>JASVEL010003634.1:0-308386 GCA_032618575.1 Nicotiana noctiflora
GCTGGGTTAGCTGTCCAAGGCATTGAACAACTGCCCTCCAGGAACTTTACCGTAGACACCAACATTAATCCCAAGGAGCAAAACCCGAATCAGCTGATGGTAGTTAGCGTATAATGGTAGAGATCTAGATCGAGAGTAGGAAATTGCACAGGCCAGCAAGAACACTACACCAACTACTCCAGTGCAATTAGAGGAAGAACAGCCAACAGAATTCACTGACATAGTAGTTGAGCAAAGTCATGAGGGTAAAGGAAAAGAAAAAAAGACTACAAAAGTTGTAGAACAGGTGGCACCTCTTGTGCCAGACACTCCTAGCAAAGAGAAACTAGCAGGTGGTGATCAACGGGTGTTCCATGCACCCTTCCCTCAGAGACTAGTCAAGAACAAGAAGGCAGATCAATACAAAATGTTTATGGAAATGTTGCGTCAAATCTAGTTATATATTCCATTTATAGATGCTTTAAGGGAGATTCCCTGTTATGCCAAGATGATGAAAGATTTAATGTCATAGAAGTTTGATTTTCAGGATTTCTCCACCGTAACTCTAACACAAATCTGCAACGTAGTCTTGGCAAAACCGATAGTCCAGAAGATGTCTGATCCAAGTAGCTTTACTATTCCATGCACCATAGGGAGTTATGGCTTTGAAAAGGCATTATGTGATTTGGGAGCCAACATAAATTTGTTTTCGCTGGCTATATACACCAAATTGGGCTTCGGCAGGGCCAGGCCAACTTCGATGCTACTTCAGCTAGCCGATCGCACTGTGAAAAGGCCTACTGGTATTCTTGACGATGTGTTGGTGCAAGTGGGGAAGTTTGTGTTCCCTACAGACTTTGTGATTTAAGACTGTCAGGTGGATGAGGAGATACCCCTTATTTTTTGGAGACCATTTTTAGCCACTGGGAGAGCACTGATAGATTGTGAAACTAGGGAGCTTAAAATGAGATTGAATGATGAAGAAATCATATTCAACATTCAAAAATCAATGAGAAGACCCAGCAAATATGAAAATTGCTCTCTATGGAGCCGTGGATGTAATTCTACAAGAGGATGATAGGGCCCTGAATATGGGGGACCCATTGGAGGCATGCTTGACAAACATAGATAAAATGGATGGAGAGGGGTTAGCTGAATGGGTAATGGCATTGGAAGGCCAAGGATTTTGGTCAAGGGAACCTCAGTTTCACCCCCTCGAGCTGGAAAAAAGGTTCACTCCTCCAGCCAAGCCATCAATAGAGGAACCACCCAAGCTGGAGCAAAAACCACTCCCTGATCATCTCAGGTATGCATTTAAGGCCCTAATTTTACTTTACCTATTATTATTTCATCTTGTTTGCTAGATGTACAGGTAGAGCAGCTTTCGCAGGTACTGAAGGAAAACAAAACTACCACTGGTTGGACCATGGCAGATATAAAGGGTATCAGTCCGGCTTTCTGCATGCATAAGATTCTTCTGGAAGAAGGGCACAGACCTTCCAGGGAACTCCAGCGAAGGTTGAACCCTAACATGAATGAAGTTGTAAAGAAATAGGTGATCAAATGGTTAGATGCGAGAATTATTTTCCCCATCTCTGATTGTAATTAGGTCAGCCCTGTTCAGTGTGTCCCGAAAAAAAAGGGGTATAACTGTTGTGAAAAATGAAAACAATGAGTTGATCTTAACTTGTACAGTCATAGGGTGTCGAATCTGTATGGATTACCAGAAATTAAACACTGACACCCACAAGGACCACTTTCCCTTACCCTTCATTGATCAAATGTTGGACATGCTGGCTGGTAGATCACATTTTTGTTTCTTAGATAGATTTTTTGGGGGTACAATTAGATTTCAATAGCCCCTAAAGATAGAGAGACAACATCCTTCACCTATCCTTATGGCATCTTTGTCTTTCGGAGAATGCCATTTGGGTTGTGTAATGCACCTGGGACCTTTCAAAGGAACATGTAAGCCATTTTTACGGATATGGTGGAGGACATTATGGAAGTATTTATGGATGATTTCTCTGTGGTGAGAGATTCATTCGAAGATTGTCTTCACAACTTAAGCAGGGTGCTCAAAAGATGTGTGGAGACAAACATGGTACTAAACTGGGAGAAGTGTCATTTTATGGTATGTGAGGGAGTAGTCTTGAGACATCAAGTGTCCAGAAAAGGTATTAAGGTCAACCATGCTAAGGTTGACGTGATTGAAAAGTTACCACCGCCTACTTCAGTAAAGGCGGTAAGAAGTTTCCTTGGTCACGCCAGATTCTACCGGTGTTTCATAAAAGATTTTCCAAAATTGCTAACTGATTATGCAAACTCCTTGAAAAGGATCACCCCTTTGTGTTTTCTAATGATTGCATGTTGGCATTTGAGGAACTGAAAAAGAAGTTTACCACTGCACCCACTATCGTTGTGCCCGACTGGGAGCAACCATTTGAGCTCATGTGTGATGCTAGCAACTATGCTATAGGAGCAGTCTTGGGGCAGAGAAGAGACAAGCTAATGCACCCGATTAACTATACTAGCAGAACGCTAAGCGGTGCTCAGCTCAATTACACAGTGACGGAGAAGGAGATATTGGCAGTCGTGTTTGCTTTTGACAAGTTCTGATCATATCTGATTGGTTCCAAGGTAATTGTATATACTAACCATGAAGCTCTCAGGTACCTCATTAAGAAAAAAAGTCTAAGCCGCGCCTGATTCGTTGGGTGCCGTTGTTGCAAGAATTCGGCCTAAAAATCCATGACCATAAGGGCACAAAAAATTAAGTTGCTGATCATCTATCACGACTTGAAGGAGATAAAAAATCTGTCGAGGTCGAAGAAGTTATGGAAACTTTTCCAAACGAGCAGCTGCTCGCAACCAGTCTTGAGGATGCGCCATGATATGCAGATTTTGCAAACTACTTGGCTTGTGGTATTGTTCCTGGTGACCTTTCTTCTGTCCAAAAGAAAACGTTTTTCCATGATAGCCGCATGTATCATTGGGATAAACCTCATGTGTTTTGAATTTGTGTTGATAACATTATCCAGAGGTGCATCCTTGAGATAGAACAATCTTTAATTCTGCAGGTATGTCACGCTTCAGCGTATGGAGGACATTTTGGAGGGGTCAGAACAGCTCTGAAGGTGCTGGAGGCTGGATTCTTTTGGCCAACTATATTTAGAGATGCACACCTTTGGGTAAAGGGATTCAATGAATGCCAAAGGACAGGAAACATTTCCCGTCCCCATGAAATGCCAATTAAACCAATTCAAGAAGTAGAGGTGTTTGACGTGTGGGGGATAGACTTCATGGGTCCCTTTGTCAACTCATTCGGTAATAAGTACATACTTGTGGTGGAGGATTATGTGTCTAAATGGGTGGAAGTTGCATCCTTGCCCACCAATGATGTACAAGTGGTGGCGGACCTAATTTGGGTTACCAAGGACTATCATCAGTGATGGAGGCACTCACTTTTGCAATAGACCCTTCGAGAAATTGCTTGCTAAATATGATATGCACCACAAAGTGGCTACTCCTTACCATCCGAAAACCAGTGGGCAAGTTAAAGTTTCTAACAGAGAGATTAAGAGTGCTCTAACAAAGACTGTAAACTCAACACGAACGAATTGGGCAAAGAAGCTGGACGACGCACTCTGGGCCTATAGAACTGTATTCAAAACACCAATAGGTAGGTCATCATACAAGTTGGTGTTTAGGAAGGCTACCTGTGGAGATAAAACACTGTGCTTGGTGGGCATTGAAACAATTGAACATTGATCCCGAAGCAGCTAGACAAAATCGACTAACGGAGCTCTATGAGCTAGAAGAATTTCATTATCACGCCTTTGAGAGCACGAGGCTTTATAAGGAACGGATGAAGAAAATGCATGATAAGCACATCGTGGAGAGAGACTTCAAACCCAGTGATATAGTGTTATTGTAAAACTCAAGACTGAGATTATTTCCGGGTAAGTTAAAATCCCGATGGTCTGGGCCATTCAGGGTGGTGCAAATGTTTGCTGGTGGAGCTGTGGAGATAGAATCAAAAGACGGGACGAAAAAAATCTCAATTAATGGAAAAAGGCTGAAACATTACCTTGGATCAGCTAATTAAAAAGGGGATACAGTGGTGTCACATTGGAAAGAACCCCAATACCAAAACAAGGAGTAGGAACTCCACTATTTGCATCGTGATGCGACGTTAAATGAGGCGCTGCATGGGAGACAACCTACAAAATTTTTATAGTGTAATATGTAACTCTTGTACCTCTTAAAAGACAAAAAACTTAAAAATAAATAAATAAATAAGGGAAAAGGAGCTCCGCGACCGCGACCGCGGTCGCGATCAGGGACCGACCGCAAGAGTCACTAGGCATTTAATAGATTGATCGCGACCGCAGCATGGACTATGGCTCCATTGCGAAGGTCCCCACAGACACGACTGTGGTCGGGAGGGCGCCAGGTAAGTTCAATTTTTTTTATTTTGTTTATTTTATTATCCCCCCCCCCCCCCCTTAATTTCAACAACATAAAACATAAAATAAAAAAATAACCCCAACATTCTCCCTCATATCAACACACCCGATTTCTTCCCCTCCCTCCCCCCCTTATTCAAATCCCAGCTCGTCTTCTTCCTTTCAAACCCTAACTCCTCCCCTCTTACCCATCTTCCTACTTCACAAGGCTTTCCTCTTCCTCCCCCTAAGGTTTGATTCTTCCCCCTTCTCTCTTCTTTCTATTGCTGTAGTATTGTATGCTAGTGTACATTATTTTTAAGTAGTGTAGTTATAAATTTTAGTTTGTATTCTTGTATTTGAGTTGTATTTTGTTTTTAACCTATGATTGGTGAAGGGGAAGTGTTGTTAATGGTTGGTATGGTGTTAATTGATGGGTGATGGCTTTGAATACGTGTGGGGTGTGTGGGTGCATGAATAATTGAAGTGGGGAAGTTGTTCTTGATCCCATGGGGCTGTAATAATGAATAACCAATGTTTGCCTACAATGTGTTTGTAAAATTGCCTCAATGATGGAGTTATAAGGAGATGTGTGACATGATTGGGGTAAAGTCTAACTAACCTCCCGTTGTCACTATTTTATATCACACTAATACACGTTTCTATGCTTTGTAGGTAGTGTGAGTTCTTCACGTAAGCGACAGAACATTGGGGCCTCCGTCAGGGGCATTGGCTCTTGTTCACGGGCTAAGGGCCAATCCAGTACGACGGATTATGATAGCACTAGGTTTGTCTCCAAAACACCTGAGACACGATACAATCAAAAGATGGCTAAGAAATTACAACATGAAGCCCATATAAACAGGTACACGTTGGGGCTTGATTGCTCGGATATGTTTGCTGAGCTACGGAGGTGTTACCTTGACATCTTCTTTGACACTCCCGAAGAAGCTAATATTCAACTTGTGCGGGAATTTTATGCCAACCTACCCGAACATGAGAACTGGGTGGTGACGGTATGCAACACCAGGGTTAGTGCTACTTCTGAGGAAATATGTCGGGCCTATCTTATCCCAGCTTTCACATGTACTGATCACTACCTCTTAAACAGTTAGCCATCGGTTGACTGGGATAGACTTGTGGGAGTCATTGGTATTCCGGGAAAACAAGCTAAATGGATTGCGAAACCAATCACTCTGCATTCTCAATCACTCTCTTGGTTGACCAAGTGTTGGCTCACGGTCATCAACACTCGGTTGTTGCCTTCCAGCAATACGACCGATGTAAATGGGCCACAGGCGGCCATGATTTATCGTTTCATGACCCATCAAGAGTTTGATGTTACACGGGTGCTATCTGAGGAGATGTTAATTAGATCGCCAGAACTTGGAAAAGGCCACTACTTCCCCTCATTTATCACCCGTATCTGCCGCATGGACAATGTCTCCAAGAATGCTTGAACTGATGGTAAAGTACCTTTGAAAACACTGTTCCGAGCAAGAAAAATTGGACAAAGGGGACGTGAGCCAGTACGTGATTCTGATGACTCGTCTGATGAGTCTGAGTTGAAAAATGCTCATGATGCTGAGGATTCTATTGAGATCAATGCCCCTCCTCGAGGGGGCGAAGTAGGGTCCTTTTAGCCATGTAGTAGCACTCGCCTGGATGATTTGGAGCGGCAGATGATGGGACTTCATACATCCATCACTGACTTGGGCAACCGTATTGATGCTATAACTGAAAGACAGGTGAAGTCCAAGAAGAAATTTATTGGTTGGCTGAGAGCTTTGGGTCGCGCCTGCAGTGTGAACCCCGACACTCTGTCTGATCAAGAGTGATACCTCAGGGAAGTTCCTTTACCTCATTGTTTTTTTAATATATTGTTAAGCCATGGGGACATGTCTTATTTTTAAGTGTGGGGTGGGGGAATTTCATTATATGTATGTTGTACTTGTAATATTTTCTTGTGTGAGTTAGATGTTTAGAATTAGAGTAGTAGTTATTCTGTTGTAGGAAGTTAAAATTAGAAACGACTTGTCCCGATGATGGATCTCTATCAACGGGGTTCTTGAGGGACTAAGTCGAGTAAAAAGAACTAGTAAACAGACTCTTCCTAATGACGGAGTATTTAGGAAATTTTATTGAGGGAAGGTAGTCTATAGAAAACATCAAAAAGATTGTAGTAATTCCCCCTTGGTTTTTCTTTGGGCCGCGGTTCTTTTCCAAGGGTTTTTCTTGAATCAGGTATAGGTAGATTTTTTTTAGGTTAGGATTAATGGGCGAAGTGCTGAAATTTGCAACCTTTAGCGTTCTTACACCGGAACACGATAGATGCTAGAGTGTAGCACTTAGCTTCAAAGTTTGAATCTTGGTTGAGTGCCTTAAAAATTGTATATTTGTGCTTAACTTGAACACTCGAAAGATGGTATCTTGATAAACCAATCTGGAGTGAGTCATATGCCAAGTGTGTGAGTATTGTTGTGTTCCATGTTATACAATTGATGCCTAGAACTTGCCATGTAAGTTTACAAAGCAAAATAGTAGCTTCATTCGATTTCAGAAGTGATATAGGCATTTCGTTGTTGAGCCATAAAAAATTCTTTTACCCACCTGAATGAAATACATCTTAGTTAACCCCGTTGAGCTTATAAACCTGTTTTTTGGTAACCACAATGTGAATCTTACCCGACTGTTTGAATTGCTTGATTTTTGAACAAGTATTCCTTCCGCTCCCTAAGCACTTGAAGGTTATTGAGATTATGTAAAAAAACAAAGTGTGGGGTGGTAGTTTGGTTTACAAAGTGGAACTATGGAAATAGAAAAGGGTAGGAATATGAAGCATATAAAGAGAAGCACCACAGGAAAAAGAATAGGTTTGTAGTGATAAATAAGTGGTAGCTAGTTAAAGTGCACCTACAGTACGGGGGTGTTTAAATATGGTGGAATGTTGGCTTAAAAAAACGAGCTCGACGTTCAATGTAACTGTATTAAAAGTGCTTAGGGATGTTAGACACTACATCTAAATGTATCCTAACTAACCCTTAGCCTACATTACAACCAAATAAAGTCCTATTGATCTTAGACTGAATGAGGTTCAATTAGTCGAGTATTACACTAGGGGCAAGCCTATGGTGCGTCTTTGTTTCATGTGAAAGTTCTTTAGAGAGTGAGTGAATTTTGTCTATTTGAGTTTCGAGTTGTATCATTATCATTATTTACAGGGAACTACTCTCTTGTGTGATGTGAGGGCATGTGATTCACAATTGAAAGGTGCGTTTTGACTATTGTATAAGAGTGGTTTGAGCAATTATAGATGTGTAGGGTACAAAAAACTTGATCGTTGAGGTAAGAGCTGCTCGCTACTAAGTATAACTCTTGTATAATGTCATGGTGTGAGTCGTTGAAGGAAAAATATAAGGAATGAATTTTATGAGTGTAGTGAATTGCTCGACGACTAGCAGTGATTTAAGTATGGGGTGTTGATAATAGGCTATACAGTTGTTATTTAAGTCATAGATACCCACGCTTTGTTGTTATTTTTGTTATGGAAAGTGCCGATTAAATGCTTGAATTGATGTTATTTGGTTTCGTAGGGAATGCAAGATAGAAGGAGAACAAAATGAAGTGTTTGGAGGCAAAAACATAAAGAAATCACCCACTTAAGAAGTACCCGAGTGCAAAAGAGAAATTAAGAGGATTAACGCGAAAAAGAACAAGTTTCTAGGGATCCCCGCGGTCCGTGCCGCGGTCCTTTACAGCAGGCTCCGCGGTCATTCCGCAGTGGACGTTGTGGCCGCGGGAGAAAATACATCGTCCAGGACTTTAGGGGTAAAAGTGTAAATTGTGAAAAGTTTTGTAAAATCCTTATATTATGTAGGAAACTCGCCTAGAGCTAGGTTATGCTTAATTTTGGAGATTTTTGGCAAGAGAAACAAGTGTGAGAGATCACCCAAAACATCATAACGTTTATTCTTATGAATTTCTTTCAATTTATGATTATGAATTCTTTAGCCATTGATATTCCCATTGTCATGAGTAGCTAAACACCTTAATCTAATGTTTTGGTGGAACCCGTTGGGAATTTTGGTCATTTTATCAATATAATTAGATTTGGTTGTTAATCTCTAATTGTTCATCTACGTTTTGATTGTGGAATAGTTGAAAGGGCCCATAATTATCTGTTCCTATTTATTGTGTATCTTTTTGAGAGAGAGTGAATGTTTAGGTGATTGTATGAACAACATCACTACCGGAGTAAAGATGAGAGTCATAACCCAGGGTTTAGGGGTGAGATTAGAAATAACGAAACCCCGGGTGCAATCTAAGTGAACCGTATTGTGAAATTAGCTAGCGTAACTTGAGAATGTGCATCTAGTAGATTATTATGATTACTTGAGAAATAATTATGATAGATAGAGAGTTCATGATGGTTAGAGATAGGTAAATCATAATTATAAGAAGTAGACAACCGAGGAAAAGACCAACGGGAGAAATTATTACCTTAGACCTTCTTCATGTTTTTTACACATCAAGCTTAGTTAATTTTTAATTATTTATTATTTTCAGTATTAGTTGTTTGGAAATCAACAATTGTGAATCAGAAAGTTTGGGAAAATAGGTTGCGTGAATTGAGTAAATCCAACCATGGTAATTGGTAGGTTAATTCTCCGTGGTTCGACTCTGGGTTACAATACTCAGATTATAATTGCAACGCCCGTATAGTCTTTTATGAGACTGGCTGCCCAAGTTCAGTTGATGTTTTAAAGATTGAAAAATGAACAATTGGGAAGGACCTGGTCCATCATGAGAGACACAATTAGTCGTAACCATTGCACATGGAAGGCACGTGAGGAAGATATGTACTGAAGCGTATGCAAAAAATATCTTCCAAAATGGAATCGAAAAGGTTGCATTGAGTTCTAAGAAGGACAGTCTCCTTATGATAAGAGAACACAATCCTAATCTAGGATAAGGATGAGAGTTTGTAGTAGTTAAGGACTGAAATCGACAAAGCATAAGCACTGGAGTCTCTATCAAACTCCAAATGTTGATCTAATAAATAACTAAGTTGTTCTCTTTTAGAGGTAATGCACATAAGCAGAAGTTAAGCATAATTGAGAGAAAAAAGGATCAAGTCTGTTTTCCAAGCAATATATGCGAGATACAAGTATGCACATCTAAAGCTACATGAACTAAGATAGAAGAACCAATTTCATCATTGTGTTTATTCTAAGTTTAGTATAGTTGAAGTAGGTTTTCATATTGTACCCTTCAGCTTTCATAGAAGCAATCGTATTAGGTGCATTGAGTATTCAAGCTAGAGTTAACTTGAAAGTGTCGCAACAGTTCAGGCTGTGTGCCACACTGGGACTAGAGTTAATCCTTAGGTTTACAAAGAGTCTTTGTAAATGCAGTTTTCAGCTCGGTGATTTTAGTGGAGTTTGGGAAAATCCTACTGAGTAGTAGGTCATGGTTTTTTCACCTTTTGAGCCAGGTGTTTTCCACATAAAAATCTCCGTGCACTTTACTTTCAGTATTTATTATTCCGCAAATTGCTGTAGTTTAGAAGAACCAGATTCCTCTAACGCGAAAATTAGGTACCACACATATCACCCCCCCCCCCCTCTTGTGTGGTATTGACGTTTAAAACATCAATTGGTATCAGAGCAGGTTATCCTTGAAGAGGTTAACACCTTAGGAAAGATCAACATGAGTGCACCACTTGGGAACGGGAACGGGCAATCCACTGTCAGGCCTCCTCTATCTACTAGCCTCTACTACTCCTGGTGGAAAAATAGAATGAGGTACCATATCATTGGTGAAGACTATGAGTTTTGGGATATCATCACTGATGGTCCTTTAGCCACAACCAAGAAGAATGATGAAGGAGTGGATGTTCTAAAGACAAGAGTAGATTGTACTGCTAAAGATATAGGGAAATGGGAGAAAAATGCAAAATCCAAGAAATGGTTGGTGTGTGGACTTGGTCCTGATGAGTACAGCAGGATTCAAGGTTGTGCTATTGCCAAGGAGACTTGGACACTTTACAAGTGGCTCATGAAGGAACACCTCAGGTAAAAAGGTCAAAGGGAACACTACTGTATTCTCAATATGAGAATTTTACCATGAAAGATGGAGAAACTATCCAAGAAATGTATACTAGGTTCACTACACTAACGAATGAACTTGGGTCTCTTGGAAGGACTATCCTGGAAGAAGACAAGGTGGAGAAGATTCTAACTAGAGTTCTGCCAATCTCCTGGGAAAGCTAAATCACTACTATTCAGGAATCAAAGAACATTGCTACCCTAAAGTTAGATGAACTAATTGGAAATCTCACTGCCTATGAAATGAGATGGCAAACAATGAAGATGGATGCTCCAAAGAAAGAAAGAAGTCTGGCTCTCATAATTAAGAAGGATCAGATCTTGAAGATGATGAAATGGCTATGATAACCAGATATTTCAAAAAATTTCTTATGAGAGGAAAAGGTGCTTCTAAAGGAATAATATTGAGCAAATATAGGGCTTCTGAGAAACAAACCAATGAAGGTTGCTACAAGTGTGGGAAGATTGATCACCACATCAGAAACTGTCCTTAATAGGAGATTGAATGGAAGAAAGAAAGAGCAGAAAGAAGAAATAGGAAGAAGGAACAAGGTTCAACCAAAAAGGAATAAGGGATCAACTAAAGCTATGGTTCTTGCATGGGGAGAAACATCAGATGATGACTCAAAAAATGAAGCTGAAGATGAGCAAGCTCTTATGGCCATCGGAGAATAAGAAGATGAACAAGAGGTAAGTATTCTACACCTTAAAGAAAAGATAAAGTTCTTGTCTAAAGAAAAACTGGCAGATTTGCTGATGGACTTCATAGATGAGTTTGAAATAATAAACAGTGAGAAAGATGTTCTGTCTAAAGAATGCTTTATCCTAGAAGAGAAATGTAAAAGACTAGAGTCTAGGGCTGATGAGGGCGACAACACAAATATTGTGTTGAATAACCAGGTTCATCAACTTGAAAATAAGATTCTAGAACTCAGATCTGAAAACATTAAACTGAAATTAGGGATAGGTAAGAAAAAGACTGATCAATCATCTCTCATCTTAGAAGAAAATCTAGGAATAATGAAAGATGAACTGTACAAGAAAGATGAGTTGATTAAAGTCTTAAAAGAAGATTTAGGAAAGGTAAATCATGAATTAGATAGAACATGCAAATGGAATAAGGCTTCTGATGCACTCTCCTGGCTGCAAGAACATCATAGTAGCAACAAGAGAGGACTTGGATTTGGGACACAAGCTCCAAAATAGGATCCTAAAAACAAGTATCTCACACTTCCTGAGAATAAGATCTACACACACTATGGTAAGATTAGCCATTACAAAAATGAATGTAATGCTAGAGAAAAGGACAGTCAAAAGAACAAAGCTTTTGTTAAAGAAAAGCACAAACTACCTAGTTGGGCAAAGAAAAATTTGATTTATTCTTTTGCCCATAGAACGGGACCCAAACTATTTTGGGTTCCTAAGACTAACCCATGATTTCTTTTTGTAGGACCAAGTGAAGGGAAGTATCCAAATATGGTACATGGATAGTGGCTGCTCAAAACATATGACTGGTAACAAGAACCAGTTCCTTTCACTTGAGAACCTAAAAGGAGGTAATGTCTCCTTTGGAAATGGAAAGAAATATGATATCATTGGTGTTGGAAAGGTAGGAAATACAGACTCTCATTCCATAGAGATTGTCGATTTGATAGATGGCTTAATGTATAGCCTGATAAGTGCGTCACAACGGTGTGATAGAGGTAACCTTGTGGCTTTCACTTCCATAAAATGTTTTGTGATTAGCCTTACTACTGACAAGATTGTTTTGCAGGGAAGGAGAGTTAACAATATTTACATTGTAGATTTGTCAACTCTCTCTGAAAATGAACTCACTTACTTGAGTATGGTAACTAATGATCCCCTCTTTTGGAACAAAAGACTCGGCCATGCCAGTCTAAATTAATTAAACAAGTTAGTCTCCAAGGACTTGGTGATAGGGTTACCTAATATCAAGTTTAAGGAAGACAAAGTTTGTGAGGCATGTGCAAGGGGGAAGCAGGTAAGGTCATCATTTAAACCTAAGAAAATGGTAAGTACTTCCAGGATGTTGGAACTGGTTCATATGGATCTTTGTGGATGAATGAGAGCCATGAGCAGAGGTGGTAAAAGATACGTAATGGTGCTAGTTGATGATTATTCTAGATTTACCTGGGTATTGTTTCTAACTTTTAAAGATCAGGCATTTGAAATGTTCACTACTTTTATTAGAAAAACCCAAAAGCAATTAGGAAATCAACTTGCATCCATTAGGTTTGATCATGGAACTGAATTTGAAAATGCAAAGTTTGCAAAATTTTGTAACGAAAATGGAATAGATCATAATTGTTCTGCCCCTATGACTCCTCAGAAAAATGGGGTAGTTAAAAGGAAGAATAGGACCCTTGAGGATATGACAAGGACCATGTTACTTTCTAGTAAACTACATCATAGCTTCTGGGCAGAGGCTATAAACACTGCTTGTTACATAATCAACAGATATATGGCTAGACCTCTTGTAGAGAAAACTCCCTATGAGTTACTTAAAGGGAGAATATTCCACCTTAGGGCTTTTGGTTTCAAGTGCTATGTAGACAATAATGGCAAAGACTCCCTAGGTAAGTTTGATCCCAGAAGTGATGAGGGAGTATTCTTGGGATATTCTTCACATAGAAAAGCATATAAAGTGTTCAATAAAAGAAGTCTATGTGTTGAGGAAAGTGTACATGTTGTGTTTGATGAATATAACACTCTTTCTAAGATACGGGAACACGAAGATGAAGCCATTGGATTGGTGAGACAATTAACTGAAGTCACAAAACAAGTCAAGGTAGCATCAAAGGAAGGAGCAGGTAATGGAACATGTCCTTTCACCCCGGGCAACCTGGCATGAGGAACCAATCTAAAGGATCTTGCTTCTGAACCTGTTCCTCTAAAGCATCACAATGAAGGAGAAACCAGCAGAAACCAGATGGTAGGGAAATCTTACAAGTATCTGAGTTCTCACCCCATTGAGAACACCATAAATGATCCATCATCAGGGGTGAAGACGAGATCACAACTGAAGAACCTATGTGCATTTGATGCCTTTTTATCTCTAATTGAACCTAAAAATGTGAGAGAAGCTCTATAAGATGCAGATTGGGTCAATGCCATGCAAGATGAACTCAATCAGTTTGAAATAAGTCAAGTCTGGCACTTGGTTCCAAAACCTAAAGACAGGTCAATCATTGGGACAAAATGGGTCTTTAGGAACAAACTAGATGGAGATGGAACAATTACAAGAAATAAGACAAGGTTGGTGGTTCAAGGCTATATTCAAGAGAAAGGAATTTATTATGATGAGACTTTTGCTCCTATGTTAGACTTGAAGCAATTAGACACCTCATAGCCTTTGCAGCACATATGGAATTCACTCTTCATCAAATGGATGTCAAAAGTGCCTTCCTAAATGGCTTTCTCAAGGAAGAAGTGTTTGTGAGACAACCTCCAGAATTCAAAAGAAAAGAATGTCCTAACCATGTTTACAAGCTAGATAAGGCTCTCTATGGTCTTAAGCAGGCCCCAAGAGTTTGGTATGAAAGATTGTCAAAATTCCTTCTGGAGCATGGGTACAAAAGAGGTAAAATTGACAACATTTTATTCCTAAGGGAAAAAGGTAAAGATCTTCTTTTTGTACAAATATATGTTGATGATATCATATTTGGGGCCACTACAGATAAGTTGAGTAAGGAATTTGCAAAATTAATGGGCGGTGAATTTTAAATGAGTATGATGGGTGAACTAAACTTTTTCTTAGGCCTAAAACAAAGCTCAAATGAAACCATGATTCATCAATAAAAATATACAAAGGAACTAATCAAGAAGTTTAAAATGGAGGACTCTAGAGAAATAGATACACCTATTGCAACTGCCACTAAATTAGATGCTGATGAACCTGGTTCATCAGTTAATCAAAAGTTGTATAGGGGTATGATTGGTTCACTCTTGTATCTTACTACAAGTAGACCTGACATTGTTTTCAGTGTAGGACTTTGTGCACGTTTTCAGGCTAATCTAAAAGTGTCCCATTTAACTGCTGTCAAAAGAATATTGAGATACCTGAAATGGACCACTGAATTATGCCTATGGTATCCTAAAGGTAGAAATTTTGATCTAGTAGGATATGCTGATGCTCACTATGCAGGTTTTCTGTGGATAGAAAAAGCACTTCAGGTATGGCTCACTTTTTTGCCCCGTGTCTTGTATCATGGGCCACCAAGAAACAGAATTTAGTAGCATTATCTACTACTGAGGCTGAGTATGTAATTGTTGCTTCTTCTTGTTCTCTACTATTGTGGATCAAGCAACAATTAGTAGACTTTGGTATAGAGTGGGCTGCATACCAATATTCTGTGATAACACTAGTACTATAAGCATGACTAAGAACTCGGTTCATCATAAAAGGACTAAGCACATAGATTTTAGACACCACTTCTTAAGAGACAACTATGAGAAAGGGCTAATCTCCATAGAATTCTGTGCAACTTATAAACAAATAGCTGACATCTTCACTAAGGCTTTAAGTAGAGAAAATTTTGAAAGGAACAGGTTGGAGTTAAGGATGATTAAGATCACCTAAAAGGACCAGTTCAGAAAGCACAATGAAAAACAAAATTGGTTAGGAGTTCTTAATTTGTGTGAATATTAGACAAATTTCTACTCAATCTCATACTGTAAATAGTATAATCTTGTGACATGTGTCTATGAAATTCATTAATCCCTTACAAGATTTCTATTTTGTCATTTGAGGCATAATCAAGAGAAGTTTCACTTGAAGAACCTGGTTCATCAAATTATGCTCGTGAAAAGTCCAGGTATGTTTCTATTCTTTGCACAATTAGAAAAAATTAATTATCAATCGTGAGCAAGAATCCCAGATATACCAAAAGTCTAAAATTCTATCCGTTGAGCCAATTGAACAAATTTCATTGAAACTAGAAGTCTAAATATAGCGGCACCCTTTCTTACATTCTAGCAATTATATTTAATACCTAAGAAGACCGAAACTCTAATTTGATTAGACTTCTAGGTGACTACTGAAAAGGCTGCAATTTCTAAGCAATAATTACCTTCTTTAAAAACCCCCCAAAACACTCCTTCATTATCAATTCTTCAAAATCCCTGATCATTCTCTCTTTCGTTCCTGTACCTCTCCAAAGCTTCTACACCGCTAAAATTCTCTTAGGGTTTCATAAATTTCTCTCCATGACAAATCCCCAAGACAACCCTGGCACTCCACCACCCATTTCACCCAACGCCTCACCTTCCACACCACCAGTTGAAAATCCCAAACCTAGATTCCGTCGCCAGAAAATGCTGGCAAGAAAAACCCTAGCCACTGGTTCTATGAGAAAAGCCTTGAATAAAAAACTTCAATCAAGTCAAAAGAAAGCATGCCTAGTAGCGGAGTCCAACTCTAACTCGAAATCTAATGATTACATCTCCACTAGTGAAGGAGATGAACCTGGGTCTTATGAATAGACCAAATCTCAAGAAACTCAAAGGGAGGTAGAGACTTGTTATGTTTTTTCAGATGTGATTCAAAGAGATGAAAATCAATTAGTTCTGATAGGGGCTGCTAGAGATGTAAGTGGGAGTTCTTCTTTCTGAAAAAATTGAAGAGGAAAAAGAATAATAAGACTTTAGCCATATGTGGGAGTGGGGAAGGAGGAGTATCAAAGTCAAGGGAAGTGGATCAGGTGAGGCGGCTGAGGGGTTAATAAATTTGAGCAAACAATAAGATGAACCTGGTTCATCTGATGAAGAAAGCTTGGATGACTTATTGAAAAAAATGGGGGCAAGTTATCACCCAAAGAAACTCAAAGCTTCATCACAAAATACCCATGTTGCATCCAAACCAACCAAGAAAATAAAGCAATCACCACCCAAGTCTATTACTAGGATTAGAGCTACAAGAAGTAGGGTTAGGGAAAGTGAAGCAGAATTGAGAAGGGCCTTAGAAGAAAGCAATAAAAAGAGGAAAGAAAAAGAGAAAGAAAAGATAGGTGAAAGCTCGGAAGCTGTGGTTGAAGAAGAAGAAGAACAAGAGATGGAATAGGTCCATCTAGAAGAGAGTCCTACTGTGGAAGTTCCAGCAACAAAGTCCAAGGAAACCAGGACTTCTGCCAAAAAGTCCTCCAAGACAGTGCCTGCTAAACCTATTCTTGCCAAGAGAACAAGGTCAGCTGTAAAAGGAAACAAGTAAAAACTACTAAAGAAGATGTTGAATGGAGTGAGGATGACGGATATGAATTTGAGAAAGAACAGGATAGACATGCCATGTTTGGCAAGAGAAAAATTTTGAAGGGAAGAATACTCAAGGACTTGGAGGAGCCAGGTATGATCATGCTTCTATCTGCTTTAGAAGCACAAGGCTGGAAGGACATGGTTCTTCAGATGGATGGAAAATTTCCTAGGAATTAACTTGTTGAGTTCATGGCAAATGGGACAATGAAAAATGGGATAGTGACTAGCAAAGTGAAAGGTGTCAAGGTGAAGTTCTTTGCTGCAAAGCTGGGTACGATTCTAGGCATTCCTAGTGAGGGATATGATGACAATAAAAGGTAGAGGTGGCCTTGCATGGATGGATTGCCTACTGATCTTCATATCACAAGGAATTTTTATGACACGACATCTGATGAAGAGGCACCTGAGGCAAGGGCAGTTCAAAAAGGTGAAATGAGTCCAGACCACAAAGTGCTCTTTGAATTTGTCAACAAATGTCTTCTACCCAGACAGGAAAGAAGGCACACAGCAAATTATATGGATCTGGTGCTTATGCAATGCCTGAATGAAGGGAAGCAGATCAACTGGCCTGCCTTTATTGTGAAGCTACTTGAAAGGGTAATCAATGGCTCAAAAGCTCATGCCATTCCCTATGGATTTATCTTGACAACTCTGCTTGAAAGATTAAGTGTTCACCTGAAAATGTGGGAAATGGCTTCGAACAAAGAGCATTTTGGCAGCAAAACCCTTAAAGCTTGTGATTATATGCTCATCACAGCTCCAGTAGAACCTGGTTCTTCTGCAAAAACTCCAATGAATAGTAAGGTCAGAGTTGTAGTTCATGAGGCTGGGGCAAAGGATACTGAGATAGCAAGGCTTCAGGCAAGAGTTGATGAATTGGAGGGAGAAAGAAATGGGTTGAGAGCTGAACTTGCAAAGGAGAAGGAGAAAAATGAAGGAATGCTCCAACAAATGTTAAACCTTCTACAAACCCAACCCTCTAGCTCTTCTAAGCCTTAGGTATCCTATCCTAGTGTGCACCAGTCTAGACCCCTTCAGTGACCCAGTGTGGGATTTTAGATGTTTCTTTCTTTTTGCTCATGGTTTGGTAATTCTGTTTTTCTTATTGTGGACTGCATTGTAGAAACTCCTTGCTAATCAATGAATGCAGCTTTTCTTGTTTTTGTTAAATCTGATCTTTATAGTTATTTTTGTTGAGTTGATTCTTGTTTAACTAAAGCATGTGTTCACTTCTAGTTGCCCTAATGGCCATGAGTACTGATTAGATTACTGAGTTCACATTAGTTATACAACTTTTCGATGATTCCAAAAGGGGGAAGATATTGTGCTTAAAATTCATTATCTGAACAAGTGATGTTTATGACCTAACTTAAATCTGGCCTTTTATGAAAGTTGAAAATTTTCTAAGTGTTGATAGTTCAACTAAAGTTCACAGGTTCTCTGATCACTAAAAGCACAGAGTTTTTCATCATCAAAAGAGGGAATTTATTGGCCCAAGTTCAGTTGAAGTTTTGAAGATTGACAAATGAACATCAGGGAAGGAACTGGACCATCATGAGAGACACCGTTGGTCATAGCCACTGCACATGGAACGCAGAGGTTGTATATTGTTACAACCCATATCCACACACATTAGTTCATTCCATAAGTTAGATAACACAAATCCAAGAAGGAATTATCCTTGAGATGATAAGAAGTTAATCCGATTAATCTTAAGTGATACAAGGGTTCATAAGGGTGATTAACAAGTATTAAAAGTTAAACGAATCAAGGATGCTGTAACTCGTACTTTTGGGTAAACCTATAGATGCTTAGTATACTTAGGAGGTCATGAATTAAGGTATTTGAATCATATAATATCTGTATCATAATTCTTGAAGTCAAACGAGTTATGAAACAAAAGTCGACAAAAGTTGTTGCAACTTAGGTTCATAGTTTTACCTAAACTTTAGGTCAAATGTTATTAAGTCTTTCTCCCAATATACTTGGAATTACGGGGTGATATACCCACCAAATTGAAGATCTATGAGTCTAGTTTCCAACGCATTAAACGGTTTAGCAATACGACATTGGAATAGAGAGATATAGACATTTTCGTGAGACTGCACAAGCTGCTAGGTGCAAGTAGGTGAGTCACCTACTTGGTTAAATGTCGGCCCAAAAGAGGGAATTTCGGGTCAGAAAAGGAGCCCATTAAAAGGCTTATCTTCTGCAATATATCCCTCTTTATATTTCACAAATAACCAGACCTAAAACCCTGCAAACTTCCTCCCAAAAATTATCCACAAACCCTAATTGATTTTCCCTCTCTTTCAAGTTCAAATTGGGGGTAAACACTAGAGTTTGAAGAACCAAGTTAAAGGCTGAGTTATCCAACAACAAAGGTGCGTTTACTGCTATATTTCATACATTTATTCTGCTGTAAATTCATGGTAATTCGTTATATACATGTAATAACTCACGGGACGGTGATCGGAAGCCGTGAGTTCAAGTTATTCACTTGTAGCGGACTGTTTTGTGGACTGTTTTGTGTTGCTGTTGGGCTGCGTTTTATATTACTGTTTTGTGGAGTTTTGGAGGAGGCAGGGTGTGGAGAAACACCATATATATGTTGGGTTGTGGTCTGCTAGTTCTTCGTAATATTTTTGGGTCGTTTGATACGACTATAGTGGTCGTCATATGTATGATGTGATTAGGTTGTGTGTGGACTGTTTTGGGAGGCTCAATATGTTTATTATTGATGTTGTTTAGGCTGTTTGGTGATTGTTTTGAATGGTGTGAAGTCATATATATAGGGGAGGTGTTGTCTGTTTCATCACAAAATAGGTTGTGATTGGTACATAATAGTTGCGACGCTTAAACATTAACGATAGTGTCATTTCTCCTATTGTAGACTAAGGAGTCATGACGTTTGCATAGCTTGAGGTTGTGGCAGTATATACAAGGTATGTGTGGCTATCCCTTTCCTTGTTTTGCACGACTCCGATTGTACATAATGTAATGAATGAGCTTCCAAAGATACTCTACTCTTAGAAGTTAGCAATACTTACATTGTTTCCCCTCTTATAGAACGATTGATGTTGATGTTGCTCTCTTATTCTTATGTTATCAATCTTGTTGGTACTTCCTGATTCCTATAAGTTCATAGTGAAGAGTTAGTCCTAATAAGGTGTACATAGGATACCGACTTTACGTCACTCCGAAAGGTCTACAAGGTGTTTCCGTGAGTCGAGCATGCATTATATATATGTATCTATTTTACTCTACCGAGCCGCGCTATAGTCGGCCGGGTACGGCACCTATTGTGCAACCACCGATCAGTTGGGTTTTACCGAGCTCCACATGGCCGGGTACGATTATACCGGGCCTTATAATGGCCGGGTATGTTTTTATCGAGCCTATTACGGCCGAGTACGATGTGATGATGATGATGCCCACAGAGGCGTATGTTTTAAAAGATTATGTATTTATACATATGTATCATGCATTTCATGTCGGTAGCCCTCAGAGGTACTCATATGTTACAGGTGTTATATTCTCTATCCCTGCTTACATTACTGTTCGTATTTATGGTTTTCTGCCTTACATACTCAGTACTTTATTCGTACTAACGTCCTTTTGTTTGTGGACGCTGCATGTCGTGCTACAGGCCCTGATAGATAGGTAGGTGCAGCTCCCCCATCACAGTAGGTTGTCCAGTTCAGCGGTGATTGGCGAGATCCCTTCTCCGGACTTGCCTTGGTCTTGGTATGCATTTTTGTTATAGACATTATGGGTATGTCGGGGCCTTGTTCCGGCTATGTTGCAGCACTTATGTTCCTTTAGAGGCTCATAGACAAGTGTCGACTCATGTATAGTTTGGTATGCCTTGTCGGCTGGTTTTTGTTGTATAGTCTTTCATTTTAGCGTGGTAGCTTGTACCATATGTATATAGTTTCTTGATTGTATGGTCATCCCATGTTATGTAGGTTCATGCAATCATATTTTATTGTTGGTTGTTCATGATCCATGTCTACCATTTATATTGGTCTCGTCAACCTAAAAGATAATAAAGAAGGTTAGATAAAATGTACGTTGGTGCTCGGCAAGTATGGTCGGGTGCTAGTCATGGTCCTCCAGTTTGGGTCGTGACAAACTTGGTATCGGAGCAAGTCTGTCCTAGGGATTGTCTATGAGCCATGTCTAGTAGAGTCTTGATTATGGATGTGTAGCGCGCCACATTTATAATCAGGAGGCTACATGACATCTAGGGTTGTTACCTTCTTCCCGAATCTAGATCGTGCATAGAGTTGAGTCATAAGTGTTCTTCTCTAATATTCACCTTGTTTTCTTTCAAGCAATGCCTTCGACTTGGAAACAAACAATTAGTAGACGGCTTGATACAGCTGCGGGAGAGGGTACCGGTCAGGTGCCCCAAGCCAGAGCAGGCCAAAGTGAGGCTCAGAGTGAGATGCCGTCTCATACCTCATCTACTCCGTCTCCTCCAGAGGATATTAGGTGGCACCCAGCACCTCCAGCTCCTCCATCTGTACTCCTGCTTGAGATAATGTCACGACCCAAAACCCTGGTCGTGATGGCGCCCAACACAATGCTAGGCAAGCCCGACCATATTATCCCTTAAACCAGCCAGTTATTAATCAAATTAAACTTAAACAGTAAAAAGATCATATCAGGTGATAAGCGAAAGATAAAACATACAAAGTACGGTCCCAACCATATCGTGGTGTCACGAGACTGAGCCTCTACAAAATAGCATCCTAATACAACCAAGTCTAGGCAAATAGGAAATCAACAAGATGATAAAGAAGGAGAAAACAAGCTCTGCGGACGCTGGCAGCTACCTCGTAATCTCCGCAAAAGTAGACAAGGATCAGCAGCTACAATGTCTCAACTGCTCTCGGGCACCTGTGGATCTGCACAGAAAGTGCAGGGGAGTGGGGTGAGTATATTTCAACTCAGTGAGTAACAATAATAAATAATAACTGAAGGTAAGAACTCCTGTGCTATCACTTAGCAGTTCTAAGGCAACCCTCACAGGTACGTCATCACTATAGTAATACTCAAATCTCCAATCCACGTTTATCTCTACAAGATTCTACACCGATCCAACCCTCACTCGTACCCCTACGGTGTACGGCCATCTCAACATATAAAGACATATACCTATGTCTATAATGTATAAGTATTTAAGTAGATAATAGGATATGATTAAGTATAATGTTGCGGCGTGCAGCCCGCTCCAATACATATACCGCTGCGGCGCGCAGCCCGCTCCATTTTACGTCGACGGCGCTCACTGGGGTGTATACAGACTTCGGAGGGGCTCCCTAGGCCCAAGCGCTATGATGCTGCGGCGTGCAGCCCGATCCACACATATATTACTGCGGCGTGCAGTCCGATCCAATAATATTTATATGTATATATATTTATACTGCTGTGGCGCGCAGCCCGATCCCATAATATACACCGGTGCTCACTGAGAATGTGTGCAGACTCAGACTCCGAAGGGGCTCCTACAGCCCAAGCGCAATAATACTGCGGCGTGCAGTCCGTCCCACGTGTATATTACATGTATATTACATGTATATTACTGCGGCGTGCAGTCCGATCCAATATATATACTGCTGCGGCGTGCAGCCCGATCCAATATAGGTATATATATATAATACCTCATAATGGGTCCTCGACCCTATCCCAGTCAATATGTGCTTGGCCTCTCAGGCCCAATATAATATATCACAGTGGGTCCTAGACCCTGTCTCAGTCAATATAGACTTGGCCTTTCAGGCCCACTCAGCTAGAACAGGGAATTCCACCTTAGATAATCTCCCTCAATGTACACATCTAGTACGGGCTCATATTATGCTATACAGCTAGAGCTACGGCTGAGTGAATGTTTCCAACACAGTATACGGGTCACCTAGTTCAATAGGTTCCCTAATACTCTACAGATCGGCACAAGGCCCCAAATATGGCTATTAGCCCAATTGTACAGTTATAATCTCATTAGCAATCATACGACACAGTATTCTATTAGCCGGGAAGGACTAAGTCCAAGTCCCCAATCACAATGTCACCACACTCGTCTCAAGACGTGTGTCTCATCTCAACATAGCACTGTGAAGTGCTAGTACGGGGTTTCAAACCCTCAGTATATTGTTTACTACCACCACTCACCTCGAACCGGTAGAAGCTTCAATCCGCCTTGCGCTTGCCTCGCAAATCAATCTCCTCGGGTGCCAAATGTGCTCAAAATCATAGAGAATGCATCAATATATGCTAATTTCACGAAATTCATTCGAAATAACCCAAATTATATCAAAACCCACAAGTTGTCAAAACCCGACTTTTGGTACACTTGTCGAAAAATTACAAAAATCACATATTCGGAATCCTCGTCTCGATACGAGTCTAGGCATATAAAATTTACCAAAATCGGACTCCATTTGCCCACTCAAATCAGTGTTCTTCTTTAATTTAGGCCTAGGGCTCAAACCCACCTTTAATCTTCCATTTACAGGGATTTAACCAAGGATTTCATGATAAAATGATGTAATTAAGCCACAAAACTTACCTCCAACGAAACCCCGATGATTTCCCAGCAATCTCCCGTCAATTTCTTCTCTTGGAACTCAAAAATGGAGGTTTTGGGTATTAAACCCGCGACTGTCCAGTTCTGGTTTTTAATTCACTGCCAGAATATTTCCTTCATCGCGTTCGCGACGCCACTCACGCGAACGCGATGCCTCTTTCCTCTTCCTCATCGCGAACGCGGCACGCCTTCACGCGTCCGCGAAGGTCAACTTCCCAGCTCCGGATTTTTACTCTACGCGAACGCGTAGTCTCCCACGCGAACGCGTGGCCTCGCCAAATCCTACTTCGCGAACGCGGCCTAGACCCACGCGAACGCGATGCGTTCCAACTCCCTCGTACGCGAACGCGTTAACTCCCTCGCGAACGCGAAGAGTGCTGAACCTGGCCTACGCGAACGCGGGCCTTGCCCTCGCGAACGCGAAGGCCAAATCACTGCCCAGTGATCTGCAGATTACAACAGGTCACTTCTTGCTTCCAACTGCCGGATGATGGTCCGGATTCACCCCGAGGCCCCCGGGACCCCAACGAAAACCACCAACATACCCCAAAACACGATACGAACTTGTTCCAATCATAAAAACACCATCCTAAACATCAAAATCACCAATTACCCACGGATTCAAGCCTAAATTTCTTCAAAACTTCCGAATTACACATTCTATCAAAAACCCGACCAAACGACGTCCGAATGACCTAAAATTTTGCGGACATATCCAACATCATCTAACGGAGCTACTGCAACTGTCGGAATTCCATTCCGACTCCCGGATCAAAATCTCACCTACCGTTCGGATTTCGCCAAAATTCAACCTTAGCCAATTCAAGCCTATTTCTACACCGGACCTCCAAATTCAATTCCGATCGCTCCCCTAAGTCACAATTCACCTCCCGGAACTAACCGAATCATCAGAATTCGATTCCGAGCTCTCTAACTAAATAGTCAACTCCGGGTTGACTTTTCTTATTCAAGTTTCCTCCAAAAAGGCTATATGCCTCATTTCCAATCCAATTCACTCCTAACTCCCCCGATAGACTCTAACACTGATATAAAAGCATGAATTATGTAATTACAACACAACGGGGTGGTAATTTCCGTGACGACGGGCCGGGTCGTCACATTCTCCCCCTCTTAAGCAAACGTTCGTCCTCGAGCGGGTCAAGAAACATACCTGAAGTCTCAAATAGCTAAGGGTATCTGCTCCGCATCTCCTGCTCAACCTCCCAAGTAGCCTCCTCCACGGGTCGACCTCTCCACTGAACCTTAACCGATGCAATCTCCTTCGACCTCAACTTCCTTACTTGGCGACCCAAAATAGCAATAGGCTCCACATCATAGGATAGATCACCATCAAGCTGAATGGTACTGAAGTCTAATACATGGGATGGGTCTCCGATGTACTTCCGGAGCATAGACACATGGAATACTGGATGAACGCTGGATAAGCTGGGTGGCAAGGCTAACTCATATGCCACCTCTCCAACTCTCCTGAGTATCTCAAAAGGACCAATGTACCTGGGACTCAACTTCCCTTTCCTCCCGAACCTCATGACACCCTTCATGGGTGAAACCTTCAGCAATACTCTATCACCAACCATGAAAGACAACTCTCGAACCCTACGGTCCGCATAACTCTTCTGGCGAGACTGTGCTGTGCGAAGCCTCTCCTGGATCAACTTTGCTCTATCCAAAGCATCCTGAACTAACTCAGTCCCTATCAATCTATCCTCATCGAGCTCAAACCATCCCACGGGAGATCTGCACCGTCTGCCATACAATGCCTCGTGCGGCACGCAGCCCAATCCATTACCAGACAGCTATAATGCAGGCAAACTCATCAAGTGGTAAAAACTCATCCCATGAACCACCAAAGTCAATCACACGTGCCCGCAACATATCCTCCAGGATCTGAATAGTGCGCTCAGACTGTCCGTCTGTCTGGGGGTGAAATGCGGTGCTTAACTCAACCCGTGTACCCATCTCTCGCCGAAATGCTCTCCAAAAGCTGAGAAGTGAGCTGAGTGCCTCTGTCGGATATAATAGACACCGGGACCCCATGCAACTCGACAATCTCCCGAATAAAGATCGATGCCGACCGCTCAGATGAGTAAGTAGTACTACCGGGATGAAATGTGCGGACTTAGTCGGTCGATCAACAATCACCCATACAGAATCAAACTTCCTCGCTGTCCGAGAAAGCCCGGTAACAAAATCCATGGTGATCCTCTCCCATTTCCACTCGGGAATAACCATACGGTGAAGAACACCGCCCGGTCTCTGATGCTCATATTTGACCTGCTCTGGCAATTGAGGCACTTAGCTACATGCCTAACAATATCCATCTTCATTCTCCTCCACCGGTAGTGTTGTCTCAAGTCTTGGTACATCTTTGCGGCACCTGGGTGAATAGAGTACCGCGAGCTGTGTGCCTCCTCAAGTATCAACTCCCGCAAACCATCAACATTGGGCACGCATATACGGCCCTGCATCCTCAGAACACCATCGTTGTCGATAGTCACATCTCTAACATCATTATGCTGCACTCTGTCCTTAAGGACAAGCAAATGTGGGTCATCATACTGTCGCTCCCCGATGCGATCATATAAGGAAGATCGAGAAACAACACAAGCCAACACCCGACTCGGCTCCGAAATATCTAATCTCACTAGCCGATTGGCTAGAGCCTGAACATCATAAGCAAATGGCCTCTCCCCAACTGGGATGAAAGCTAGGCTGCCCATGCTAACCGCCTTCCGACTCAAGGCATCGGCCACCACATTGGCCTTCCCCGGATGATACAAAATAGTGATGTCATAATCCTTAAGCAACTCCGACCACCTCCGCTGTCTCAAATTAAGGTCCTTCTGTCTGAATATGTGCTGAAGGCTGCGATGATCCGTGAACACCTCACAGGAGACACCATACAGGTAATGCCTCCAAATCTTCAAAGCATGAACTATGGGTGCTAGCTCCAAATCATGAACAGGGTAGTTCTTCTCGTGGGGCTTCAACTGACGAGAAGCATAAGCAATGACCCTACCCTCCTGCATCGACACACAACCAATGCCAACTCCTGAGGCATCACAATACACAGTATAAGGATCTGAAGCTGATGGCAGAATCAAAACTGGTGTTGTGGTCAGTGCTGTCTTGAGCTTCTGAAAGCTCTCCTCGCACTCCTCGGACCATAAGAAAGGAACACCCTTTCTGAGTCAATCTAGTCAAGGGTGAAGCAATAGAAGAGAACCCCTGGACGAATCGGCGATAATACCCTGCCAATCCCAGAAAGCTACGGATCTCAGTAACTGAGGTCGGTCTAGGCCAACTCTGCACTGCCTCGACCTTCCTCGGATCTACCTGAATACCATCACGGGACACCACGTGCCCTAAGAATGCCACGGACTCAAGCCAGAACTCACATTTGGAGAACTTGGCATACAGCTTCTCCTCTCTCAATCTCTGCAACACAATACTCAAGTGTCGAGCATGTTCCTCCTGGCTACGAGAGTAGACTAGTATGTCATCAATGAATACAATCACAAATGAATCAAGATAGGGCCTGAACACACTGTTCATCAGATGCATAAATGCTGCTGGGGCGTTGGTCAGCCCAAAAGACATCACAAGGAACTCATAGTGACCATATCTGGTCCTGAATGCAGTCTTCATAATGTCGGACTCTCTAATCTTCAGCTGATGATAGCCTGAACGAAGATCAATCTTCGAGAACACCCTAGCTCCCTGGAGCTGATCAAATAAATCATCAATACGAGGCAGAGGATACTTATTCTTCACTGTTACTTTGTTTATCTGCCTGTAGTCAATACACATCCTCATGGATCCGTCCTTCTTCTTAACAAACGGGACCGGTGCACCCCACGGCGACACACTCGGCCGAATGAACCCCTTATCTAGGAGTTCCTGAAGCTGCTCCTTCAATTCCTTCAACTCAGCTGGTGCCATCCGATACGGAGGAATAGAAATAGGCTGAGTGCCTGGCACCAAATCGATACCAAAATCAATATCCCTGTCCGGCGGCATGCCCGGCAGGTCTGAGGGAAACACATCAGGAAAGTCTCGCACAATGGGAACAGAATCAATACTGGGAGTCTGGGCCTCGACCTCCCGCACAAATGCTAAATAAGAGAGACATCCCTTCCCAACCATTCGTTGGGCCTTGAGGAAAGATATTACCCTGCTAGGTACATACTCGGTCGTGCCTCGCCACTCGATCCTCTGAATGCCCGGCATAGCCAAAGTGACTGTCTTAGCATGACAGTCCAGAATAGCATGACATGGAGATAGCCGGTCCATGCCCAATATAACATCAAAATCAATCATGCTGAGAAGCAACAGGTCTACTCGGGTCTCCGGACCTCCAATAGTGACCAAACAGGACCGGTATACGTGGTCCACAACAATAGTATCCCCTACCGGGGTAGATACATGCACTGGCAGCTCACAACACGTGTAATCGATAACAAATAATTGACAATCAAGCTAATGATTTATGATCTCAAGCAGAGCAGGGATCAAACAATGCGAATTTGCATAGACGAACACGAATAAAACATGTAGTGCAATCACAGCGACTGCAATTAACGAACAAACGAGAAGATCGACCAAATAAAAGGTCTATCGGAGATGAGGAAAGAGAAAAATTAACGAAAATTAAAAAAGATGAAAATGATAAAACTGCTAAACTAATACACAAAGACAAATAAAGGCAGAAGGAAGAAGAACAAACTCTCCGCACTCGTAGCAACTCCCCGGTGCTGGGTACTGAGACTGATAAGGACCTCTGGCGCTGGAGTGACCAGCTGATGAACTAGGCCGAGATGAACACTGAGCGGATGGGGCCGGTGAAGAACTCTGAGCTGGCATGGCACTGAGAGATGGCTGGCTCTGGTGCGAACCCTGATAACCCTGTCTAGGAGACCATATGCGACGATCTGAGCGACCCGACTGCGAAGACCTGAAAGAGCGACCTCGGCTCTGCTGACTCTGGCCTCTGGTCTGAGTGCCACTGGAACTAGCTTCTCCTCGAGGCCTCTTGGCCTCCCTCTCATCCCGCTCCCTGCGACGATCTGTCTCTATGTCGCGAGCAATATCCACAGCATCCTCAAATGTACGACTCAAAACCCTCTCCCGAGTCATCAGAATACGAATGGGATAAATGAGGCCGTCCACGAAGCGCCCAATCCTCTTTCTGTCGGAATGAACCAACCACGGTGCATATCTGGACAACTTTGTAAATCTGATCTCATACTGTGACACTGACATGTCCCCCTGACGGAGACCCTCAAACTGCCTACGCATCTCCTCTCTCCGAGATCGAGGCACCCATTTCTCCAAGAACATAGTGGAGAACTCCGGCCATGATAGTGGTGCTTCCCCGGCTGGCCTGCGGCGCTCATAAGCCTCCCGCCAAGCGAAGGCTGGTCCCAACCGAAAGGTAGTGAAAGATACCCCAGTCCGGACTCCAATATCCCTGCCGTACAAAGCATCCAGGCGGCAACTTATCCGGAAAACCTCGGGTGTCCTCGCCCGGAGCACTAATGAACACCGGAGGAGATAACACCGGTGAACCTCTCGAGACGACCATCGCTCATCGTCTCGTCATAGGCGGGACCACTGTCCCCCGAATACGATCTCGTCGGGCGAGCCGGTACCACGAGGCCGGATCGGAGGAGCCTGCGGTGTGCGTAAGCCATGCGCTCGCGGCTCGCGGAGTGCGTCTTGCGGGGGTCCGATGACCACCCCCGATCCCCGATGCAGCTGCTGCGGTAGTGACCGAAACCGCCTGTGCCAGGCCAGTGCAGTCGCTAGTATCCGAGCCGGGGTCTCCCGTAGGCCCGGAATAACAATGGGCACGACTGGTGCCTGATCGGTCGTCGCTGGCACCTCCGCAGCTGGGGGCTGTGGGTCGGCTGGCACTGCCTCGCAGCTGCCCTAACTTCGCCACGACCACGACCGCGTCCCGGCCTCTAGCGGGTGGTAGTGGTGATCGTCCTCCACGTCCGGATGATCGAGTTCTCGTCATATCTGTGAGAGAATAGAATGTCAAAGTTCGGATCAAGTCAAAAGTAATCGCACGACAAGAATTCAAAGAATTGAAACTTTTCCTAAAAAGGTTTGCAGCCTCCCGAGGATAAGTACGGGCGTCCCCGCACCGATCCACGAGACTCTACCAACCGGCTCATGACTCGCGAGACCTGTTAACCTAGGCTCTGATACCAACTTGTCACGACCCAAACCCTGGTCGTGATGGCGCCCAACACGATGCTAGGCAAGCCCGACCATATTATCCCTTAAACTAGCGAGTTATTAATTAAGTTAAACTTAAACAGTAAAAAGATCATATCAGGTGATAAGCGAAAGATAAAACATACAAAGTACGGTCCCAACCATATCGTGGTGTCACGAGACTGAGCCTCTACAGAATAGCATCCTAATACAACCAAGTCTAGGCAAATAGGAAATCAACAAGATGATAAAGAAGGAGAAAACACGCTCTGCGGACGCTGGCAGCTACCTCGTAATCTCCGCAAAAGTAGACAAGGATCAGCAGCTACAATGTCTCAACTGCTCTCGGGCACCTGTGGATCTGCACAGAAAGTGCAGGGGAGTGGGGTGAGTATATTTCAACTCAGTGAGTAACAATAATAAATAATAACTAAAGGTAAGAACTCCTGTGCTATCACTTAGCAGTTCTAAGGCAACCCTCACAGGTACGTCATCACTATGGTAGTACTCTAATCTCCAATCCACGTTTATCTCTACAAGATTCTACACTGATCCAACCCTCACTCGTACCCCTACGGTGTACGGCCATCTCAACATATAAAGACATATACCTATGTCTATAATGTATAAGTATTTAAGTAGATAATAGGATATGATTAAGTATAATGCTGCGGCGTGCAGCCCGCTCCAATACATATACCGCTGCGGCGCGCAGCCCGCTCCATTTTACGTCGACGGCGCTCACTGGGGGTGTATACGGACTTCGGAGGGGCTCCCTAGGCCCAAGCACTATTACACTGCAGCGTGCAGCCCGATCCATACATGTATTACTGCGGCATACAGTCCGATCCAATATTTATATGTATATATATTTATACAGTTGCGGCGCGCAGCCCCATCCCATAATATACACCAGTGCTCACTGAGAATGTGTGCAGACTCAGACTCCGAAGGGGCTCCTACAGCCCAAGCGCAATAATACTGCGGCGTGCAGTCCGTCCCACATGTATATTACATGTATATTACTGCGGCGTGCAGTCCGATCCAATATATATACTGCTGTGGCGTGCAGCCCGATCCAATATAGGTATATATATAATACCTCATAATGGGTCCTCGACCCTATCCCAATCGGTATATACTTGGCCTCTCAGGCCCAATATAATATATCACAGTGGGTCCTTGACCCTGTCTCAGTCAATATAGACTTGGCCTTTCAGGCCCACTCAGCTAGAACAAGGGATTCCACCTTAGATAATCTCCCTCAATGTACACATCTAGTACGGGCTCATATGATGCTATACGGCTAGAGCTACGGCTGAGTGTATGTTTCCAACATGATATAAGGGTCACCTAGCTCTATAGGTTCCCTAATGCTCTACAGATCGGCACAAGGCCCCAAACATGGCTTTTAGCCCTATTGTACAGTTATAATCTCAGTAACAGTCATACAACAGAGTATTCTATTAGCCGGGAAGGACTAAGTCCGAACCCCCATTCACAATGTCACCACGCCCGTCATAGAACGCGTGTCTCATCTCAATATAGCACTGTGAAGTGCTAGTACGGGGTTTCAAACCCTCAGTACATTATTTACTATCACCACTCACCTCGAACCGGTAGAAGCTTCAATCCGCCTTGCGCTTGCCTCGCAAATCAATCTCCTCGGGTGCCAAATCTGCTCAAAATCATAGAGAATGCATCAATATATGCTAATTTCACGAAATTCATTCGAAATAACCCAAATTATATCAAAACCCACAAGTTGTCAAAACCCGACTTTTGGTACACTTGTCGAAAAATTACAAAAATCACATATTCGGAATCCTCGTCTCGATACGAGTCTAGGCATATAAAATTTACCAAAATCGGACTCCATTTGCCCACTCAAATCAGTGTTTTTCTTCAATTTTAGGCCTAGGGCTCAAACCCACCTTTAATCTTCCATTTACAGAGAATTAACCAAGGATTTCATGATAAAATGATGTAATTAAGCCACAAAACTTACCTCCAACGAACACCCGATGATTTCCTAGCAATCTCCCGTGATTCTCTATCTCTAGAACTCAAAAATGGAGGTTTTGGGTATTAAACCCGCGACTGTCCAGTTCTGGCTTTTAATTCACTGCCAGAATATTTCCTTCATCGCGTTCGCGACGCCACTCACGCGAACGCGATGCCTCTTTCCTCTTCCTCATCGCGAACGCGGCACGCCTTCACGCGTCCGCGAAGGTCAACTTCCCAGCTCCGGATTTTTACTCTACGCGAACGCGTAGTCTCCCACGCGAACGCGTGGCCTCGCCAAATCCTACTTCGCGAACGCGGCCTAGACCCACGCGAACGCGATGCGTTCCAACTCCCTCGTACGCGAACGCGTTAACTCCCTCGCGAACGCGAAGAGTGCTGAACCTGGCCTACGCGAACGCGGGCCTTGCCCTCGCGAACGCGAAGGCCAAATCACTGCCCAGTGATCTGCAGATTACAGCAGGTCTTTTCTTGCTTCCAAATGTCGGATGATGGTCCGGATTCACCCCGAGGCCCCCGGGACCCCAACGAGAACCACCAACATACCCCAAAACACGATACGAACTTGTTCCAATCATAAAAACACCATCCTAAACATCAAAATCACCAATTACCCACGGATTCAAGCCTAAATTTCTTCAAAACTTCCGAATTACACATTCTATCAAAAACCCGACCAAACGACGTCCGAATGACCTGAAATTTTGCGGACATATCCAAAATCACCTAACGGAGCTACTGCAACTGTCGTAATTCCATTCCGACTCCCGGATCAAAATCTCACCTATCGATCGGATTTCGCCAAAATGCAACCTTAGCCAATTCAAGCCTATTTCTACACCGGGCCTCCAAATTCAATTCCGATCGCTCCCCTAAGTCACAATTCACCTCCCGGAACTAACCGAATCATCAGAATTCGATTCCGAGCTCTTTAACTAAATAGTCAACTCCGGGTTGACTTTCCTTATTCAAGTTTCCTCCAAAAAGGCTATATGCCTCATTTCTAATCCAATTCACTCCTAACTCCCCCGATAGACTCTAACACTGATATAAAAGCATGAATTATGTAATTACAACACAACGGGGTGGTAATTCCTGGCACTACAGACCAGGATATGCGGAGTGCTTTGCAGTTATTGACTAGCTTGGTAGCTGCTCAGGCTCAGAGGCAGAATACACGTGCTGCTGATAAACCAGTTAGTACAAGAGTTCGTGATTTTATTAATTTAGACCCTCCAGTGTTTACCGGATCGGACCCCAAGGAGGATCCGCAGACTTTTATTGACCAGGTTCATCGTACACTACGGGTTATGCATGTTAGTGATACAGAGGCAGTAGAGTTGGCTTCTTATCGGCTACGGGATTTAGCGGTTCTTTGGTATGATAGTTGGGAGAGATCCAGGGGTCCGAACGCTCCTCCAGCTGTGTGGAAGGATTTTTCTGAGGCCTTTCTTCGTCACTATTTGCCAGTTGAGATACGACGAGCTAGAGCTGATAAGTTCTTGAACCTTAGACAAGGTAATATGAGTGTGCGAGAGTATAGTATGCAGTTTGATTCTTTAGCAAGGTATGCTCCCCATATGGTGGCCGAGATGAGTGATAGGGTGCATTTGTTCGTGAACGGGTTGGGACCTCATCTGATAAATGAGTGTATGACAGCCTCCTTGGTAGAAGGCATGGATATTTCCCGTATTCAAGCTTATGCTCAGACCCTAGAGGATCGTAAGCGCCGGCAGAGGGCAGATAGGGAGCAGGATAGGGGCCAGCATAAGAGGGCGAGATTTGCAAGGTATTCCGATGACTTAAGAGGCAGCGCCAGGCCCCAGTCTTCGAGGAGTTCGGCGCCATCTGTAGCTAGTGCTCCTCCACAGTTTCAGAGGCCTCGATATGATCGTTCCTATTCTGGTCCAGGTCAGAGTTCGCAGGCATCTGGATCGCAACATCACAGGGATACTAGTCAGACGAAACCCCCAACACCATGTTGTGATCACTGCGGCAAGGCCCACTTTGGACCGTGCCGTCGAGGTTCTGATGCGTGTTATTCTTGCGAATAGCCTGGCCATATGATGAGGGATTGTCCTAATAGGGGAGGTGATGGTATGGCTCAGCCGACTAGATCCGTGTCTGGTTCTTCCTCATCAGTTCGACCTCCAGCACGGGGTTTTCAGCAGTCGACAGGTCGTGGTAGAGGTAGAGGTGCAGGGCCGAGTTCGAGTGGTGCTCAAAATCGAACCTATGCTCTAGTAGGTCGACAGGATCTTGAGTCATGTCCAGATGTTATTACAGGTATATTGTCCGTGTTTTCTTATGATGTATATGCGTTGATTGATCCGGGATCTACATTATCATATGTTACACCCTTTGTGGCTAATAAGTTTGGCATTGAACCTCAATTGATAAGTAAACCCCTTGCGGTATCTACTCCAATAGGAGATTCTGTGATTGCTAGAAGGGTATATAGAGGTTGCACTGTGATGATTTGTAATCGTCAAACCTCGGCAGATTTATTTGAATTAGAAATGGTTGATTTTGATGTGATACTGGGAATGGACTGGTTGGCCTCATGCTATGCAAATGTTGACTGTCGTATGAAGATGGTTAGGTTTCAATTTCCCGGTGAACCCATCATTGAATGGAAGGGGAACATTGCTACATCGAAAGGTAGGTTTATTTCCTATCTTAAGGCAAGGAAAATGATCTCAAAAGGTTACATTTATCATCTTGTTCGCGTTAGGGATGCAGAAGCGAAGCTGCCTACTCTACAATCTATCCCCGTGGTCAATGAATTTCCAGATGTTTTCCCAAATGAACTCCCAGGCCTTCCTCCATAAAGGGAGATTGAGTTTAGCATTGATGTGTTGCCTGACACTCAACCGATCTCTATCCCTCCATATAGAATGGCCCCGGCAGAGCTGCGAGAGTTGAAGGCGCAGTTAAAGGACTTGCTGGATAAGGGCTTCATTAGGCCTAGCACTTCACCTTGGGGTGCGCCAGTCCTATTCGTGCGGAAGAAAGATGGGTCATTACGGATGTGTATCGACTATCGGCAGTTGAATAAGTTTACTATAAAGAACAAGTATCCACTTCCAAGAATTGACGACCTGTTTGACCAACTCCAGGGTGCCAAGTATTTCTCCAAGATTGACTTACGTTCAGGGTATCATCAGGTGAGGGTTAAGGAGAAGGATATTCCAAAGACGGCCTTCCGGACAAGATATGGACACTTTGAGTTCTTGGTGATGTCGTTCGGGCTAACAAATGCCCCAGCAGCTTTTATGGATCTCATGAATACTGTATTCAGGCCCTATCTTGATGTGTTCGTGATTGTATTCATTGATGACATTCCGGTGTATTCTCGTTCGGAGGAGGAACATGCGAGCCACTTGCGGATAGTATTACAGATGCTTCAGGATCGTAAATTATATGCTAAGCTCGCCAAATGTGAATTCTGGCTGAACTCGGTAGCATTCCTTGGCCATGTGATATCTAACGAGGGTATTAGTGTCGACACTCAGAAGATTGATGCAGTAAAGAATTGGCCGAGACCTACAACACCATCAGAAGTTCGTAGCTTCCTGGGGCTAGCAGGATATTATAGGCGATTTGTAGAAGGGTTTTCCTCTATATCAGCACCATTGACTAAGTTAACACGGAAAGCTACCAAGTTCCAGTGGTCTAACACTTGTGAACGTAGTTTTCAGGAGCCTGAAGGATCGATTGACATCCGCACCGGTGCTCACTCTCCCTGAAGGAACAGAAGGATATGTGGTATATTGTGATGCCTCGGGTATAGGTTTGGGGTGCGTGTTGATGCAGCATGGGAAGGTGATTTCATATGCATCAAGACAATTGAAGAAGCATGAAAAGAATTATCCAACCCATGATTTGGAATTGGTTGCAGTAATATATGCTTTGAAGATATGGCGGCACTACTTATACGGCGTCCATGTTGACATCTACACAGATCATAAGAGTCTACAATACATCTTCAAGCAGAAAGAGTTGAATTTGAGGCAGCGTAGGTCGCTTGAATTACTGAAAGACTATGACGTCGAGATATTGTATCATCCCGGTAAAGCCAATGTTGTGGCAGATGCTCTCAGCCGTAAGTCAATGGGAAGCTTAGTACATATTGATACAGGTAGATGGGGGTTGACTAAAGAGCTTCATCAGCTAGCCAATATGAGAATTAGATTGTTAGACTCGGATGACGGAAGTGTTACTGTACAGAATACATCAGAATCATCTTTGGTAGCCGAGGTAAAAGCACGGCAATATGAAGATCCTATCTTACTACGATTGAGAGAGAACATTCAGCAGTGTAAAATTACGGCTTTTGAGATCGGAGGAGATGGGGCACTGAGATACCAGGGCCGATTATGTGTGCCGAATGTAGCAGGGTTGCGAGAAAAGATTATGAATGAAATTCATCAATCCCGATATTCCATCCATCCCGGCTCAACAAAGATGTATCATGATGTCAAGGAGCAGTATTGGTGGGATAACATGAAAAAGTCTATTGCAGAATTTGTAGCCCAGTGTCCCAATTGTCAACAAGTAAAGATAGAACATCAGAAACCCGGTGGATTGCTTCAGAATATAAAAATTCCGACCTGGAAATGGGAGGTGATTAATATGGACTTTGTTATTGGATTACCTCGATCTTATCATAAGTTTGACTCTATCTGGGTGATAGTTGATCGACTTACAAAATGTGCTCATTTTCTGCCAGTTAAGACAACTTACTCGGCTGAAGATTATGCGAAGTTGTATATTAAGGAGATTGTTAGGCTTCATGGTGTGCCGGTATCTATTATATCAGATCGAGGAGCTCAATTTACGGCTAACTTTTGGAGGTCTTTTCAGAAAGGTTTAGGCACACAGGTGAATCTCGGCACTGCATTTCATCCGCAGACTGACGGACAGGCTGAACGTACCATTCAGACATTGGAAGATATGCTACGAGCATGTGTTCTAGATTTTAAGGGAAATTGGGATGACCATCTTCCACTCATAGAATTTGCCTACAATAATAGCTACCATTCCGATATTAAAATGGCCCCATATGAGGCACTATATGGGAGGAGATGTAGATCACCAGTTGGATGGTTCGAAGTCGGTGAAACAGAATTATATGGGCCGGATTTGATTCACCAAGCCATTGAGAAGGTGAAAGTGATACAGGAACGATTGAGGACGGCACAAAGCAGGCAAAAGTCTTATTCCGATGTCCGACGTCATGATCTAGAATTTGAGGTTGGTGATTGGATTTTCCTGAGGATCTCACCAATGAAGGGTGTTATGCGTTTTGGGAAGAAAGGTAAGCTGAGTCCAAGGTATATCGGTCCGCATAAAATTCTTCAACGAATTGGACAAGTTGCTTATGAGTTAGAATTGCCATCCGAATTAGAATTTGTCCACCCGGTATTCCATGTATCTATGTTGAGGAAATGTATTGGAGACCCTTCTCGAGTTGTCCCTATCAAAGATGTTCAAGTTACGGAGGATCTATCATATGAAGAAGTGCCAGTGGCCATATTAGATCGACAAGTCCGCAAGCTGAGAACAAAAGATGTAGCTTCCGTCAAAGTATTGTGGAGGAACAAGAATATGAAATAAATGACATGGGAAGCGGAAGAAGAGATGAAGTCTAAATACCCTTACCTATTCCAGAATGATGATAACAAGGATGTTGGTGGAACGCAAGATACATTATAAAGGTGAAATGGCTTTATGAGGTAAGCAATAACTCGAGAACTCTCTTCCTTAATACAAAGTGGTGATATGTAAATAATGTCCATGTCCATAATGCTTTGTGTAGCCTTGTGTGGTCACACTTTGAGCTTTACTGCTTGCAAATTTTGCTAGTGACCATTTTATAGGGGAAAATTGACCAAAAATTTCCGTTGGAATCCACGATGATTTGGACTCCCCATAAACCCTTACATTCGAGGACGAATGTTCCTAGGGGGGTATATTGTTACAACCCATATCCACACACATTAGTTCATTCCATAAGTTAGATAACACAAATCCAAGAAGGAATTATCCTTGAGATGATAAGAAGTTAATCCGATTAATCTTAAGTGATACAAGGGTTCATAAGGGTGATTAACAAGTATTAAAAGTTAAACGAATCAAGGATGCTGTAACTCGTACTTTTGGGTAAACCTATAGATGCTTAGTATACTTAGGAGGTCATGATTTAAGGTATTTGAATCATATAATATCCGTATCATAATTCTTGAAGTCAAACGAGTTATGAAACAAAAGTCGACAAACGTTGTTGCAACTTAGGTTCATAGTTTTACCTAAACTTTAGGTCAAATGTTATTAAGTCTTTCTCCCAATATACTTGGAATTATGGGGTGATCTACCCACCAATTTGAATATCTATGAGTCTAGTTTCCAACACATTAAACGGTTTAGCAATACGACATTGGAATAGAGAGATATAGACATTTTCGTGAGACTGCACAAGCTGCTAGGTGCAAGTAGGTGAGTCAGCTACTTGGTTAAATGTCGGCCCAAAAGAGGGAATTTCGGGTCAGAAAAGGAGCCCATTAAAAGGCTTATCTTCTGCAATATATCCCTCTTTATATTTCACAAATAACCAGACCTAAAACCCTGCAAACTTCGTCCCAAAAATTATCCACAAACCCTAATTGATTTTCCCTTTCTTTCAAGTTCAAATTGGGGGTAAACACTAGAGTTTGAAGAACCAAGTTAAAGGCTGAGTTATCCAACAACAAAGGTGAGTTTACTGCTATATTTCATACATTTATTCTGCTGTAAATTCATGGTAATTCGTTATATACATGTAATAACTCACGGGACGGTGATCGGAAGCCGTGAGTTCAAGTTATTCACTTGTAGCGGACTGTTTTGTGGACTGTTTTGTGTTGCTGTTGGGCTGCGTTTTGTATTACTGTTTTGTGGAGTTTTGGAGGAGGCAGGGGATGTGGAGAAACACCATATATATGTTGGGTTGTGGTCTGCTAGTTCTTCATAATATTTTTGGGTCGTTTGATACGACTATAGTGGCCGTCATATGTATGATGTGATTAGGTTGTGTGTGGACTATTTTGGGAGGCTCAATATGTTTATTATTGATGTTGTTTAGGCTGTTTGGTGATTGTTTTGAATGGTGTGAAGTCATATATATAGGGGAGGTGCTGTCCGTTTCATCACAAAATAGGTTGTGATTGGTACATAATAGTTGCGACGCTTAAACATTAACGATAGTGTCATTTCTCCTATTGTAGACTAAGGAGTCATGACGTTTGCATAGCTTGAGGTTGTGGCAGTATATACAAGGTATGTGAGGCTATCCCTTTCCTTCTTTTGCACGACTCCGATTGTACATAATGTAATGAACGAGCTTCCAAAGATACTCTATTCTTAGAAGCTAAGCAGTACTTACATTGTTTCCCCTCTTATGGAACGATTGATGTTGATGTTGCTTCTCTTATTCTTATGTTATCAATCTTGTTGGTACTTCCCGATTCCTATAAGGTTCATAGTGAAGAGTTAGTCCTAATAAGGTGTACATAGGATACCAACCTTACGTCACTCCGAAAGGTCTACAAGGTGTTTCCATGAGTCGAGCATGCATTATATATATGTATCTATTTTACTCTACCGAGCCGTGCTATAGTCGGCCGGGTACGGCACCTATTGTGCAACCACTGATCAGTTGGGTTTTACCGAGCTCCACGTGGCCGGGTACGATTCTACCGAGCCTTATAATGGCCGGGTATGTTTTTACCGAGCCTATTATGGTCGGGTATGATATGATGATGATGATGCCCACAGAGGCATATGTTTTGAAAGATTATGTATTTATACATATGTATCACGCATTTCATGTCAGTAGCCCTCAGAGGTACTCAGATGTTACAGGTTGTATATTCTCTATCCCTCCTTACATTATTGTTCATATTTATGGTTCTCTGCCTTACATACTCAGTACTTTATTCGTACCGACGTCCTTTTATTTGTGGACGCTGCATGTCGTGCTGCAGGTCCTGATAGACAGGCAGGTGTAGCTCCCCCATCACAGTAGGTTGTCCAGTTCAGCGGTGATTGGCGAGATCCCTTCTCCGGACTTGCCTTGGTCTTGGCATGCATTTTTATTATAGACATTATGGGTATGTCGGGGCCCTGTTTCGACTATGTTGCAGAACTTATGTTCCTTTAGAGGCTCATAGACAATTGTCGACTCATGTATAGTTTGGTATGCCTTGTCGGCTGGTTTTTGTTGTATAGTCTTTCATTTTAGCGTGGTAGCTTGTACCGTATGTATATAGTTTCTTTATTGTCTGGTCATCTCATGTTATGTAGGTTCATGCCATCATATTTTATTGTTGGTTGTCCATGGCCCAAGTTCAGTTGAAGTTTTGAAGATTGACAAATGAACATCAGGGAAGGAACTGGACCATCATGAGAGACACCGTTGGTCATAGCCACTGCACATGGAAGGCACGTGAGGAAGATATGTACTGAAGCATATGCAACAAATATCTTCTGAATGGAATCAAAAAGGTTGCATTGAGTTCTAAGGTGGAGAGTCTCCTTATGATAAGAGAACGCAATCCTAAGCTAGGATAAGGATGAGAGTTTGTAGTAGTTAAGGACTGAAATCGATAAAGGATAAGCATTGGAGTCTCGATCAAACTCCAACTGCTGATCTATTAAATAACTAAGTTATTCTGTTTTACAGGTAATGCACCTAAGCAGAAGTTAAGCATATTTGAGTGTAAAAAGGATCAATTTGTTTTGCAAGCAATATATGTGAGATACAAGTGTGCACATCTGAAGCTACATGAACTAAGATAGAAGAACCAGTTTCATCAATGTGTTTATTCTAAGTTTAGTTCAATTGTAGTAGGTATTCATATTGTACCCTTCAGCTTTCATAGAAGTAATTGTATTAGGTGTATTGCGTATTCAAGTTAGACTTAACTTTAAAATATCGCAACAGTTGAGATTGTGTGCCACACTGGGATTAGAGTTAATCCTTTGGTTTACAAAGAGTCTTTGTAAATGCAGCTTTTAGCTCAGTGATTTTAGTGGAGTTTGGGAAAATCCTACTGAGTAGTAGGTCGTGGTTTTTTTACCTTTTGAGCCAGGTGTTTTCCACGTAAAAAATATCTGTGCACTTTACTTTTAGTATTTATTATTCTGCAAACTGCTATAGTTAGAACACTTAGAAGAACCAGGTTCTTCTAACGCAAAAATTAGGTACCACACAAATCACTCCCCCCCCCCCCACCTCTTGTATGGTATTGATGTTTAAAATATCAGAGACTCAATTGAGCGTGATCAGTCGCCAACTAAGAAAACCTACAGGCCTTATATTGAAAGGTCTTTATGACCAAACTGCGTAAAAGCCATTGTCGGCAGCTTGAAAAGGGACAACTTGAGGATTAAAGTAAGATCGAATCGTAACCCGATTCGAAGACCAGATCCAAAATAATTAATTACGCAAGCCTCTAGGACACATATTAAAAGAACAAAACGATGGCATAAACGCTTGTATCATCGGCCGAAATATCAAGGAAATTTAAGGGTCAATTGCAGCTTGAATTACAACGCGACTCGGAGACTGGACCCCAAAATTGTAATATGCCTAAGGGCATGGCATAAATGCCATTATTACCGGCCAAAATCTCAAGAACTTTAAGGGTCAGTTATAGCTCGAATCGCAACGTGACTCGGAGACTGCACCCAAAAATTATAATATGCCTTAAGGCACGGCATAAATGCCGCTATCTCCGGCCAGAAGTTTAAGGTTCGATTACAGCTTGAATTACAACGCAACTTGGATACTGGACTCAAAAATTGCAATATGCCTAAGGGCACAACTCAAATGATACCATCGTCAGCTAATTAAATATCTAGTCCACGCGCTCGTGAGGTCACTTCAACCAAGAGCACAAAGGACCATCATCATACGCCTATGCGGGGGGGGAGGGGGAGAACTTGAAGGTCAATTGAAGCTCAAGTCATATTGCGACTCGGGAACTGGACCCAAAATAGTTGGAATGGCAAAAAGTCCAAGGGAAAAGATGAAAGCGTCTATTACCTACCCACACGGGCATAAAATAATTCAAGGACAAAAAGGCTCGGGTTAGAGCCCGACTCGGAGACTAAGCCTAAACAGTTAGGCTTAGCATATGGGGCCCGGCACTTGCTCGCGCCAAGGATCACACTTAAGAGCCCTTGGGATTGCTCGATCAGTTCTGAATCTGTGAGGACCTCGCCAAACACCAAAACTAGTCTGCCCGATCAAAAGCAACGACAGAAAAAAGGTACAGGGGAAATAAAGCTTCAAATTTCTCCTTATGTATTACATGTGCAAAAAGGTGCATTCTCCACCTACAGGCATGCCCTACGTATATCTAAGACAAAGTGACAAAACAACAAAATCTACACTCAGTACTAAAGGGCTACAACTTGTCAAATTCTCCCTCCGCATCATCAATAAGAAGTGACCGAGCGTCATGCTCGTCCGCCCTTTCTCGAGCCAATTCCTCTGAGAGAATGAAGCCCCTCGCACCGACCTACTCAGTACCTCTCTTTGGGATATATAGCGAACATATTCCTCAATCCTTTTCTCTCGATCGATGGCTCACTTCAACTCAGCTTGGGCATTAACAACATATTTCATATGAATCGCCATCTCACAATCAGGCTTGGTTCGGCATAATGTCGCTTTTGCCCGAGCCTCAATTATTTCGGCTCTAACCTTTGAGAGATTAGATTCAAATCTCCCAATCTTATCCACACGAACTTTGGTATTGTCACGAGTCAAGCTGAGTTGGACCTTGAAGGCATGGACCTTAGCCGAGGTGCTCATCTCCTCTAAAGCTTGAGCCTGTAGTTGAGCCCTTAGCTCTTCGCAACCAGATCTGACGCGGTTTATGTTGCCTTTAAGGTACTCCAATGCCTCCGTTATTTTTTGCAACTGATACGACAAGAGGAAATTATCCTTAAGGTTAGAAATGAGTAAAGCACATACTACAGTAAAATACATGCCCCATCAAATAGCTTTCATAGTTTGAACTTTGATACGCCTCATATTGCCAATACTGCAGCTCAACTTCATTTTCCTTGCAAAGGAGCCTAAGGGATTCGCCCTCATCTAGAATTCTCAGGAGCTTCACCCCTTGACGGAGCAGCTTAGACCTAAGCCTATCGCATTCCTGCACAAGGAAGGTTCAATAGAGGGAGGAGGACACGGGATGCAAGGAAACAACGCATAAACTCAACATAAAGTGAAGCCAATGGATTTCCTCAAAATCAAAACACACTCCTATTGATCTTGCCTCTTTGGCTCTGGGAGAGCCGGTCTCAGGTAAAATCATATTCTCTCAAAGGCATTGCCAACCTAAAGTCAGGTACTTTGGGAGCAGCAGACTCAGACGACACCTTCTCTTTGGAGACACTGGCCCGATCAGCACCACTAGAAGCTCCATCATCTCGTGGGTGCTGACCCCGCTTATCTCCACCGTCCTTCAATTCGGAGGCCAACGAATCATTCCCCTCTCTAGAAAACCACTGCCTCATCCCAAGGAACTACCGGACACCTGCAAGTAGCAAATCCATTATAATTAAAAAGGGGAAAATATTACTTCAAATATATGAAAGCTAGCGCAAAAGCAGCATGCACGCACACATTGGTATTTCACTCCCCACCTGACGCGAAGAACAACTCGCCACCCGCACTCATTATGGGCGAATGGGTCGCCAGCCTCCGAAGCTAGATGGGCAAATCATGGACTTCTCCTAGCGTCCACAAACTTGCTACAACGAGGTAAAAAACAATATTATTCAACTAACTTTCGCTATAGATACATCTTGAAAGAGATCAGACGCTCCACTCACGTGCATAATTCCACCCTTCAAAAAATGGCAAAAACTTCATGGGGATGATGTCGATTGTCCGGATCCGGACGAACCAACCATCCCATTCTCGACCCTCATCCTCTTCGTCATCGATAACAAAGGGCATGGATGAACGACAATTCAGGGCGAGTAGGCCATGGTGATGAAAAGGCTGAAACAGCCGGATAAGGTGATCGAGTGTGAATTCAAGATCGGCCTTATCTGTAAAGAACCTCATAATCAACACAACCCACCAAAATAACGAATGTATCTGCACCAAAGTAACTCGATACTTCAAGCACAACCCTGTCAAGGGGGGCAAAAGCGAAAGGATACAGGTATACACTTAAGAACCCGATAGTGGAATCCGTAATACTCCCTCATAGGGGAAGAACCTGCAGCGCTATCCCCTCACGCCATTCGTAGTATTTTCTTACCATCTCCAAATGTTCCCCCTTATCAAAGACACCATCTCCAAGGCAAAATCCCTCGATTCTTGATCACAAGCAATAGCACCCCCTGTCGCCTGTCGGATCGGCCCCGAAGTGGTTCCCATGACTGTGGTAAAACTAACATGTCATGGCAAGGGTGCGCACCAACACTTTTTGTGCCTAAATAAATGAAGTACCATGTGCCAAAACAGAAAAGCGGCTATCTAAAAGTGGTAAAGTCTTGCCAAGGAGCGGAAGTCGCCCCACAATATGCGAGAAGCAACGATGATTCCCTTGCCCGAGGCAAGCTCGGGAAGCCAACAGCCTCGATACAAATAAACGGGTTGATACCCAATCTAGAAAACATCGTCCAATAAGAATTGATGACTCGGGGGCCATGCGTATTATCTCTACACTCGAGGCAGCACTCTACGTCAAGAACCCCTAGCCTAAAGAGGTTGAGCCTCTGTGAACTTTAAACGCCGACACTTGATGCAAGGCAAATCCGTAATCTCGTGATCCCTTCTTCCTAAAACTAGGAATAAACACAAAAAGCTTCGATCGCGAAAGCTCCATGAAGGTTGGAGGAAGCGCCCGAATACAAGGAGACTCCTCAGCAGAAGTCAATCCTATACATTCTAGTAGGATTTTCTACATCAAGATCAATAAGAACCTGCGGGTACTCGAAGAGGACCTTCATCCGGGATAACATACCCGAAAGCCCCGAAATTCGATGCATGATCTACATATAACTAAGAGGACCTCGATATCCTGGACCTACCAGATTAATCCAAGATTGGTCCGAAGTACGACGATAGGTCAGAGGAGGGCCATGCCGATCAGTAGAAGATCAGAATGAACATTCACGTTCAAGTCAGATATCAGTGACCAACGAATAAGAAAAGGCATTCAAGGAGCCTCGAATGGCATGAGAGCATATAGAAAAAAAAACAAAGTAAGGACGGAAGTTAGCAAAGTATGTTATTATTCATAAATACTTGCCTACAACAACCCCCGAGGGGTCGATACATACAATTACAAAAGCCAATAGGAGTTTACACCTAAAGTAGAGGAATAGAAGGATGTACATATGGTGAAAACTAAACTCTTGGTCTGCCCGCGAGAATCCATCTCTGATATCAGTATCATCGGGCGCTGCACCATTGAGCACGTATCCTCGAAGATAAATACTTTGACCTCCACTTTACATTGGTTCCCACCTCAATCCCCCAAGGGATCCCCACCGAAGAAGATGAAGAAGACGAAAAGGAAATAACGTAGAGGAGGCGGAGAAAAGATACATGGCCCGCCGAAGCCAAAGGTTGAAGATTCGGCGAGCCACAGGCTCAATGGCCGGTAGTGCCACTTTATCCCTTGGGAAAGAAAAAAACCCTAGGGATGAAGTGACACACCAGGCTTTGGCAAGAGATTGAGCAGCATCGCATAATCTAAACAACTGTCTATATAAAGGGGAAACTGGCTCCCCATCCCTCATCACCTCGGGCAACAGCAGTTGCAAGGGCCAGCATACCGACAACCATAGTAACAACGAGAAAGAACGCTTCTGTTCAACAAAGGGAGGCCTCGGTAGAAGACCATAATGCAGTCTAAGGGAACTTCTCCAAACGGCCTCGAGATCATAGGCCCTTACATGATTTTCAAAGGTAAAAGAAGATGATAAGAAGGAAAAGGCAAGCAAGCCAATGAAAGCATTTAGATAGGGAAAACGAAGCTAAGGAATCCACATTTATAGGGCATTACGACACGATCATCTAGGCTTTGTAAGACTGACCGACGGGCGCAATTAATGCATCCATAAAAAGTCAAACCAACGGCAGTACCTGTACCTTAGGAAGTAAGAATCAGGGAGTATAATGAATGAGGTAGAAAAGCACAAACCTTTGGATGCCCATTCACTATGAAGCTTCTTCCAGGGGTCGCATCATCGATATGGGGTCGCTGAAAGGAGCTCAAGGAGTCAAGTTTCAAAATCATTTCCCATCACTTTGGTATGGGAAAGGCAGAGACTATCTGTACGCGGAAAAAATAGAAGATTTGATATCTTGCTATCAAGACATTTCAGAAGCATGCACCGGGACCCCGAGGGCAGGAAGCCACGATAAAGTTTTTTACCTCGGAGCTCGTTGAAGCCGGCTCGGAGGAAATGAATAACAAAGCCAGGACCAATGGTGAAGCCCCCTAGGCACATAGATATGTCTGACAGGCCCGGCCTACCCAAAGTCTAGGCTAAGGCATCATGTCAGTCCATCCCATCACCGTACTTTATAATTAATCTGCACGTTCTTATAGCCGAGTCTCCCCTCCTATATAAAAGGGACACACCCTACCTTGTACGGAACAGATTTTGTTCCATTTCTCCATAAGTTCAATAATATATCTCTCTCGTTCTTCTTAGTTCTTCATCCTCACTAACCCGAGGCCGCCGTAACATTTATCGTTTTCTTATTTGTTCTTCACTACTTTGCTCAATATTGGTAACATAGAGCTTTGCATAATCATATATCTGCCCATTATCCCATTCCCGATTGCCTTCAGTATCTCGCGCTCAGCTCGAACGTCGGCCCCGAGGTCCCCATCAACTGACTTTACAACTGGGCAACAGACCCTTTTGCTTTGGTTACTGCCTCGTTTTAACTCGCTTTTTCATCATTATTGTTACCCCGTGAGTTTAACAATCTTAGGTATCATTATATATATTTAATATGGTATTTTAAGTGGAACTTATTTTGTTAAAAAAATGGTTTCAACGATATGATTTTATATAGTTATTAATATTACTACTTTCTTATATCTTTTAAATTATACATCTAATATGAGAAAGTTTATGAGATTTCTTTATGGTAAAGATAGAAACTATTTTCTCAGAAGAAAATAAGGTTTTCTTTATACAATTTTAAGAACTAAGCATACAAAAATTTATACTCTTTATATGAGATTAGAAAAATTAGAAATTGAGAAAATATATGTAATTTTACATGGTATTTTAATGAAATAATAATGTATATATTTATTTTATATGGTACCAAAATGATCATGATAGTAAATTATATGGAGTATGTTAAAAAATAAGTAGAATATTAAGTAATTTGAGATAATTTTTAATTTTGTGAGTAATTAATTAATTATCGGATAACGAGTCATTACCTAGTTATTTAATAAGTTAGGGGATAAAATTAAAGACCCCACCCACATGGCATCCCCCTTTTAATTTAGGATGACTCACTAGTAATTTATAGCATGTGTCAAATTTTGGGTGACGTTCCTGAGTGAAATTTTTACACATGGATTTGGTGTTTTAATAGTTTAAAAGAAATGAATTTAGGATAACTATGGGCAGTGCTTCTTTATGGGCCTGGCTATAGAGGGACCAATAGTGGCAATTATTTCAAATTTCTTTTATGGCTATGATTGTTGAAGTTTGGTAAGCTTTGGATAAAGCAATTTTGAAGAGGCAAGTTATGTGAAAAATAGATAAAGAGCATTTGTTTTTACTTTGTTGAGAAGGTGAGTTGTAGAAACTTGTACTTGTAAGAATATGGGAAAAATGTTGCATCTGTCTTGGAATGTGGAGCTACTACTTATTTGTACATTGATGAAGAGTTCTTCTGATACACTTTCTCCTACTGGTATAAACTATAAAGTGGATGCTCAAACATAGGATGTTCACAGGTTTGGAATTGAAGTTCTTCACATTCATTAAGAACAAGTAATTTTAAAATATGGTGGTGGCGGAAGTGTTGGTTATCTTGAAATTTCATGTCTCCCAGTTTGCTTGTTCTCTATGTTTTCAACGTATGGTTTCTTTTGGGGGATATAGGCTTGCTTGGTTTGTATGGCTTTCGTGAAAATGAAATATGTGAATTTAGTACATCCACCAGATTTTGTTGACTTGTTGTTCCATTGAAAGATCGTTCCTTTTTATGTAGTGAAGATCTTTCCTTTTATTTTTGTTTAACCAAAATACTACATTTCGATTAAAACTAGAAAATAGTGGAAAAGATCGGGTTACTGGTAATCAAGAGATCGAAGAATGTAATATGCTTTCAATAATTAGAATGAACAGTAAAGAAAAATTGTATTTCAGTATGCTTTCAATAGTTAATCGTGTTTACAATTGGTATAACTTCCTCCTTCTTACCCTAGGTAGAAGAATGAAACCTAGGCTTTAATGACATAATTACGATAAATAAATGATATTGAATAGGTCTTTACACAATCATTCTTATTAAATGTCAATTCTCCAACGTATCAGGTACTTAATGATTGAATTTGGACTTCTTTCTATCTCCAGATCCATGCTTTAAATGTTTTTTGATCTGTTGCCCTTAAATGTATTGAATTGACACGGAACTTGTATCTACTTGCTCTTTGTATCCTTTGTCTTTGGAATTACATTCCAACCCGTTCTAAACAGGTATGAGACTCGTAGTTGAATTACGTCTCGTGTCTAATTTGTCTCCTCGTATCTTTTATTTATTTATTATCTTTCGAAGTAATAATCTTTTGACCATTCCACGTGTCTTGCCATGTCATAAAAAAAATTTCTCAATACAGATAGTCACCTCACTTTCCTTTTATTTATCCATTAAATAATTGGGAAGTGGAAGTGGTATTTTATCGTAATAAATGCTGACGCTTCACTTGTCTTGTTCTTTTAATGCTCCTTACACATGTCATCTTCTAATTTAACTCTGCAACTCTACTTCCTTCTCTCTCTGATTTTTCAACCTTTCTTTTCAAGAAGTGGCAGTTCCTTTTAATACAGTTTTTTCATCATTATACCTCTTAGTTCACCAGTTGCTTCCTTATATCATTTCGAATCTTTCTTCCTCAGTTTTCTTTTTCATCAAGTGACTTCTTGCTTCCTTTTACTTTTCTTCTATAAAACGTTTTATCCAACAATGGCATCTTCAAATCCTAACCCTAGAAAAGTTCCTATTCTCGACCAATTTCTCAATGCTCCTACTTCAGTTAGGCACAATAGAGATAAAGGGAGAAGACTTCGGAATTTGAGATCAGCACGTGGAGAGTCAATTGGCAATGCTCCTCCTTCCCCGAACAGGAATATCAAAGGTTCTTCATCTAAAACATCTCCTTGTAAAGGTAAAGAGATTTTCGAAGAACCCTTAGTTGAGGATATTGTACCAAATGATTTATCCTTTGTGGGTGATAGAACATCGCTTCAAAAACAAGTTGAAAAACTAGAGAAACTTGATGCTTATCCTTCTCTCATAACTGAACTCTCAATTCCAACCACGAGGAAAGACTGTTATTGGAAGGAAAATCTTCGCCTACCAATTTCCACCATAAATCAAGAGATTTCTTCCTTTAGGAATGGGTATTCCTTTGTTTATACCTTACTTGGGGGTTAAAGCCTGCTATAGATCCAATTATCCTTGATTTCTGTCGTTTCTTAAATATCTGCTTAGGTCAAGTCGGTCCATTAGTATAGAGGGCGGTGGCTTGCTTGAGATTTCTATCTGCAAAGGTCAAAATTGATTTTACCTTTGCCCATCTCATTCATTTAATACCATCCCAACTTGATGCGTCATGGTTTCTTTACCTTAACTCCAAGGAGTAAAAAGGTTTTAGTAAACCTTGATGACATTAATGACCGTGGATGGTATCTACTTTACATTGCTGTTCGCACATTAGATTTGCTGGGCGAGACAAATATTCCCCTCCCTGAGTAGTGGAACTTTGCACGTAAGCTTTTAGTTATTTTTACATGTCTATTTTTAGAGATTTTGATTTTCTCTTTGATCTCATCCCTTTTTTGATTTTTTGTAGCAACCATGGGAGATGTGGAGCCTATTCCCAACTTTCGTGGTTAGGTGGACTTAATTTTGAAAGTTGTTCCAGAGAGGAAAGGACTTGGAAATCCATTTCCTCTCTTCAAGATTGGAAAGTAAAAACACACGGTATGTATATTTTTATTCTTAAATTCATATAGTAAATCCAATTTTTAATAAAATTAAATTTATTTTCCCCCTTTTCTTCTTTTTTATATCAAGGTTCGGTATAAGAGGGATGTTACCTGACGTAGCTTTAGCTATGCGCACTGCTGCCAATGCTTCTCTTGATTTAGACAAGACTAAGGCTTTAATAGCAGCAAAGAGTAAAATATTGGCAGTTGATGCTAATACTGAAGAAGAAGAAGGTACCTCGCTATTATGGAGGCCAAGAGTAAGGAGACGTGTTATTGAGGGAAATGAGATTGAGGATGCTCCTACTCGTACCTCCCCTGTCGAGCATGTCTTGATTGATAGAGAGGCTGCACCAATAGACTTTAGTGAGTCTGCTCACTGTCTTTCTATTGACAATCTCGAAGGTGGAGAGTCGGGTCCTGTTCTAAATTGTCACGACCCGGATTTTCCCCCAATATCGGGATCGTGATGGCGCCTACTCGTGGTAGCTAGGCAAGCCACTGTATTCATACTATCCTATTTATAACACAATTTTTAATTAAATAAATGCGGAATACTTTATCGAAATGGAAATAATAAATCACAAGGTAAAAATCATACCGAAATCCTCTACCCAAGACTTGGAGTCACCAACTCACAAACTACTATGGAATACTACACATAAAAGTCTGAAGGAAATATATCATAATTCTGTTTGTCTCGGAACAAAGAGACTACAGCTATTAACATAAATCAAGAAAGAGACGCCGGGCCCTGCGGACGTCTGCAAGCTACCTCGGTCTCAAATGTGATCAACTCCCACGCAATCTATTTACTGCTGCTGCTCCTCCTGATCGTAACCTGGACCTGTGCAAAAACACACAGAAGTGTAGCATCAGCACAACCGACCCCATGTGCTGGTAAGTGCCTGGCCTATCCCGGCGAAGTAGTGACAAGCCTAGGACCAGACACCCACATAAACCTGTGAAATTCAATATATATGTGTGTACCACAAAATAACAAGAAATAATCAAGTATTAACACAATAAGGAATATCTTAAAGAATTCAACAATTAACCACCAGTTAATAATTTCACAAGGAAAAACAAAGTGTAATGTAAACACAAGTAATATCAATTGAAGGAATAGCAAATAGTTGCACGGCATCACCCTTCGTGCTTTTACTCTCATCCTCACCCAATGAACAAATAAAGTACACGGCATCAACCTTCGTGCTTTATCACTCTTCCTCACCCAAATAACAATCAAATAAGTTCACAAGGAAAAACAAGGTATAATGGAAACACAAGTAATATCGAGTCAAGAAATGGCAAATAGTTGCACGGCATCAACCAAATAAAATATAATGGAAAAACAAGTATTATTAATTCAAGAAATAGCAAGCAATTGCACGGCATCACCCTTCGTGCTTTTACTCTCATCCTCACCAGATAGACAAATAAAGTGCACGGCATCACCCTTCGTGCTTTTACTGTCATCCTCACATCCATAGTACGGCATGATCCTTCGTACATGGTTCAATAACAGGGAACGGCATGATCCTTCGTGCATAATCAATAAATAAACATGGCACGGCATTAACCTTCGTGCATAAATGAATAAAACATGGCACGGCATCACCCTTCGTGCATTATCACTCTTCCTCACCCAAATAACAATCACAGTTAAGGGTAAAGAAAGAAACAGTAATTCATAATCCGTCCCATCAAGGGCACTCAATAATAATCTTCACAACAAGTCCCAACAAGGGAGAACAATAACAATTCATCTGTAATATATCTCAAAATAATTATTTTCCAACGACTCACGGTCATACTAGACGCCAGTGTATGGATGCTCGCCACCACAGCCCATACACCGCACTCGATCACATAACACATAACACATAATCCTATTCCCTCAAGCTAGGATAGAACAAACACTTACCTCGAATGCTTATGGACAATCCAATCCGTGGAAATGTCTTTTCATTCAATTTGGCTCCAATCCAACCGTATCTATACACAATTGATTTGATATCATTAATTCTACTCCACAAACTAATTCTTAATACCAAATACAACTTTTACAACATTCTCTGCCATGAATAGTGAATTTCAACCCCGGGCCCACATGGTCGGAATTCGGGGTTAGGACCAAAATCCGGTTACCCATCCCCCCACGAGTTCATGTATATAATTTGTTTCAAAATCGGACCTCAATTCGAGGTCCAATTCCCCAATTTATGAAAAACCCTATTTTCTAACAAAAACAAGAATTTTACCATGAAAATCATTGATTTCTTATGAAAAACATGTTTAATGATGTTAGGAATTGAAAGAATTAAGTAAAAAGTGACTTACAATCGTTTTGATGAAGAAGAAATCCTTGAAGAGTCGCAAATGGGTGTTTTGGTTTTGTGAAAAATGAAGAAATAACTTAAATTCGTGTTTTTCATGTCTCTGTGTTCGCATTTGCGAACATGGGTTCGCAATTGCGAACCCCGACCAATTTCTGGAGTTTGAAAAATAAGCTAAGGGTGGGAAGTTCGCATTTGCGAACATTTGTTCGCATTTGCGAACAGTTCGCATTTGCGAACAGTTCGCATTTGCGAACAGTTCGCATTTGCGAACTAATGTTCGCATTTGCGAACACATGCTGTATAAGGCAGTGTTCGCATTTGCGAACAATGGTTCACATTTGCGAACAATGGTTCGCATTTGCGAACAATGGTTCGCATTTGCGAACCAAGGCAGCACACTGGGGACCTTCGCAAATGCGAACAATTGTTCGCATTTGCGAACAAGGCTGGCTTCGCATTTGCGATCAAGGTTCGCATTTGCGAGCCTTGCCTTACATTGTCCCCTTCGCAATTGCGAGAAATTCTTCGCAATTGCGAAGCCAACAGCTGGGTGAAAAACCAGCAGTTCAAAAATTCAGAATTTCATCCAACGGCCTATCAAATCTTTACCCGAGCCCCCGGGCTCCAAACCAAACATGTACACAACCTCAAAAACACATTATGGACTTGTTCGTGCGATCATATCGCCAATATCACTTCGTTTTAATCAAATCAAGCCTCAAACTCATGATTTTCATACTTTTGATTTTCAAAACTTCTTAACTTGGAACTCAAGGTCCAAAACATCTCAAACGACATCCAAATGTCACCAAACTTTACAGAAATCACATATATAATATTTAAGACTTGTACCGGGCGTCGGAACCAAAATACGAGCCCGATACCAAGGTCTATTAATTTATTTCCTTTAATAATTGCATCAAAAACAATTTCACATAAAAATTCATAACTTGGGCTCTAGGCCTCAGAATTCGACTCCGGACACATGTCCAAGTCCCATATTTTCCTACGGACCTCTCGGGACCATCCAATCTCGGGTCCGGATCCGTTTACCAAAAATGTTGACCGAAGTCAACCATATCAATATTAATATCATTTTTATCCAAATTTCTTATAAAATTCATATTTTCTATCACAAAATCTTTCCGGCTACATGCTCGGATCGTGCACGTAAATTGAGGCAACATAGAATGAGGTTTTCAAGGCCTCGAAGCTCGAAATTATTAATAAAATAAGTGATGACCCTTTGGGTCGTCACATAAATGAAGTTCCCTTATCTTCCTCAATTCCTGTTTCTCCTATCTCTTTTACATCATCTCCACCCGTAAGTGATTTTGATCCTACGTTGATTTCTTTCGCTCCTTCACTTTTGGTGAATGCTTCTATTCCCGTATCAATTTCAATTCCCGTGTCTGTTCCCATTCTGGCTCCCGTACCTTCTGTCATTTTTTTTCTCTTCTACTACTCCTCCTTCCACTGCCTTTTCTTCCTCTTTAGTACGTTCGAAAACTTGCCCGAGTAGCAGCAGTGAATCGTTAAGACTCCATCTCATTCAAAGTGCACCCGAGTCTATGAGTCATCATGTCAGAGTTTTGCGATAGACTTATGGGTAAGCCGGTATCCTGTCTTATTTGATGTCAATTAATCTTAGAGGCTTTGTAGACAGAGGTTTATTCTTACAGTATGTCACAGGCCTTGACGGCCATATGTATTCAGGTTTTAAGAAAAATGGTTAAGTGATACAGTGTTGCCCACCTATAGTTATACATTACGAGTTGTGGCCATGTTGGCCCATGATAATTACAAAAGGAATGAACGAGTTACAGGATGGTTCGCTCGAGTCAATGCGGCATCGTGTTCCAGCCACGCTTCCTAAGGTTGGGGCGTGACAATTATATTTTATGTTCTTAGCATTAACTGCTTTAACAACTAGCTCGGGATAGATCACATATTCTTATATTCCCATTTATATATTTAATTGTTGTTAATATATAAAAAAGATTGGTTCCTAAATCTGCACCAAAAACTACTTTAAACACTAGCGATTGTCAATCCTCTACAAAGGCGCCGAAAATTGATAAGTGCAAAACACAACACATAAATTAATGTTCGCTAGCCAAAATTTAATTATCATCTCCATAGTTAGATATAAATAATGTTCGAATAATTTCTAGATAACTACCACCCAGGATGATTAACACTTTAATATGAATGATTATCAACTACAGTTAACTACTAAAGTTAAAGTAATTATCAATTGATCACAAAAAATCAGAGTTGATCAACTCAAAAATATCAATGGGAGAAATAAGGGCTACTAATGAAACATGTGCAATAGTGCAATGTTCTCAAAGTAGGAATTTATCTCAAATTTTAATATCCACACTTGGTCTTTTTCGATTCACTTTTATGGGCAGACTTCAAAGCTCCAAATCATTCATTTTAGCTCTAAAAATTTTTCCTAACGCGAAATCACTTCTACAAAGCATAAAGCAGGTAATAAGTATAAAATATCATCTTTTAAGCTCAAACACAAATAAAATACAGTAATTAGAATACAATACATAACTAAAATACGAGGTCCTTACCTAACATCGCGATTCTCTTTAAATCCACCCTAGAAGATGATCCATGAAAAGAAAAGCCTAGGGGACAACTACTATTCCTTCTCGGTCAGTTTCTACGTTTCAAATCACCCGACAACACCAATTTGGCCGCTTTCCTTCACCCATCTTTCACCTTGTTAATTGTAACAACATTTTATTCTTTTTTTGGAGACAACATGAGTGAGTATGCCTGCGTACTAAAGTAAAATTTCAGATAAGTAGGAAAATACAAAATAGGAGATATTTTAAATCGAAGTAGTTGTAAATTAGAATTATATAAAAACATATTTCATTGTCCCTTTTGTTTTCATATCAAAATTAAGAATGTTCAAAATCGAATCATAACTGTTAACTGAACCGAACTAATAGTTTATCAGCTTATTAGTATCGGGCTATCGGAGTAATGGTTTTATAAACGGATTGAGATTTTTGTTTGACTCAAAATTATCGGTTACTTTTTGAATTAAAGACAATCAAAGATTATATGAGAGGTTAAATCAGAATAAATGGTAATATATCCAAAGACTGATCTAATGATTCGTATGTGGGTTGTTCTTATAAAATTGTAAGAGATCTTAGTGAAGTGTTATAGCTAGCTAGCAATAGAGAGATGAAATATAGAGAGAATGATAGATAAAGAGAGATTGTATTATTATAAATAATAACACATGCCTTACATATGAGGGAGACCCTTCCTTATATAGAAGGAAGGTGTCCTCGCCAACACATTACATCATTTCAGAGCTATTGCTATTACAATAACGGCATTTGGGGGGGGAGGGGAAGTCGGGGCGCCTATACGGACGAGTGTGTCGATACACCTCTATGGTCGGAGGTGTACTCCCTTTTGTCGTATGGACGTGAAAGAGGATATCATTCGACATCTATGGCCATATAGGGATACGTACTCGACTGACATTACATCTGATTCGACCCCATACAGTTAGTCTCTCCGCCTATCGGAGATGTATCTGACATATATCTGCAATGGGTGAAAAAAGTTGACCCGTACTGGATCTATCCGCATGTGCACACTTGGCACGTTTTTTTGAACCGTCGTTTGCTGATGACATGCATCATGATTGTAGTTGCTCCAGAGGCTGGCCAAAAAGGCGATTTGACGTTTCTGTTTCCCGCCTCCTTTTCTGATACAAACTTCTTCGAATCCCGTGTAGTGGCCTGCTATAAATAGCGATAGATTTCAAGACTTTCTATTCTTTGGATCATCGCAAAAGGTTCTTTATACTCCTATCATTCATCTTTTTCTGATAGAAATACAGCTTGTTGTTATACCTTGAATAAAAAGATTTAAAACTTGCTAAGGGTGGTCGTCGTCGCGGGACAGACGAGGGTGAAGCTACTTCTAGGGTTCTCAGCCCTCAGGGGGTGGCAAGAAACCCCGTAAACCTCTCGTTCCCCTTTCCGTGGATAACCTGCTTCCTTGCGAACTATACGTTCGAAGGGATTTTCCAACAAAATGAGCTACCCCTGCATGGGAAAGGTCCATTTTTACTAAACCTCTCCTAAATGAAATTCGAGTATCTTGTCAGATTCCAGAAGCGGCCGTTATGCAAACGGTCGGAGGGGATCTCGCCAATGTGCACAGGCCTGGGTTTTGTGCCTTCTATAAATATCCCTTTATAATGGGGTGTAGCCTCCCTATTTACCCGTTGGCGGAAGAGTTGTGCCGGTTCTACAAGATATGTCCGGCTCAGCTTACCCCTGATATGTGGAAAATATGCCATATTCTGATGACTTATGCTGAGAGGGCTGACTTAGACGTCACGGTGTACCATCTGTTGTCGCTGTTCAGTCCCAGAATCATGAGAGGGACGATGCTCCAGCTGACGAATAGAGGGACGAAGAGCCTGGTCGTCGAGACGGATGACAAACCCAATCGTCAGTTCTGGCTGAAATATTTCTTTGTCCTAAACTCGGATCTGGTGTCGGACCCAGCCGGATTCCCTGAGGCATGGAATGTCGAACGTAAGTGTTAATCCCTTACGTTTACTTGCTTTACGCATGTTCAGTCTTTCATCATCTCATTATGTTTTATGTATGCAGCAAGGGTGCGTACACCCTAGTCCATGCCGGACATTAAAACTTGGGTGGGGCGGTTGATCCCCTTCACGGAGGAGTGCAGGATGTGGGCTGCCTTTACTGCAAAATACGGCCTCCCAGGTATTGTAGTGGTTCTGGATTTGGCGACCTCGTATCTTGTTTAGACGCCATGCTTTCTGACACAATCTTATAACTGTGTTGGCAGCCCGAAGTGCACCGCGGAGAAGGAGACGTCGTGCCGCCAATTCCTCGTCGAAAGATTATGGTTTTGAACGCGTGGTTCATGTGAGAGAGACCGCCCCTGAGGCTATTCGTCTTGAGGGTGATCGAGCAGATGTGGGAGCATCTAGTGCTGATGTTTCCGACATCGCTCATTCTGAGAGCGGAGCCGTAATTTGGGAGCTAGCCTTTGCGGATGTCCCCTGGACTTCTCGTCCCGTGGTTGAGCCGGTGAATGAACTGGCATCCGGATAGGGCTCTATGCCTCCACCTCTTCTTGTCAAAGAGGACACTTCAGAGGACGACGAGCTATTGGAGCGAAAGAGGCTATGACTACTCCTTGGAAAAGGCGTGGTCGTGGAACGGATGAAGGCGATTGCTCGCCGCCCCGAGTCGAGACCAATTCTTATGGGCAATGCCATCTGGCCGGAGAGGGCGGCCCTCTTGAGGGAGGTTGCAGGAAGTACCGCTTCCCCGCATGTTGAGGATGACAGCATGCCGGTTGTCGCCGGCCCGGCTGTAGACGAGGAGGGGGCTGCTCCCGGACAGGCTCCTGCTTCCGCGGACGTGCCGTGGGAGGATTACGCTCGGGTGGATATGGCGATGATAGGTCCTACTCATCGGCTCATGATCTCTACGGGATACAATCTGCTGCTGGACATCGAGCAGGCTGCGACGGACATGTCCTTGCTATATGGGGCTGCCAAGACGGAGTCTTTGAAGGCTGTGAGCGACAGAAATTTGTCTTGTCGAGTCGTCGGCACTGCCTTATAGGTATGACTTGGTTATAGCTTTTCATAGTTCTCTTATGAGCCCTGAGGTGTTATGTCATTTTGAATTATGTCTTTTCTTTACCTTTTTCACAAACCCATATCTTGGAGGTGGAGCGGGGCCGACGGGAGCGAAAGAAGAATGTTGCCCTCAGAAAAGTGTCGAAGAAATACCGGGAGGCCCGTAATAAGCACAAGACTCTGGCGGACCTCTACACCCAGGACCCCCAGTTTCGAGTATTCCGTGAGGGTTTGAAGTTGGCGGAGGATCAGCTGTGGGAGCGTACGGCCCAGCTGGAGAGGGCGGACGCGGACTTGATGGCCTCTGTGGCCTGAAATACCAAATTGGAGAGTCTCCTTGATCAACATGAGGGAGCTGGGCCTGGGTCGTGTGGCGATGGCGGAGACAGCGGAGTTGCGTGCCAGGGTTGATGCCCTTACCGCCGAGCTCAGGGACGCAACGGCTGAGGTGGTCGCCCCCCAGCAGGCGGAGACTGTTGTTCCAACTGGCGATATGTCTCGTGAGGCTCACAACATGTTTGTATATGCTGAGGCGAGACCGACTATTTTTGAGGAGTTGTTGGCTCCTGGTAGAGCCACAAGGCAGAGGTTGAAGCTCAGCGTCACCTTGTTAGGGTCGCACGTGATTCTTGTGGGTATGACTCCGACTCTCCGGACAAAGCGGGCTTTACCTTTACGGAGGTGGACCGGTTAGGCACAGGGTCTTGGATTGATAGCCTGTTCCAAGCCGAAAGTGATGGGGACTGTGATGACTGTGCGGCCAATACGGAGGAAGGTGATGGGGGCCAGGACGGTTAGATAGGACTTTTTCTCTTTTTGTAATCGAGACTGTTTTGTAAACTTGCAATTTATTAAGATGATTTATGATGACTTCATGGGAACTGCTGTGTTTTTATGTCTTTTTTTGCAACTTATGTGTTGTGCGTGGCGTGGCCTTTTATTTATCGGAGATGACCGTAGTCTTTTTATACGTTGTTAGGGCCTTAACCCTTTATGCTTATATTAGAGGTGACCGTAGTCTCTCCTTACGCTGTCAGGGTTTTAGCTTTTGCGTTTATGGGTGGCCGTGGCCTTTCGTTTGTCGAGGATGACCGTGGTCTTTCCTTACGTTGTTAGGGCCTTAGCTTTTCATATATTGGAGGTAGTCGTAGTCTCTCCTTATGCCGTCAGGTCCTTAGCCTTTTACGTTTATGGGCGGCCGTAGCCTTTTGTTTGTCGAGGATGACCGTGGTCTTTCCTTACGTTGTTAGGGCCTTAGCCTTTCGTATATTGGAGGTGACAGTAATCTCTCCTTACACAGTCAGGGCCTTAGCCTTTTGCGTTTATGGGTGGCTGTAGCCTTTCATACATTGGAGATGGCCGTAGCCTTTCATACATTGGAGATGACCGTAGCCTTTCATACATTGGAGATGGTTGTAGCCTTTCACACATTGGATATGGCCGTAGCCTTTCATACATTAGAGATTTCCGTAGCCTTTCATATATTGGAGATGGTCGTAGCCCTAGTCCCTGTGATACGCTATTCGTGTCGATCGCTAGTACACTTGGTGTATCAAATTTAAACTTCTAAACATTCCTGAGCATCTCCTTCGTCGCCTCACTAAAAACCTCTCTAAGAAAACCCAATTGGGACAAAACTCGGATGAGGGAAAAAGAGTACGACTTGGGGGATACTCTTTAGAAATGGAAATGCTTGAGGTGGGAGATGTTTCAGTTTTTTAGAGCATCTTCCTGTTCATGGTTTCTAGCTTGAAGGAGTCTTTGTCTGCTGCTGCGGTGATTTTGTAGGGTCCGTCCAGTTGGTGCCGAACTTTCCTTCGTTAGGTTCTTTGGATGCCAATGTCTTGGTCTTTAACACATAGTCTCCTACTTTGAGTGACCGGATTTTTGCTCTCTTGTTGTAGTATCTCTCGATCTTCTATTTTTGGGCCACTAGCCTAATGTGGGCCATTTCCCTTCTTTCTTCGGCTTTATCTAGATTTTGTAGTCGATTTGCGTCATTCTCTTCTCCGCTCGTGTGCGAGTACCTTAGGCTTGGCTCATCGATTTCAACCGGTATGACAGCATCAGTTCGTAGACTAATGAGTAAGGAGTTTCTCATGTGGAGGATTTGGGGGTAGTCATGTGTGTCCATAGTAGTTCTGGCAGTAATTCAGGCCACAATCCTTTAGAGTCTTCGAGTTTATTCTTCAAAATGTTCAGTATGGTTTTTTTGGATGACTCTGCTTGGCTGTTGGCGGCTGGATGATATGGCATTGAAAGTATTCTTTTGATGCGCCATTTGTCGAAGAGGTCGGTGGTTTTTTGTCCTATGAACTGTCGTCCATTGTCGCAGGTTATTTCTTTGGGGATGCCGAAGCGACATATAATGTTCTTCCAGATGAAGGCGATGACCTCTTGCTCGCGGATCTGGGTGTAGGCACCTGCTTCCACCCATTTGGAGAAATAGTCAGTTAAAACTAATAAAAAACGTACCTTTCCTTGTCCGACGGGTAGTGGTCCGATAATGTCCATTCCCCATTTGATGAAGGGCCATGGCGAGGTGACCGAATGGAGGGGTTCCCCCAGCTGATGTATCAGAGGGGCAAACTTTTGACATCTTTTGCATTGGCGAACGTATTCTGCCGCGTCCTTTTTCATGGTGAGCCAGCAGTACCCAGCCCGTATTAGACATCGCACGAGTGTTCGTTTGCCTGTATGAGCACCGCAATGACCTTCGTGGACCTCCTCTAACACTGGCATCATCTGGTTGGGGGCTATACACTTAGCCAGGGGTCCTCCAAAAGTCCTTTTATAGAGGTCGTTATTTACCATACAGTACCTCGCTACCTGTGTGCGAAGCGTTCTTGCTTATTTTTTGTCATGTAGTAGGTTTCCATCCTGCAAATATGATACAAATTTATTGCGCCAGTCCCAAGTCAAATGCACGGAGAGTACCTCGGTGTGGTCGATTGCTGAGTGAAGGAGGGTGATAGTGCTTTCTTTATTCAGGTTGGTGGCGGCGGCGGCCAGTTTAGCCAGTCTGTCTGCTTCGGCGTTATGCACCCTACGAACTTGTTCGAAGCGGCATTCGTCGAGCTGTGCCATTAGTTTGCAGATCTCTGTTCGGTATTTCTGTAGTCTTTGTTCCTTGACCTGATAAGTCTCGGTGACTTGATTTACCACAAGTTGTTAGCCGCAAAGTAGGACCAGTCGGCGAGCTCCGTACCTGATGGCTAATTTTATACCTACAATAACAACTTCATATTCTGTCTCGTTATTAGTCATCTCGAGACATCGTATGGACTGGCGAATGACTTCGCCCGTGGGAACTTCAAGGATGAGTCCCAGTCCCGATCCCAAGGCATTTGCGGCCCCATCGGTGTGGAGAATCCAGGGGTTGGTGTTTGAAGCGGCTTACAGGGCTTCCTTCTTTGCCTCTGGTGAGATTTTGACATTGAAGTCAGCCACGAACTCGGCGAGGACTTGCGACTTGATGGCGGTTATGGGAATATAGGTGATGTCGTGCTCGCTGAGCTCTATGGCCCATCTAGCGAGACAGCCCGATAGTTCGGGCTTATGTAGGATGCTCCTCAGAGGGAAAGTGGTCACTACTCTGATGGGGTGGCACTGGAAGTAGGGTCTCAGCTTTCTGGAAGCCGTGACCAGTGCCAAAGTCAATTTCTCGAGGTGCGGGTATCGAATTTCGGCGACCACTAGGGTTTTGCTGATGTAATAGATAGGCGATTGCGTACCTTTTTCTTCACGAACCAGTATTGCGCTGACCGCAACTTCTGATATGGCTAGATATGTCAGTAGAGGCTCACCTGGTTTTGATTTTGACAGCAATAGTGGTGATGATAGATATGTCTTGAGTTCTTGTAGGTCTTTGACGCATTCGTCATTCCAGTGGAACCCATTATCCTTTCTCAACACGCTGAAGAATTTGCGGCACCTGTCTGAGGATCGGGAGAGGACGGCTATTCGACCTATCAACTTCTGAACTTGTTTCTTGCTGTTGAGTGTTTCAGGTATTAAGGCGATTGCATTGATCTGATCGGGGTTGACTTCGATCCCTCTTTAGGATATGAGAAAACCTAGTAGCGCCACGCCGAAGGCGCATTTCTCGGGATTCAGCTTCATCCCATATTTGTTTAGTATCTCGAAGGCCTCTCGCAAGTAGTCGATGTGATCTTCCTTCCTTGCCAACTTCACCAGAATGTCATCGATGTAAACCTCCATGGTTTTCCCAAGTTGCTCCTTGAACATCTTAGTGACCAGCCTTTGGTAAGTGGCCCCTGCGTTCTTGAGCCCGAAGGGCATCACCCTGTAATAGTAGGTACCCTGGTGTGTGATGAACGTGGTTTTCTCTTGATCTTCCTCGGCCATCAGGATTTGGTTATAGCCGAAGTATGCATCCAAGAAACTTAGTAGTTCATGTCCGGTGGTGGCGTCGATCAGTTGATCGATGTGAGGGAGAGGAAAGGAATCATTAGGACAGGCCTTGTTCAGGTCGGTGAAGTCCATGCACATCCTCCATTTCCCGTTCTTCTTTTTTACCATCACCACGTTGGTGACCCATTGTGGGTATTTCGACTCCCTAACGGAGCCATTGGCTAGCAGCTTGTCTACTTCTTCGCGGACTGCCTCGTTGATTGCAGCGTTGAACTTTCTCCTGATTTGCCTTAACGGTGGATGTAGTGGGTCTATGTTGAGCCTATGGGTGGCGATATCTGGCGAGATCCCTGGAATGTCTGCGTAGGGAAAAAGCAAATGTGTCTGCATGGTTAGACAGAAATTCATGATACTTACCCGGGTCGGCGAGCCTGTGGCCGCTGTACGCCTTCCTTTCGGGGTTGTCACGATCTAGCTGAACTAGGTCGAGATTCTCGACCGTAGCTTTACAAGCTTCCACAACGTCTAGATCTCTGATGGCGTCGGTCGTCGGGTCCGCTTTGGTCCCCGATATGGCTAATTGCTATGCTTCTGCGCTCGCCCCACTCAATTGTCGGGTGTGGGTGCAGTCTTGTGTTATTTTATAGCACTCTTGCGCTGTGCGCGGTTATCCCTTGATTCTGAATATTCCCCATGGGGTAGGGAACTTGACCACTTGACACAAGCTCGACCGCTCGCATGGCATGTATCCATGGGCATCCGATGATGACGTTGTAGGCTGTCTCTTGGTTCATCACATGGAAGGTGGTTTCCAGGGTGACTCCCCCCGCAAGGACGGGTAGAGTCACTTCTCCTAATGTGCGCTCTGTAGACGCGTGATTTTTTACCCTCCCCGAGATTTTTCACAGTTTAGCGTAAAATATTTAGTTTAGGCCTAATATAGCTATCTTAGCTAATTTTGACTCTTTTACTTTATTTTTACGCTAAAATGAAAAATAACAAAAAATATAGTTTTATTAATATTTTGTAGTCATTTTTAAACTTGAAAAATACAAACAAATAGTACTTTATATTTTTCTTTATATAAAAATGAAAATTATAAAAAATTAGTTTCATTAGCATTTTGTAGTTACTATAATCTTGAAAAAATATAAAAAAAATAGTTTTATTTTAATTGTGAGTCTTATAGTTATTTTGCTTACGTATGATTAATTAAATAACACCATGTTCTTATTCTCGATTCCGGACAAAGAATAATATTTGGGTTCAAACTACCCGATTTCAGGCTTAATTTTTGGACCTAACCCATAATAATCCGAGTCCACCACACATGTGGGAGACACGGACGAATCAGACCCATCACATTCTTGTATACAAGATGATAGGGTCTTGAATATTTTAAGAAAATGTTAGAATAATGTAAAGCATTTTGAAAAAGGAAAAAAAAAGACAAAAGAAAAAAAGACAAAAAGCAAAACATAACATGCACACAACATAAGAAAGGTGAACGGACACAAATGAGGAGAGGATTTTGAAAAGAAAAAAAATGATTAAAAAAAACAAAAAGACAAAAGGAAAAAGGAATAGAAAAATATATAGGACATAGGCATATACAAAGAGAAAGAGCTAAAGTTTTTGAGTGGAGAAGAACGGACAGAAACGTTTTGGAGGCGAGATATATACGACGGTAGCTTCATTTTGAAAAAAAAAAGATATAGAAAATACACTATTGATTATCTTCTCCATTTTTGGAGAACAAAAAGGACCTTCCACCATTTCCGTTGAGTAACAACTGCCCGTCGACCACCATTTTCGTCGACCACCATTTCCGTCGACCTATCAACCACGTCGTGCCTCTCCCAAACAACCAGCAACAGCCGCTGCTGTCTCTGTTTCATCTTCTAACCTCAAGCCACGCTCCAAAAAAATAGCCGCAAACCATGACCCCCTCCTTCTCTTCTCCGACAACCACACCAATTGTCGCCCAGTAGAAACGCCGACGAACCAGCCACCCAGCCGGCCAACCCCACCCCATCTAAGACTGGTCCCTAGATATATATAATAGCCAGTCGTGCCACCAAACACACGGTCGCCGCCGCTAGCGACCTCACTCGCCGGAAGTCCATTTTTCACCTCCACAGAAGCCGTCGACCAGCCCCCTTCTTTGTTGCCTTCCGTCCTCGACCAACCCCGTCACCACGACCATAAGACCAGCAGTTCATCGACCAGCCCAGGCTACCGTCGTCCGCCATTAACGCCACCTATTAACCAGCTCTAAAACCACATCCAAATACACTCCAAAATAGCTCAAAATCATTCATTACTGTCAAGGAGTTTGTAGTTATGTGTTTCAGTTTCGGTTCAAATTTTCCGGGGAGTCTCGAGTTTTCCCATTGATTATCGAACACTGTTGAACTCGATTTTCAGAACCCATTCTTCATTTCAAGCTTGTCCGGCATATAAGAGTGGATGCTTTGTTTCTTGCTGCATTTTGTTTTGATGAATCTACTTCTGCGGAGTTTCGATTCTTCCTTCTTTTGTTATCACATCTTGTTGAGGTATTTATCTCAATCTCAAAATCGAATCATTGTTTGGTTATATCTGCTGTAAGTTTGGATTTGCTAATTTCGATTTTAATTTAAGCTAAAAAACGATATCTAGTTTATAGTTAAGATTATAGTTGTTTTCTGAAGTTAATTCATATGCAGCTATTTGTTTGTGTAGATTTAATTCCAACAATGAGTGAAAATTTCGTTAATTTCAATTGGAATCTGATGGTTGATTAAGTACAAGTTGCTGGAATTTGGCTATTAGTGCAAATGGGTCATGTAATTCTAAATAATTGTAAGATAGGTTGTATGTATAATTTTAATTGTAATTTTAGTTGCGAGCTTAATTAGTTGATATAAGTTATGTGCCCAAACTGGAATTGTTCTCTGATTAGCATAGTATTTTTTTAGGTTGATTTAGTTTCTAAATTAGCAATCTATTGTTAAAGTAATTTTTAAATGTTGTTGATTAGGAGTTTGTTCATGAGGTTAATGGTTGAAATTGAATACTTGAAGAATTTGTTTAATTGAGTGCTCTGTCAATAAGCACTAATGTTCCATTAAATTAATGCATTTGTTTAATATAAGTGGAAACATTTCATAGTGGGAAAGGCACCCATTACTGATTTTCAGGGTTTGAAATGGGAATATTAGTTAAAATAAAAGCACTATGATAATAGTAGTATTAAATAAACGAAAAGCTGAAGTATAGTGAAAAAGGCTCTAATTAAATGCCTATAAAAGGGTGCTGGAATCAGACACAAAAAAAAAAGAAAAAAGGGGACAGATACAGAGAAGAAAAAACGGAATTTTAAAAGAGCTAAAAGATTTTAAGAATTCTAAGAGTGAATACTGAGAGTAAAGTCTTTTGAGAAACAATTGTGTTTCATTTTAAGTTTGAAGTTTCCTTTCCTTAGAGTGTCTAAAACTAGAAATTATTGTGCTTTACTGCTGGTTTCTTTGGTTTCTGTTTACAATCGCGTTTGGTATTTTCGGGTTGTGAAATTGTTATTCCTGGGGACTTGCTATTGTTTTAAAACTGTTGCTGTTTGGAGCTGCTGCTGACATTACCTCTTTGGTTATCTATTTTAAATCTCAGGTACATGACTTTTGCATCTCTTTGGTCGTGGAATGAAACTTGAAGAGTGAATTAAAAATAAGTGTTGCTTGCAAACTTTATGAGCTTATTGTTAAATTTTATATTGAGAAAGAACTGATGGGATTTTATATGATTATTGTTTATTATAATTTTTTTTACAACTGTTTAACGTTGTAGTGGCTTGAGTTTGAAATTATTCAACGTATTGGGTCTTACTAATACAGTAGGTTGTGTAGCACGAATAAGAAAAATTTAGTAAACTTTAAGCATAATTTTTTGAGTTAGTAATTTTCATTAAGTAGCTTTAAATTTCCTAGTGCTATTCATAAAAACTAGAGTACATCACGCCTATCACAATAATTATTTATTCATAAAAGATCATTTATTCATAATCTCAGCCTTTGCTTTTGTAGCATTGATGACTTGTAGTCACAATTGGTTTCAACTTAATTTGTCACGATTTCAACCGAGTCAGTGGACATCAAGAGATTCCCATTGGATTTTACTTGGTTAATAACTTTGATCTTGATTTAACAAATCACTAGCAAAGGGTATCCTATCACAATTATATATTCATTACGTTTCGAATCTTCACACACAGTTTCGAACTTAGGAAAATAATTAATTCAAACGCATTAGTTGCTTTAGGTATGTTATAAAAAATTTAGTATGGCTATGGATACGTTTTTCGTGACGTAGCTGTGGTACCTAATTCCTAAATTTGGGGGTATACTTATCTGACGACCCGGCCCGTCGTCACGGGAATTACCACCCCGTTATGTTGAAATTGTATGTTTTATGTTTTTATATCAGTGTTAAAGTCTATCGGGTGATTTAGGAGTGATTTGGATTGAAAATGAGGCATATAGCCTTTTTGAAGGAGACTTGAATAAGGAAAGTCAACCAAGAGTTGACTATTTGGTTAGAGTGCTCGGAATAAGGTTCTGATGATTCGGTTAGTTCCGGGAGATGATTTGTGACTTAGGGGAGCGATCAGAATTTAATTTGGAGACCCGGTGTAGAAATAGGCTTGAATTGGCTAAGGTTGAATTTTGGCGAAATTCGAACGGTAGGTGAGATTTTGATCCAGGAGTCGGAATGGAATTCCGACAGTTGCAGTAGCTCTGTTAGGTGATTTTGGATGTGCCTGCAAAATTTCAGGTCATTCGGACGTCGTTTGGTCGGGTTTTTGATTGAATGTGTAATTCGGAAAGTTTTAAGGGATTTAGGCTTGAATTCGATGTGAATTATGGATTTTGATGTTGTTAGACGTGTTTTGAGGATTGGAACAAGTTCGAATAAGGTATTAGGGTGTGTTGGTGTGTTTGGATGAGGTCCGGGGGGCCTCAGGGTGTTTTCGGATGGTTAAACGGAAGAAAATCATGGAATTTGCAGGTTGAAGAGTTCTGGTTCTGTCATTTTCGCCCCTGCGGAAATGTGGGCGAGGAGGCGAGTCCGCAGGAGCGGACTGAGGAGCGCAGGAGCGCTTGGCATCGCAGAAGCGGAAACCTTTCCGCTGAAGCGGCATCGCTGGTGCGAGTCAGTGATCGCAGAAGCGGACTAGATGAAAAATGGGAAGGTCCGCAGAAGCGTATTCTTGACCGCCTAGGCGAGTCCGCAGGAGCGGACTCTGGTGCACAGAAGCGAGAGTTTTCGTAGAAGCGGGGGTTCAATCGCGGAAGCGGACGCGCGTAAGCGGTCCTATTCTCGCAGAAGTGGAATTGGCTGGCTAGGCCTGGAATCGCTAAAGCGACCTTATGGTCGCGGATACGGAGTCGTAGGAGCGGAATTTTATCCGCAGAAGCGAAAATCGCTGTGAGTTAAGTGTATCAGAAGTTAGAAAAATTTCAGAAACATTTCACACATTTGGGTCTCGGCTTTAGAGGCGATTTGGGCGATTTTGAAGAGAAACTCAAGGAAATCATCAGGTAATCAACTATGGACTTAAACTATGATTAGTATTGATAATATTATGCAATTATATCATGAAAATGGAGGAATTTGGGGTGATTCATGGAAGATTTAACCCTAGGCTTGAACTTTAGAAAATCAAGGTTTTGAATGGGCAAATGGAGTCCGAATTTGGTAAAATTGATATGCTTAGACTCGGATCGAGATGAGGGTTCCGAATATGTGACTTTTGTAATTTTTCGACAAGCGTATCGAAAGTCGAGTTTTGACAACTTTGGGAATTTTGATGTAAATTGAGTTGTATTGATTGGGTGTCGTCCCATTGGCCTAATTTGTTGTGTTTCTACTGTATTTGATCAGATTCTACGCGTGCGGAGCTTGATTCTCGTGGCAAGGGCATTGCGGAGTAGTCGTCGCGCCGTATTGAGGTGAGTAATAGATGTGGGTAATGACCAGCGGGTTCGAAACACCGGTATACCACTTTGTGACGTTGTATAGCGGCGAGACACGTACTCTCTTGTGAGTTCGAGGTCGATTGTGATTGGGGACTATGGCTTAGTCCGACTTGTTAATACTGTGTTATGACATTGGCTATTCTTGAGCCGTCGAACCTCCTTCTCGGATAGTTGCATACTATATATTGAGATATTGGCCACTCTTGAGCCGAGGAACCCCTTCTTGGGCGGTTGAGTATACTTGTGGGCCGTGAGCCGGTTATTGGATCCCGCGAGGATCGTTATCATTGTCTTATCATATTGACATGCTAGTTTACTACTAGTCCGTAGCTATTTCTGTTATCATGTTATTTCCAAATCTCTGGAACTTGATATTTCTATTTTCAATTGAAAAATGATAAAAAAGGTTTTCAAAACTACTTTTGAGCCTGCGAGGCTGTATTTGCATATTTGCTGACTGGTAGTGGATCGGGCTGCGCGCCGCAGCAGTAATGTCACGACCCGGATTTTTCCCCAATATCGGGATCGTGATGGCGCCTACTCGTGGTAGCTATGCAAGCCACTGTATTCATACTATCCTGTTTTTAACACAATTTTAATTAAATAAATGCGGAATACTTTATCGAAATGGAAATAACTAATTACAAGGTGAAAATCATACTACTGAAATCCTCTACCCAAGACGTGGAGTCACCAACTCACGAACTACTATGGAATACTACACATAAACGTCTGAAGGAAATATAACATAATTCTGTTTGTCTCGGAACAAAGAGACTACAGCTAATAACATAAATAAAGAAAGAGACGCCGGGCCTGCGGACGTCTGCAAGCTACCTCGGTCTCAAATATGATTAGCTCCCACGCAATCGATTTACTGCTGCTGCTGCTGCTGCTCCTGATCGTAACCTGGACCTGTGCAAAAACGCACAGAAGTGTAGCATCAGCACAACCGACCCCATGTGCTGGTAAGTGCCCGGCCTATCCCGCGAAGTAGTGACAAGCCTAGGACCAGACACCCACATAAACCTGTAGAATTCAATATACATATGTGTACCACAGAATAACAAGAAATAACCAGGTAATAACACAATAAGGAATAGCTCAAAGAATTCGACAATTAACAACACTTAATAAATTCACAAGGAAAAACAAAGTATAATGTAAACACAAGTAATATCAATTCAAGAAATAGCAAGCAGTTGCACGGCATCACCCTTCGTGCTTTTACTCTCATCCTCACCAAATAAACAAATAAAGTACACGGCATCACCCTTCGTGCTTTTACTCTCATCCTCACATCCATAGTACGGCATGATCCTTCGTACATGGTTCAATAACGGGGCACGGCATGATCCTTCGTGCATAATCAATAAATAAGCATGGCACGGCATTAACCTTCGTGCATAAATAAATAAACATGGCACGGCATCACCCTTTGTGCATTATCACTCTTCCTCACCCAAATAACAATCACAGTTAAGGGCAAAGAAAGAAACAATAATTCATAAACCGTCCCATCAAGGACAATCAATAATTATCTTCACAACAAGTCCCAACAAGGGAGAACAATAACAATTCATCTGTAATATATCTCACAATAAGCATTATCAACGACTCACGGTCATACTAGACGCCGGTGTATGGATGCTCGTCACCACAGCCCATACACCGCACTCGATCACATAACACATAGCACATAATCATATTCCCTCAAGCTAGGATAGAACAAACACTTACCTCGAATGCTTATGAACAATTCAATCCGTGGAAATGTCTTTTTCTATCAACTTGGCTCCAATCCAACCGTATCTATACACAATTGATTTAATATCATCAATTCTACTCAACAACTAATTCTTAAGACCAAATACAACTTTTACAACATTCCTGCCCGGAATAGTGAATTTCAACCCCGGGCCCACATGGTCGGAACTCGGGGTTAGGACCAAAATCCGGTTACCCATCCCCCACGAGTTCATGTATATAATTTGTTTCAAAATCGGACCTCAATTCGAGGTCCAATTCCCCAATTTATGAAAAACCTATTTTCTAACAAAAACAAGAATTTTACCATGAAAATCTTTGATTTCTTATAAAAAACATGTTTAATGATGTTAGGAATTGAAAGAATTAAGTAAAAAGTGACTTACAATCGTTTTGATGAAGAAGAAATCCTTGAAGAATCGCAAATGGGTGTTTTGGTTTTGTAAAAAGTGAAGAAATGACTGAAATTCGTGTTTTCAAGGTCTCTGTGTTCGCATTTGCGAACATGGGTTCGCAATTGCGAACCCCGACCAATTTCTGGAGTTGGAAAAATAAGATAAGGCTGGGAAGTTCGCATTTGCGAACACTGGCAGACAAAGGGGTGTTCGCATTTGCGAACCAAGGTTCGCATTTGCGAACACAGGCTGAATAAGGCATTGTTCGCATTTGCGAACAATGGTTCGCATTTGCGAACCAAGGCAGTATGGGGAATGTTCGCATTTGCGAACTTTTGTTCGCATTTGCGAACATAGGCAGACTCTGGGGACCTTCGCAAATGCGAACAATTGTTCGCATTTGCGAACAAGGCTGGCTTCGCATTTGCGATCAAGGTTCGCATTTGCGAGCCTTGCCTTACACCGTCCCCTTCGCAATTGCGAGAAATTCTTCGCAATTGCGAAGCCAACAGCTGGGTGAAAAACCAGCAGTTCAAAAAATCAGATTTTTATCCAACGGCCTATCAAATCTTTACCCGAGCCCCCCGAGCTCCAAACCAAACATGTACATAACCTCAAAAACACATTATGGACTTGTTCGTGCGATCACATCGCCAATATCACTTCGTTTTAATCAAATCAAGCCTCAAATGCATGATTTTCATACCTTTAGTTTTCAAAACTTTCAAACTTGGGACTCAAGGTCCAAAACATCTCAAACGACATCCAAATGTCACCAAACTTTACTGAAATCACATATATAATATTTAAGACTTGTACCGGGCGTCGGAACCAAAATACGAGCCCGATACCAAGGTCAATTAATTTATTTCCTTTAATAATTACATCAAAAACAATTTCACATAAAAATTCATAACTTGGGCTCTAGGCCTCGGAATTCGACTCCGGACGCACGTCCAAGTCCCATATTTTCCTACGGACCTCTCGGGACCATCAAGTCTCGGGTCCGGATCCGTTTACCAAAAATGTTGACCGAAGTCAACCATATCAATATTAATATCATTTTTTATCCAAATTTCTCATAGAATTCATATTTTCTATCACAAAATCTTTCCGGCTACATGCTCGGATCGTGCACGTAAATCGAGGCAACATAGAATGAGGTTTTCAAGGCCTCGAAAGCTCGAAATGATTAATAAAATAAGTGATGACCCTTTGGGTCGTCACAATCTCCACCTCTAAAACAATCGTTCGTCCTCGAACGGACAAAAGAAAGAAGTACCGGAGTCAGGAAACAAGTGTGGGTAGCGGCTCTGCATATCAGACTCGGACTCCCAGGTCGATGCCTCAGGAGGCTGACCTCTCCATTGAACACGCACAGAAGGATAACTCTTCGACCTCAACTGTCGAACCTGCCGGTCTAGAATAGCCACCGGCTCCTCCTCGTAAGATAGATCATTGTCCAATTGGACAGTGCTGAAGTCTAACACATGTGTGGGATCGCCGTGGTATCTCCGAAGCATAGATACATGAAAAACTGGATGCACGGCTGATAAGTTAGGCGGCAAAGCTAATCTGTAAGCCACCCCTCCCACTCTGTCTAAAATCTCAAATGGACCAATATACCTAGGGCCGAGCTTGCCCTTCTTTCCGAACCTCATCACGCCCTTCATAGGCGATACTCGGAGCAATACTCGTTCACCAACCATGAAATCTACATTTCGAACCTTACGATCCGCATAAGTCTTCTGCCTGGACTGAGCTGAACGCAATCTCTCCTGAATAGTCTTGACCTTATCCAAGGCCTCCTGAACTAAGTCTGTACCCAACAACCGAGCCTCTCCCGGTTCAAACCATCCGACCGGTGATCGACATCGCCTACCATACAACGCCTCATACGGAGCCATCTGGATGCTAGATTGGTAACTGTTATTGTAGGCGAACTCTGCTAATGGTAGAAACTGATCCCACGAGCCTCCGAAATCAATAACACAGGCTCGAAGCATGTCCTCAAGAATCTGAGTAGTCCTCTCGGACTGGCCATCCGTCTGAGGATGAAATGCTGTACTCAACTGAACCTGGGTGCCTAATTCCTGCTGGACCGCTCTCCAGAACCGCGAGGTAAACTGCGTACCCCGATCAGAGATAATAGATATCGGCACCCCATGGAGACGAACAATCTCCCTAATGTAAACCTCTGCTAACCTCTCCGACGAGTAGGAGACAGATACTGGAATAAAGTGTGCTGATTTGGTCAGCCTATCAACAATGACCCAAATAGCATCAAATTTCCTCTGAGTCAAAGGAAGTCCAGTAACGAAGTCCATAGTGATCCGCTCCCATTTCCACTCGGGAATTTCAATCCTCTGGAACACACCACTAGGTCTCTGGTGATCATATTTCACCTGCTGACAATTTAGACACCGAGCGACATATGCAACGATATCTTTCTTCATTCCGCGCCACCAATAGTGTTGCCGTAAGTCCTGGTACATCTTCGCGGCGCCTGGGTGAATAGAATACCGCGAACTGTGGGCCTCTGCTAAGATCAACTCTCGAATCCCTTCGACATTGGGTACACAAACTCGACCCCGCAATTTCAATACCCCATCATCATCTAGGTTTACCTGTGTGGCACCTCCCCGTTGTACTGTATCTATCAACTCACGCAAATGAGGATCATCAAATTGCCTCTCACGGATACGCTCTAATAAAGAAGAACGAGTGACCGTGCAGGCTAATACCCTGCTAGGCTCAGAAATGTCTAATCTCACGAACAGGTTGGCTAAGGCCTGGACATCTAGAGCTAATGGTCTCTGATTGACCCGAATATATGCAAGACTACCCATGCTGGCATACTTTCTACTCAATGCATCGGCCACCACATTGGCCTTACCTGGGTGATATAATATAGTAACATCATAGTCTTTTAGAAACTCTAACCATCTCCGTTGTCGTAGATTCAACTCCTTCTGTTTGAACAAGTACTGTAGGCTTTTGTGATCAGTGTACACCTCACATGTCACACCATATAGATAATGCCTCCGGATCTTTAAGGCATGAACCACTGCTGCTAACTCAAGATCATGAACTGGATAATTCTTCTCATGTATCTTTAACTGCCTCGAAGCATAAGCGATAACCTTACCATCCTGCATCAATACCGCTCCAAGCCCTGTACGAGATGCGTCACAATAAACTGTATAAGGCCCTGTACCCGTAGGTAGTATCAACACTGGTGCGGTGGTCAAGGCTGTCTTGAGCTTCTGAAAGCTCGCCTCACACTCCTCTGACCACTGAAACTGGACACCCTTCTGGGTCAACCTGGTCATCGGGGCTGCAATAGAAGAAAACCCCTCTACGAAACGATGGTAGTAACCTGCTAATCCCAAGAAACTCCGTATCTCAGTCACTGAAGCTGGTCGAGGCCAATTCTGGACTGCCTCAATCTTCTTTGGGTCTACCTGAATACCTTCCACTGATACAATGTGACCCGGAAATGCTACCGAACTCAGCCAGAACTCACATTTAGAAAATTTGGCATATAGCTGGTTATCTTTCAGAGTCTAAAGAACCACTCTGAGGTGCTTCTCGTGCTCTTCCTGGCTGCGGGAGTACACCAGGATGTCATCTATGAAGACTATCACGAACAGATCTAAGTAAGGCCTGAATACCCGATTCATCAACTCCATGAATGCTGCTGGGGCATTGGACAACCCGAAGGACATGACCAAGAACTCATAATGCCCATATCTAGAGCGAAAGGTCGTCTTAGGAATGTCAGCCGCCCTGATCTTCAGCTGATGGTAGCCTGACCTCAAGTCTATCTTAGAGAATACCCTTGCTCCCTGGAGCTGGTCAAACAAATCATCAATCCTCGACAGTGGATATTTATTTTTGATAGTCACCTTGTTTAACTGCTGGTAATCAATACACATCCGCATCGAGCCATCCTTCTTCTTTACAAATAATACAGGTGCTCCCCAGGGGAAACACTGGGCCTAATAAAGCCCTTCTCAAGAAGGTCCTGCAACTGATCTTTCAACTCTTTTAACTCCGACGGGGCCATACGATAAGGTGGAATAGAGATGGGCTGAGTGCCCGGTGCCAGATCAATACAGAAATCAATATCCCTGTCGGGTGGCATGCCCGGCAGGTCTGAAGGAAAAATCTCCGGAAACTCCCGTGCAATAGGGACCGACTCAATGGAAGGAACTTCTGCGCTGGAATCACGAACATAAGCCAAATAAGCTAGACACCCCTTCTCGACCATGCGTCGAGCCTTAACATAAGAAATAACAGTGCGAACGGAGTGGCTTGAGGTACCTTTCCACTCTAGTCGGGGTGATTCTGGCAAGGCTAAGGTGACAATCTTAGCATGACAATCAAGAATAGCATGGTATGGGGACAACCAGTCCATCCCCAATATGACATCAAAATCTACCATATCCAAGAGCAACAGATCAACACGGGTCTCAAGACCCTCAAATATAACTACGCACGAATGATGCACCCGATCGACTACAATGGAGTCACCCACTGGTGTAGCCACATAAACTGGAATATCCAGAGCATAGGCGGGCACGACCAAATACGGTGCGAAGTAGGAAGACACATAGGAATATGTAGATCCAGGGTCAAATAATACCGAAGCACCTCTGCCACACACAAGAATAGTACCTGTAATCACGGCATCTGATGCCTCTGCCTCCGGCCTGGCTGGTAAAGCATAGAATCGGGGATCTGCACCTCCCCTCCGAGCTGCGTCTCTAGGACGACCATCAACTGGCTGACCTCTACCTCTCGCTGGACGGTCTCCACCTCTGCGGTCTCGACCTCCACCTCTATAATCTCTACCCCCGCCTCCGGCTGGCCGGGCAGGCTGAGGGTCAGCTGGGGCCCGAATCATAGGACGAGGACCTCGGTGCTGAGTGTTGCCCGTCGCTAGAGGGCAATTCCCGATAAAATGACTCGGGTCACCACAACCGTAGCAACTCTTGGACTGATAGGGGCTGCCGGCCCCGACGACCCGAATGGCCTCCACGAACACTGCGAAGAGGCCGAGCATTAATAGGAGATTGGTCCGAATAATGCCCCCGAAAAACGCGATCACCTAATCCACCCCGTGAAGCCTCGAAGGGCGGAATGAAAAGGCCCGGAAGACCGGCCTCTATCAAAGGATTCTCTGCCACCGGAGGAAGAACCACCAAACCCCTACCCGAATGACGAGGCCTCTTATCCGAAGAATAACCGCCTCCTCTAGCAAGATCCATCTCAACTCTGCGTGCTCGCATTGGCCGCCTCCCGAAATGATATGTCACTCCCCACGCCCATAGCCATCCGGAGTCTAATCGGCTGATTAAGCCCATCTATAAATCCGCGGACCCTCTCCCGCTCCGTGGGAAGTATCACCACCGCATGACGAGCCAAGTCGATAAATCTCGTCTCATACTGTGTAACCGTCATAGTGCCCCGATGGAGGCGCTCAAACCTGCCTCCGAAGTACATCCCTCCGAGTAGTAGGGAGAAACTTCTCCATAAATAGTTCCGCAAACCGGTCCCATGATAGAGCTGGGGACCCCGCTGGTCGAGTCAAGCAATAATCTCTCCACCAAGTCTTGGCGGATCCTGCAAGTCCGAAGGTACAGAAATCAACTCCGTTTGTCTCCACGATCCCCATAGTCTTGAGAATCTCATGGCAACTGAATAAGAAGTCCTGAGGATCCTCTGATGCGGCTCCACTGAATTTAGTGGTAAATAGCTTGGAGAACCGATCAAGCCTCCATAACGAATTAGAAGTCATGGCCGCTCCATCACCTGCATGAGTTGTGGTACCTGACTGAGTGGCCACAGCTGGCTGAACCACTGGTGCCTGAGGCTGAGGAGCTACTGGCTCCGGAGTACGAGCAATAGGAGTCTGGGCCCCTCCTCCAGCCTGAGAAGTGGCTGGGGCAACTGATAATAAACCCGCTCTGGCAATGCTGTCCATGAATCCCGCTATTCTGACCAAAGCATCCCGGAGATCCGGGGTAAATAAAGCCTCTCCTAGGACCTGAGCTGGGCCCACTGGAGCTGCTGGAATCGGAACCTCCTCGTCAATCTCAATATGAGGCTCCACCTCCGGAGTAGCTGCCTGGGGCTGAGCTCTACCCCTACCACGGCCTCTGATACGGCCTTGGCCCCTGCCCCTCACGGGAGCTGTCTGGGGCTCGGGCTGCTGGTCAGCGGACGAAGAAGCGCGTGTCCTCACCATCCGCGAAAGGACAGAATAGAAATTCAATCAATAATTGAGGAACAAGTCGCACGACAAGAAAGAACAAATGAGAGACTCTTTCCTAACTCAATAGACTCTGGAGGACAAGTACAGACGTCTCGTACCTACCTCTCAAACTCTACTAAGCTTGTTCGTGAGTGGTGAGACCTATGTAACCTAGAGCTCTGATACCAACTTGTCACGACCCGGATTTTCCCCCAATATCGGGATCATGATGGCGCCTACTCGTGGTAGCTAGGCAAGCCACTGTATTCATACTATCCTGTTTTTAACACAATTTTAATTAAATAAATGCGGAATAATTTATCGAAATGGAAATAACTAATTACAAGGTGAAAATCATACTGAAATCCTTTACCCAAGACGTGGAGTCACCAACTCACGAACTACTATGGAATACTACACATAAACGTCTGAAGGAAATATAACATAATTCTGTTTGTCTCAGAACAAAGAGACTACAGCTAATAACATAAATAAAGAAAGAGACGTCGGGCTAGGCTACCTCGAGAGTCCCTGGGCTGAAGACAACTCCTAAAAAATCCTACTACTACTGCAGTCCGAAAGCTGCTCCAACACTGTGATCTCTGCAAAAAGCACAGAAGTGTAGCATCAACACAACCGACCCCATGTGTCGGTAAGTGCCCGGCCTAACCCCGGCGAAGTAGTGACAAGGCTAGACAGGACCTGCTATAATCAACCTGTGCAGATATATATATACAGATACAATGGCAACAGAAAAAATCAGGTAATAACACAATAAGGAATATCTCAAAGAATTCAACAATTAACAACAGTTAATAAATTCACAAGGAAAAACAAAGTATAATGTAAACACAAGTAATATCAATTCAAGAAATAGCAAACAATTACACGGCATCACCCTTCGTGCTTTTACTCTCATCCTCACCAAATAAACAAATAAAGTACACGGCATCACCCTTCGTGCTTTTACTCTCATCCTCACATCCATAGTACGGCATGATCCTTCGTACATGGTTCAATAACAAGGCACGGCATGATCCTTCGTGCATAATCAATAAATAAGCATGGCACGGCATTAACCTTCGTGCATAAATAAATAAACATGGCACGGCATCACCCTTCGTGCATTATCACTCTTCCTCACCCAAATAACAATCACAGTTAAGGGCAAAGAAAGAAACAATAATTCATAAACCGTCCCATCAAGGGCAATCAATAATTATCTTCACAACAAGTCCCAACAAGGGAGAACAATAACAATTCATCCGTAATATATCTCAAAATAATCATTTTTCAACGACTCACGGTCATACTAGACGCCAGTGTATGGATGCTCGTCACCACAGCCCATACACCGCACTCGATCACATAACACATAGCACATAATCCTATTCCCTCAAGGTAGGATAGAACAAACACTTACCTCGAATGCTTATGAACAATTCAATCTGTGGAAATGTCTTTTTCTTTCAACTTGGCTCCAATCCAACCGTATCTATACACATATGATTTAATATCATCAATTCTACTCAACAACTAATTCTTAAGACCAAATACAACTTTTACAACATTCTGCCCGGAATAGTGAATTTCAACCCCGGGCCCACATGGTCGGAACTCGGGGTTAGGACCAAAATCCGGTTACCCATCCCCCACGAGTTCATGTATATAATTTGTTTCAAAATCGGACCTCAATTCGAGGTCCAATTCCCCAATTTATGAAAAACCTATTTTCTAACAAAAACAAGAATTTTACCATGAAAATCTTTGATTTCTTATGAAAAACATGTTTAATGATGTTAGGAATTGAAAGAATTAAGTAAAAAGTGACTTACAATCGTTTTGATGAAGAAGAAATCCTTGAAGAATCGCAAATGGGTGTTTTGGTTTTGTAAAAAGTGAAGAAATGACTGAAATTCATGTTTTTCAGGTCTCTGTGTTCGCATTTGCGAACATGGGTTCGCAATTGCGAACCCCGACCAATTTCTGGAGTTTGAAAAATAAGCTAAGGCTGGGAAGTTCGCATTTGCGAACACTGGCAGTCAAAGGGATGTTCGCATTTGCGAACTAATGTTCGCATTTGCGAACACATGCTATATAAGGCAGTGTTTGCATTTGCGAACAATGGTTCGCATTTGCGAACCAAGGCAGTATGGGGAATGTTCGCATTTGCGAACTTTTGTTCGCATTTGCGAACATAGGCAGGCACTGGGGACCTTCGCAAATGCGAACAATTGTTCGCATTTGCGAACAAGGCTGGCTTCGCATTTGCGAGCCTTGCCTTACACTGTCCCCTTCGCAATTGCGAGAAATTACTTCGCAATTGCAAAGCCAACAGCTGGGTGAAAAACCAGCAGTTCAAAAATTCAGAATTTCATCCAACGGCCTATCAAATCTTTACCCGAGCCCCCGGGCTCCAAACCAAACATGTACATAACCTCAAAAACACATTATGGACTTGTTCGTGCGATCACATCGCCAATATCACTTCGTTTTAATCAAATCAAGCCTCAAATGCATGATTTTCATACCTTTAGTTTTCAAAACTTTCAAACTTGGGACTCAAGGTCCAAAACATCTCAAACGACATCCAAATGTCACCAAACTTTACAGAAATCACATATATAATATTTAAGACTTGTACCGGGCGTCGGAACCAAAATACGAGCCCGATACCAAGGTCAATTAATTTATTTCCTTTAATAATTACATCAAAAACAATTTCACATAAAAATTCATAACTTGGGCTCTAGGCCTCGGAATTCGACTCCGGACGCACGTCCAAGTCCCATATTTTCCTACGGACCTCTCGGGACCATCAAGTCTCGGGTCCGGATCCGTTTACCAAAAATGTTGACCGAAGTCAACCATATCAATATTAATATCATTTTTATCCAAATTTCTCATAGAATTCATATTTTCTATCACAAAATCTTTCCGGCTACATGCTCGGATCGTGCACATAAATCGAGGCAACATAGAATGAGGTTTTCAAGGCCTCGGAAGCTCGAAATGATTAATTAAATAAGTGATGACCCTTTGGGTCGTCACACGAAATCAAGAAGGATCGGACTGCACGCCGCAGTGATATTTTGCTTGGGCTGTAGGAGCCCCTCCGGAATCTGAACCCCCGCAGCGAGCACGGGTACCCAAATTGGATCGGGCTACGCGTCGTAGCGGTCATATCATGCATTGCATTGTATTTAGCTACATCTGCTAGCTGTTATACTGTTTTGCTGGTACTTGTTGGTACAGGTACAGTTGATATTGATTCTGTGACAGGGTATTTGATTATAGCTTTACATAGTGCTTTATTGCGGATTTCTTATCTGCGCTGTCTTACCCTTGTTTATTACCACTGAGTCTGGAAGTACTCATTTTACTCCCTGCACCTTGTGTGCAGATCCAGGTACCTCTCAGCAGTGATCCAGTAGCTGTGCGAGGCGACGTTTGTGGATATTCGAGGTAGCTGCAGAGTCCGCAGGACCCGATATTCCTTCTTACTGTCTCTTGATTTTGTATTGACTTTTCTTTCCGCACTTGGTACCTTGTAAACCTTTATACACTCATGTTCAGTAGAGGCTCATGAATTTTGACCCTTCGGTCTATGGGAGTTGATGTATTATGGGACTTGGTTCCCCGTTTTCGTTATATGTATCGCTATTGCTTCGTGATTTGATATGCCTAAATGGGCTAAAGAGAACATCTAGTTCCGTTATTGTTATTGATTGGTCAGGCTGGCTTAGCAATGTGCTGGGCGCCATCACGACCGGATTTGGGGTCGTGACAATTTGGTATCAGAGCCTAGGTTTACTAGGCCTCATAAGTCTTGAGCCGGTTGGTAGAGTCTTGTGGATCGGTACGGGGACGCATGTACTTATCCTCGGGAAGCTGCGATCCTTTAGGAAACACTTCACTTTTCTTGAACTCTGTCGTGCGATCTTGTTGTTCCGAGAACCGAACTTCTATATTCTATTCTCTCACAGATGGCGAGAACACGAGCATCAGGACGAGGTGGACGACCTCTATTGCCACCTGTTAGAGGCCGTGGGCGCGGTCGTGCTAGAGGTAGAGGTAGAGCAGCTGAGGCAGTGCCAGCTGACCCGCCCGTTGTACCAGTTCAGGAGCAGCCCCCAGTGGTTGATGCTCCAGCAGTCCCAGTTCAGGGCCAGACTGTATCTATTGCTATTCCTGGTCTTCAGGAGACTCTTGCTCAGATATTATCGGTGTGTTCCGGCTTGGCTCAGGTAGTTTCAGCTACCGCTACTGTAGCGACATCTCAGTCAGGGGGTGGTCAGCAGACCCCTGCAGCTCGCACACCTGAGCAGGTCGTTCAGGGACTTCAGACGCCAGAGGCGGTCCCCGCTCAGGTGGTTGCACCGGTTATTCCTCCAGCTGCACCAGCTCCAGCTCCAGAGCATATGGTTCAGGTTATGCCCGATGACGAGCAGCGTCGACTTGAGAGATTTGGTAGACTTCAGCCACCCCATTTCAGTGGCGTTGAGGGCGAGGATGCCCAGGGTTTCTTGGACAAGTGTCGGAGGATGTTGCGGACGGCTGGTATTCTTGAGTCCAGCGGAGTTTCATTTACTACCTTTCAGTTCACCGGTCCCGCATTTGATTGGTGGGAAGAGTTTGAGAGGCGTAGGCCTGCAGGAGCAGCACCTCTCACATGGCAGCAGTTCTCTACTCTCTTTCTAGAGAAATATGTACCTCGGTCTCGTCGCGAGGAGCTACGTCGCCAGTTCGAGTGGTTGGTTCAGGGCGACATGTTTGTGACCCAGTATGAGCTCAGATTCACACAGTTGGCTAGGCATGCCACATGGATGATCCCTAATGATAGGGAGAGGATCAGGAGGTTCATTGATGGCCTCAACTACTCTATCCGCATTCTTATGACCAGGGAGAGAGTTCTGTCATCATCTTTCGAGCAGGTTGTAGACATGGCACGCTCCATTGAGGCGGATCGTCGTCGAGAGAGAGGAGCGGGAGGCCAAGAGGCCTCGTGGTTCTGGCAGTTTCAGTGGTGCTCCATCTAGAGGGCATTCCTAGCAGAGCAGAGGTCGCTCATCGAGACCTTCTCATTCAGGCCGCCTAGAGCAGATCGGAGGTTCTTATGGTCGTGGTCGACATGGGTTTCAGCAGGGTCAGTCATCACTTAGTGCCCTTCCAGCCCAGGGTGCAGCACCTACTTCATCAGCCCAGGGTTCTTCTGCGGCGAGGGGTTCCCTTCAGTCCCCTTCTCCAGCACCAGGTGCATGTTATGAGTGTGGTGAGTTTGGCCACATGAGGAGACAGTGCCCTCGACTCCGTAGTGACAGGACTCAGCAGAGGGATCAGCCCTCATCTTCAGCACCATCTCAGTCTAGTAAAGGTGGAGGTCAGTCTTCTCGTGGTCGCCCCAGGGGCGAAGAGAGATCTGGTGGAGGCCAGGCACGGTTCTATGCACTTCCTGACAGGCGTGATGTAGTTGCCTCCGATGCAGTGATTACAGGTATCATTTCTGTCTGTCACCGAGATGCCTCTGTTCTATTTGATCCAGGGTCCACATATTCATACGTGTCCTCTTATTTTGCACATCATTTGGGTGCGACTCGTGGTAGTCTTGATTTACCTGTTCATGTATCCACCCCCGTGGGTGATACGATCGTTGTGGATCATGTCTATAGATCCTGTGTTATATCTATTGGGGGTCTGGAGACCCAGGCGGATTTGTTATTGTTGGGTATGGTGGACTTTGATGTTATATTGGGTATGGACTGGTTGTCTCCGTACCATGCTATATTGGACTGTCATGCTAAGACAGTTACGTTGGCCATTCCTGGTATTTCTCAGATTGAGTAGCGGGGTTCGACCGATTTCGTCCCTAGCCGTGTTATTTCGTTTTTAAAAGCTCGGAAGATGGTTGAAAAAGGGTGTTTATCATACTTAGCTTTTGTGAGAGATGTGGGAGCCGAGTCTCCTAGCATTGATTCTGTACCTGTTGTGAGGGACTTCCCGGATGTATTCCCCTCAGACCTGCCGGGCATGCCGCCGGACAGGGATATTGATTTTGGCATTGACTTGGTGCCGGGCACTCGGCCCATATCCGTTCCTCCTTATCGGATGGCACCAGCTGAGTTGAAAGAACTGAAAGAGCAGCTTCAAGAGCTTCTGGATAAGGGTTTCATCCGCCCTAGTGTGTCTCCGTGGGTGCGCCGGTATTATTTGTTAAAAAGAAAGATGGTTCCATGCGAATGTGTATTGATTATAGGCAATTGAACAAAGTGACAGTGAAGAACAAGTACCCTCTACCGCGCATAGATGATTTGTTTGATCGGTTACAGGGTGCGAGGGTGTTTTCTAAGATCGATCTTCGTTCAGGCTATCATCAGCTGAAGATCAGGGACTCGGATATTATGAAGACTGCATTTAGGACCCGATATGGTCATTATGAGTTTCTTGTGATGTCTTTTGGGCTGACCAACGCCCCAGCAGCATTTATGCATTTGATGAACAGTGTGTTCGGGCCCTATTTGGATTCATTTGTGATTGTGTTCATTGATGACCTTCTAGTCTACTCCCGTAGTCAGGAGGAGCATGCTCAGCATTTGAGTAGTGTGTTGCAGAGATTGAGAGAGGAGAAGCTATATGCTAAATTCTCCAAGTGCGAGTTTTGGCTCGAGTCCGTAGCATTTCTAGGACATGTGGTGTCTTGTGATGGTATTCAGGTTGATCAGAAGAAAATAGAGGCGGTGCAGAGTTGGCCTAGACCGACCTCAGCTACAGAGATCAGGAGTTTTCTTGGTTTGGCGGGATATTATCGCCGGTTTGTTCAGGGATTTTCATCCATTGCTTCTTCGTTGACTAAATTGACCCAGAAGGGTGCACCATTCGTGTGGTCGGATGAGTGCGAAGAGAGTTTTCAGAAGCTCAAGACAGCTTTGACCACAGCTCCAGTGTTGGTATTGCCATCAGCTTCAGGTTCATATACCGTTTATTGTGATGCCTCGAGAGTGGGGATAGGTTGTGTGTTGATGCAGGAAGGTAAGGTAATTGCTTATGCTTCTCGGCAGTTGAAGCCACATGAGAAGAACTATCATGTTCATGACTTGGAGCTAGCCGCCATTGTTCATGCATTGAAGATTTGGAGACACTATTTGTACGGTGTGTCTTGTGAGGTGTATACCGACCACCGTAGTCTCCAGCACTTGTTCAAACAGAAAGACCTTAATTTGAGACAGCGGAGATGGCTTGAGTTGCTGAAGGATTATGACATTACTATATTATATCATCCGGGAAGGCCAATGTGGTGGCCGATGCTTTGAGCCGGAAGGCGGTCAGTATGGGGAGCTTGGCATATATTCCAGCTGAGGAGAGGCCATTTGCTTATGATGTTCAGGTGCTAGCCAATCGGCTAGTGAGGTTAGATATTTCGGAGCCCGGCAGGGTATTGGCTTGTGTTGTATCTCGGTCATCTCTATATGATCGTATTCGTGAGCGCCAGTATGATGATCCACATTTGGCTGTCCTTAGAGACAGAGTTCAGGATGATGATGCTAGAGATGTCACCATTGATAGTGACGGTGTATTGAGGATGCAGGGCCGGATATGTGTGCCCAATGTTGATGGCCTTCGTGAGTTGATTCTGGAGGAGGCCCATAGCTCGCGGTATTCTATCCATCCAGGAGCCGCGAAGATGTATCAAGATTTGAGACAGCACTATTGGTGGAGAAAGATGAAAATGGACATTGTCAGACATGTAGCACGGTGCCTCAACTGTCAGCAGGTTAAGTACGAGCATCAGAGGCCCGGTGGTGTATTTCAGCGCATTGCTATTCCTGAGTGGAAATGGGAGAGAGTCACTATGGACTTTGTTACTGGACTCCCTCGGACGGCGAGGAAGTTTGATTCTGTATGGGTGATTGTGGATAGACTGACCAAGTCAGCTCACTTCATTCCGGTTAGTACTACCTACTCATCGGAGCGGTTGGCAGCGATCTTTATTCGAGAGATTGTTCGGTTGCATGGAGTTCCGGTGTCTATCATATCCGACAGGGGTACTCAGTTCACTTCTCAGTTTTGGAGAGCATTTCAGCGAGAGATGGGTACACGGGTTGAGTTGAGTACAGCATTTCACCCCCAGACAGACGGACAGTCTGAGCGTACTATTCGGATCTTGGAGGATATGTTGCGAGCTTGTGTGATTGATTTTGGTGGTTCGTGGGATGAGTTCCTACCACTTGCTGTGTTTGCCTACAACAACAGTTATCAGTCGAGTATTCAGATGGCCCCGTATGAGGCATTGTATGGCAGACGGTGTAGATCCCCCGTGGGATGGTTTGAGCCTGGTGAGGTTAGATTGATAGGGACCGAGTTAGTCCAGGATGCTCTGGATAGAGCAAAGTTGATCCAGGAGAGGCTTCGTACAGCACAGTCTCGTCGGAAGAGTTATGCGGACCGTAGAGTTCGAGAGTTGTCTTTCATGGTTGGTGACAGAGTATTGTTGAAGGTTTCACCTATGAAGGGTGTCATGAGGTTTGGGAAGAAAGGAAAGTTGAGCCCTAGGTACATTGGTCCTTTTGAGATACTTAGGAGGGTTGGAGAGGTGGCATATGAGTTAGCCTTGCCGCCCAGCCTATCCAGCGTCCATCCAGTATTCCATGTGTCTATGCTCCGGAAGTACATTGGAGATCCGTCTCATGTATTAGATTTCAGTACCATTCAGCTTGATGGTGATCTATCCTATGATGTGGAGCCTATTGCCATTTTGGGACGGCATGTGAGAAAATTGAGGTCTAAGGAGATTGCATCAGTTAAGGTTCAGTGGAGAGGTCGACCCGTGGAGGAGGCCACTTGGGAGATCGAGCGGGAGATGCGGAGTAGATATCCTCACTTGTTTGAGACTTCAGGTATGTTTCTTGACCCGCTCGAGGACGAGCGTTTGCTTAAGAGGGGGAGAATGTGACGACCCGGCCCGTCGTCACGGGAATAACCACCCCGTTATGTTGAAATTGTATGTTTTATGTTTTTATATCAGTGTTAAAGTCTATTGGGTGATTTAGGAGTGATTTGGATTGAAATGAGGCATATAGCCTTTTTGAAGGAGACTTGAATAAAGAAAGTCAACCCGGAGTTGACTATTTGGTTAGAGTGCTCGGAATAAGGTTCTGATGATTCGGTTAGTTCCGGGAGATGATTTGTGACTTAGGGGAGCGATCGGAATTTAATTTGGAGACCCGGTGTAGAAATAGGCTTGAATTGGCTAAGGTTGAATTTTGGCGAAATCCGAACGGTAGGTGAGATTTTGATCCGGAGGTCGGAATGGAATTCCGACAGTTGCAGTAGCTCCGTTAGGTGATTTTGGATGTGCCTGCAAAATTTCAGGTCATTCGGACGTCGTTTGGTCGGGTTTTTGATTGAATGTGTAATTCGGAAAGTTTTAAGGAATTTAGGCTTGAATTCGATGTGAATTATGGATTTTGATGTTGTTAGACGTGTTTTGAGGATTGGAACAAGTTCGAATAAGGTATTAGGGTGTGTTGGTGTGTTTGGATGAGGTCCCGGGGGCCTCGGGGTGTTTTCGGATGGTTAAACGGAAGAAAATCATGGAATTTGCAGGTTGAAGAGTTCTGGTTCTGTCATTTTCGCCCCTGCGGAAATGTGGGCGAGGAGGCGAGTCCGCAGGAGCGGACTGAGGAGCGCAGGAGCGCTTGGCATCGCAGAAGCGGAAACCTTTCGCTGAAGCGGCATCGCTGGTGCGAGTCAGTGATCGCAGAAGCGGACTAGATGAAAAATGGGAAGGTCCGCAGAAGCGTATTCTTGACCGCCTGGGCTAGTCCGCAGGAGCGGACTCTGGTGCGCAGAAGCGGGAGTTTTCGCAGAAGCGGGGGTTCAATAGCGGAAGCGGACGTGCGTAAGCGGTCCTATTCTCGCAGAAGCGGAATTGGCCGGCTAGGCCTGGAATCGCTGAAGCGACCCTATGGTCGCGGATACGGACTCGTAGGAGCGGAATTTTATCCGCAGAAGCGAAAATCGCTGTGAGTTAAGTGTATCAGAAGTTAGAAAAATTTCAGAAACATTTCACACATTTGGGTCTCGGGTTTAGAGGCGATTTGGGCGATTTTGAAGAGAAACTCAAGGGAAATCATCAGGTAATCAACTATGGACTTAACTATGATTAGTATTGATAATATTATGCAATTATATCATGAAAATGGAGGAATTTGGGGTGATTCATGGAAGATTTAACCCTAGGCTTGAACTTTAGAAAATCAAGGTTTTGAATGGGCAAATGGAGTCCGAATTTGGTAAAATTGATATGCTTAGACTCGTATCGAGACGAGGGTTCCGAATATGTTACTTTTGTAATTTTTCGACAAGCGTATCGAAAGTCGGGTTTTGACAACTTTGGGAATTTTGATGTAAATTGAGTTGTATTGATTGGGTGTCGTCCCATTGGCCTAATTTGTTGTGTTTCTACTGTATTTGATCGGATTCTACGCGTGCGGAGCTTGATTCTCGTGGCAAGGTCATTGTGGAGTAGTCATCGCGCCGTATTGAGGTGAGTAATAGATGTGGGTAATGACCAGCGGGTTCGAAACCCCGGTATACCACTTTGTGACGTTGTATAGCGGCGAGACACGTACTCTCTTGTGAGTTCGAGGTCGATTGTGATTGGGGACTATGGCTTAGTCCGACTTGTTAATACTGTGTTATGACATTGGCTATTCTTGAGCCGTCGAACCTCCTTCTCGGATAGTTGCATACTATATATTGAGATATTGGCCACTCTTGAGCCGAGGAACCCCCTTCTTGGGCGGTTGAGTATACTTGTGGGCCGTGAGCCGGTTATTGGATCCCGCGAGGATCGTTATCATTGTCTTATCATATTGACATGTTAGTTACTACCAGTCCGTAGCTATTTCTGTTATCATGCTATGTCCAATCTCTGGAACTTGGTATTACTGTTTTCCAACCGAAAAATGATAAAAAGGTTTTCAAAACTACTTTTGAGCCTGCAAGGCTGTATTTGCATATTAGCTGACTGGTAGTGGATCGGGCTGCGCGCCGCAGTATATTTATGTTGGATCGGACTGCACGCCGCAGTAATATTGTGCTTGGGCTGTAGGAGCCCCTCTGGAGTCTGAACCCCCACGGTGAGCACGGGTACCCAAATTGGATCGGGCTACGCGTCGTAGCGGTCATATCATGCATTGCATTGCATTTAGCCACATCTGCTAGCTGTTATACTGTTTTGCTGGTACTTATTGGTACAGGTACAGTCGATATTGATTCTGTGACAGGGTATTTGATTACGACTTTACATAGTGCTTTATTGCGGATTTCTTATCTGCGCTGTCTTACCCTTGTTTATTACCACTGAGTCTGGCAGTACTCATTTTACTCCCTGCACCTTGTGTGCAGATCCAGGTACCTCTCAGCAGTGATGGAGTAGCTGTGCGAGGCGACGTCTGTGGATATTCGAGGTAGCTGCAGAGTCCGCAGGACCTGATATTCCTTCTTACTGTCTCTTGATTTTGTATTGACTTTTCTTTCCGCACTTGGTATCTTGTAAACCTTTATACACTCATGTTCAGTAGAGGCTCATGACTCTTGACCCTTCGGTCTATGGGAGTTGATGTATTATGGGACTTGGTTCCCCGTTTTCGTTATATGTATCGCTATTGCTTCGTGATTTGATATGCCTAAATGGGCTAAAGAGAGCTTCTAGTTCCGTTATTGTTATTGATTGGTCAGGCTGGCTTAGCAATGTGCTGGGCGCCATCACGACCGGATTTGGGGTCGTGACAACTTATGTGACCAGGCCATAACTAATAATTTTAAAAAAATTAAACATGTTATAGATCGTGGGTACGGTTCCAGTGACACGATTTGCAATGTGTATCAAACAAACTAGTGTACGATAATTGTAACTTGTTCTAGAATATTTTCATAAAATAATAATAATCACAAGCGGTTAAAAGTTAAAATTCGCACGTAGATTTAGCATGTATTAAAATCAGATAATTTAGCCAAACATAACAGTTGAGCGACCGTGCTAGAACCATAGAACTCGGGAATGCCTAACACCTTCTCCCGAGTTAACAGAATTCCTTATCCGGATTTCTGGTTCGCGGACTATTAAACAGGGTCAATTGTTTCCTCGACTCGGGATTCAACCGTTGACTTGGGACACCATAAATCTCCCAAGTGGCGACTCTGAATTAAATAAATAAATCCCGTTTCGATTGTCCTCTAATTTGAAAAACTCCCTTTTCCCTTCTACCAAGCCCTTCGCGGGGCGCGGTAGCGCCGAAAGAAGGTGTGACACGCTCCACTGCATTGTTAAAACCTGTTAGAGTTATGCAGCGGGGGGTTATCTTGTCTTCGAGTCCCATCTGTGAGAAGACTCTCACATAGATGATGCAGGCACCGCTTCTGTCATCGATCATGACTCTCTTGACATCAGTATCAATGATACGTAAATTAATAACTAAAGAATTATAATGAGGGAAACACAAACCGTCAGCGTCAGACTTATCGAAGGTGATACTTCCTTCGAGGTCATTGTACCGTTCGTGGGAGATGGTCCTCTTTAGTCTGTGTGTGTTGGCGAATTTGACATGATTGATGGTGACGTCATTCCCTTCTCCGACGATCATGTTCACCGTACAAGTCAGAGAGGGTGGTTTCGGAGGTCCACGGGAATGTTCTCGTCCGCGTGAAAAATTAGTTTTCCCCTTGTCACTGAGCAGCTCCTTCAGGTACCCTTGGTTTAGCATCCTGACGACTTTTTGTTATAGGCCAATGCAGTCTTCGGTCCTGCGCCCCCGTTCTTGGTGAAATTCATACAAAACGTTTGATTTTCTTGTGGCAGGGTCCGATTTCATTTTTTGCGGCCATTGCACCTTGGTGCCGAGCTTCTCTAGTGCGTACACAATTTCTAAAGGAGAAACACAAAAGTTATGTGAAGAAAGTAAAAGGGCGTACCTCGTTCGTTTCTGAGCGGGGCGAGATGGCGTTGTAGTGCGTCTGCATGGCGAGAGGGCGGAAGGGGAGACCTCATATAAGGTTGGTGTTGCTCTTTACTGGGGCCAGGGGGAAGTTCCCAGCGTCCCTCGTGTCGTCGATCTCTCCTTGTGTCCGGATGTATGGCTGCTAGTCGTCGGGTTGGTCCGTTGAGATCCTCCTCGTCTGCCCGTACCTCGGTGCAATAGGCATTATGGATCTTGTCCCAGGTTGTAGGGGGATACTTCATGAGCCGGCTTAGCAGTTTTTTTGTTGCTCTGGAGCCGTCCCTGTTGTGTCCATTCTGGAAAGATGCTACCTCCATGCCCTCTGACACGTTCGGTAGGCTCATTCTTACCATGATGAACCTGGCGAGAAAGACCCTGAGGCCTTCGCATGTGGTTTGTCTGACGGTGAAGATATCGTTTACCCTTGTTTCTGCCTTTTTAGCGCCGGCGTGTGCTGTGACGAACTTGTCCGCCATATCTTCGAAGGTTGATATTTCTTTGGCGGGTAGTTGGGAATACCAGGTCAGGGATCCTCCGGTCAATGTTTTGCCGAACTTCTTCAGCAGCACTGATGGTACCTGTTCCTTAGACAAATCATTACCTTTCACAGTGGTGACATAGTGGATGAGATGATCCTCGAGATCGGTGGTTTCGTCGTACACCTCAAGTAGGGGGCATCTTGAAGGTCTTCGGGATGGTGTAGGGTGCGACTTCCTTGGAGGGTTTCTCTACAAACCTTCCTACGTCCCGTTTGGGTAGCAGTTTAGGTGCTCCGGGGATCTTGTCAACTCTATCCTGGTATTCCTTCATTTGGTCATGGAGGGCATGATTTTCATTTTCTATTTCTTCCATCTTTCTCAGAATGGAGGCCAACGTGTCGTCGTGTGTATACGTTTCGACGGGTTGGCTGTTGGTTCGTGTTCCTTCCTGCTCATCTGCTGCGGCGGTATTGCTTGTTATTCGTGCAGCATTTTCATAACCCCGCGGTGGCTTTTCCACCAAGCCGCTTAGGGTGCTGGTTAGCCATTTCTCCAGTAATTTCCTGACCGCTGGGGGTGCTTCTCTTGAAGTGGAGGTGTTTTTTCCTCCAGAGTTGCAAGATTCCCGAAGGGGGAAGGTGAGACTTCCGCCTCGAGTGTGATATCAGGGGTGGTGTTGATGGAAGCAGTACCACCGGCCTCATTCATGGAACTCAAGAGGTTGGTGGTAACTTTTATTATGACTTTGGATCGGGTGTTGTTTTCGGCCATTTCTGGGTTCTTTCTGATGAACGGATCTTTTGGATGTATACTACTAGTTTGATTCTCGAAATCCCAACAGACGACACCAAATTGTTTGACTCAAAAGTTATCGGTTACTTTTTGAATTAAAGACAATCGAAGATTATATGAGAGGGTAAATCAGAATCAATAGTAATATATCCAAAGACCGATCTTATGATTCGTAAGTGAGTTGTTCTTACAAAATTGTAAGAGATCTTAGTGAAGTGTTAAAGCTAGCTAGCAATAGAGAGATGAAATAGAGAGAAGAATGATATATAGAGAGAGATTGTATTATTATTGAATAATAACACCAGTCTTACAAATGAGGGAGATCCTTCCTTACATAGAAGGAAGATCCCCTCGCCAACACATTACATCATTTTAGAGCTACTGCTATTACAATAACGGCATTGGGGGGGGGAGTGGGGGAAGTCGTGGCACCTATGCGAACGAGTCTGTCGATACGCTTCTATGGTCGGAGGCGTACTCCCTTTTGTCGTATGGACGTGAAAGAGGATATCATTCGACATCTACGGCCGTATAGGGATACGTACTCGACTCACATTACATCCGATTCGACCCCATACAATTTTATAATTAACGGCTTAACGATTTGGGGACGGATTTCTCAATTTTCTTATCGGATAAATCGTTAACTCGTTAAAAAATATTATACTTTTTATATGGGATCAACACAAGTTAAAGGAGCATTATCTGAAAATAAATCTGAAAATGCCTTCAAGTTTACAGTCAAGTTTTATAAGTGTAGGGGATTCCGATTGTATAAAAGTTTTCAGTCAGTTTGACCAATTTTCCTTTCTCTTTTTTTATATGAAACAAGATAGCTATGCAACTAAAAGAAATACTTATAATAACTGCAGGGCAAACTACAAATGTTTCTTTCATGTAGCAACAAATGTTAACAAGCCTGGTAAACTAAATAGGGGATGAAACTTATTGTCGAGTTACTTTATAAGGTTTGGTCGTTTGATATTTACAAGACTAGGATTGTTCAAAAAAATTCTATTTGATTTAGCCGATAATCGCTAATCCGATACCAATCCGTTCATTTTCTTATTGGATGGCCAGCGAATTACTACATTTATAATACGATAACCAATAAACCAAATCGTTAAGCGTAATTATCCGTCCAATTCGCCTAAATAAGCACCCCTACTCGAAATAGAACTATACTCGAAGCGAAGTACAATTAAACATTAACGACAAGAAAAAAGTTCAATTTAATATTATTGACCACAATTCAAAACCATGTGTAGAAATATCAATTCTAGCAACAATCCAAAGACTCAAATGTCAAAATAATTACTCTCTGATTCATTTTAATAATTTTTAGTTTTTTTACTAATATTAAGAAATTTATCTTTTAATATTAATTAATAATAAAATTAATCATATTAATCTTAATATATTTATTAAAAATATAACAATTACTCATATGTTCTTTAATTAAAGGATAACTTTAGAAAAAAAATAATTTTTTTCTAATATTTAAAAAAATCAAATGTTATGAATGATAAAGATAAAGAAAAGTCCAAAAACAACCAATTAAAATGGATAGGAAAGTGTAATAAAAAAGATTTCAACATATCGTGTGTCCCTTCAGACAACAAAAAATTTTGTGAAGCAAAATTTAATTCAAACTAAAGTGAAACGTTTCAAATCCACCTCCACCATCTCTCAAAACCAACGGTCTCAAAGCCACCATCGACACCCGCCACTTCCGCCATCATCGCACCGTCCACAACCACCGGAAAACGCTGATTTTCAACAATCAATCAGATAATGTCCACTCTTTACACTCCTCTAATTTTCACCATAAAAACCCCCAAAACCACCCTTAAAGCTCACACTTTCCTTCCTTCTTCATTCTCAAAGCCTAAGCTTCGAGAATTTCCCAGTTTCTCGGTTCAATCCTCCAGTGACCCGGAAAAAGCGACCGGTATTGAATCGGACAATGATAAATCCGACGATAAAACGACCGGCTTCGTTGATGAATGGGGAGAGAAGTCGGAGCCGGAACCCGAGCTGGTTACGAAGTTAACGGACTCGGACCCTCCGATAAATGAGGATGAGTGGGGTAATAACGGCAGGCCAGCTGTAGATGTGAGTGGTGGAGAAGACGGGAAGCTTCTAGAACTGAAAAGGTGCTTTGTGGATACAGTTTATGGGACGGATTTCGGGTTTCGGGCTTCATCCGAGATTCGGGCCGAGGCTTTGGAGCTCGTTTCTCAGCTGGAGGCAGCGAATCCTACTCCCGCACCAACTGAGAGTGAGTTGCTTGATGGGAATTGGATTTTAGTGTGAGTTTTTTTTTGCTTCTCTGCTTGTTGTTCATTTTTTACTTTGATTTCGCCATTTGTTGCGTTTTTTAGTATGAAAGTAGCTGAGTTTTGATATTTTTTTGTCAGCAAAAAGTGGGTTAAGTGACAGTGCAAATTACATTTTCTAACTTATTGATATTAGACAAGAGGGGTTGCTCTGATGGTAAGCAACCCCCACTTCCAACCAATGAGGTTGTGAGTTCGAGTCTCCCCAAGAGCAAGGTGGGAAGTTCTTGGAGGGAAGGATGCGGGGTCTATTTGGAAACAGCCTCTCTACCCCAGGGTAGGGGTAAGGTCTACGTACACACTACCCTCCCCAGACCCCACTAAGTGGGATTATACTGGGTTGTTGTTGTTGTTGTTGTTGTTAACTTATTGATATTCGTCTCTGGAGTGCTTCTATTAAAGGGTAAGTCTTAGTTTTCGTTAGTCAATGTGATCTCTTAGGGAGAAGACGTTGATCAAATCGATAGTGGCATGCTTATGTTGAGCATGGACACCACAGAGCAAGCTGCTCTCCAGGTGCATGGCAGAAGTTAACCTACAATGTAGGCATTTGCACCCAAAGCTGCCTAGAAGAAAGCTAGAATTCCATGGTGAGGTTCAGTATACAATTCAGATAGGTGCATCAACATAGTTTCTAAGAGGGAACTTGAAATATGCCTTTAAATAAGCACCTTGTGACTTGTGAGGTCCATTTAAACAAAAAAGAGTTCCACTCCAAAAAATAAACTTTGCTTTCTCATAAAGCATATTGTACTGAGTAATTAGCTCCACATAAGGTATAGGACCTAACCATTAGGGCATTGGTCGCATAATATCTCATTTGCTTGCTCATACTGTTACTTGATAGATGGAAGTTTTTAGTTGGAAATGGCAGTCGGCCCCCTCATACCCTCCACCCTCCTAAAAGGAAAAAAAGCACACAGCCGTCTGTAATTTCAAATTTTCTTCTCATTTTAATCAACTTCCTTTAAACTATTAAGGGTGGAAGTGCTTTGACTAACTTCCTATAAAAGGGGGATCTCAGCTGTATAGTTGTTTATTTTCATTGTTATTATAACTATTATGTATTGGTGGTGGTTATTGCTATTTGTTTTTATTAATTATTTTCTTCTACTTGGAATATAGAGTTGTACTAAGTATTGAAAGTTTAAACGCTTGGAAATAGTGATAGACTGTTTCTTAATAGTTATGGAGAACAATTTATAGGATTAGATCTGCGATCTTAAGATCCACGATCTTAAGGATCCACGATCTTAAGATCCACTGACATTTACTGTCTTAGTTCACGTATCTCAGAAGTAAACCTAAAGGTTGAAGATATGCTTTTCTAAAACTTTATTTCTATAACATAGTATAATAGAAAATCCATTGGGGTACAAAATATTGATGGTTTTTCTATAACAGATAATTGTTATGCATCAGTCAAAGTTTATTAATTCATAAATCATTTTGAAGATTTCTCCAAGCTCTTATCGAGAGGCCTGTCTATCGGGCATATTCATATTTCAAATCGTCCCAGGAACAGCCTTTTATTCTAACTGCCACCACTATCTTCTGTAAAATTTTGGAGCTCACCTCCAGGAACTACTTTTATCCAAGTAGGCTTTGCTGATCTTGGATGGATTTTCAAACCTCACACCATTACTTTTATTGTCAATCCATGGACAAAGTCTTCTCGATATTTTTGTACTCAGAGAAGAGATTATGATTGACATTAGGCATATTCACATTTCGAATTGTCTGCAAACAGCCCTCTGCTTCTAGCTTCTATGAGTCTTCTGTAAATATTTGAGCTCACCTGTAGGATTTTTTGCTTTTTTCTACGTAGGCCTTGTTGACATTGGATGGATGTCTTCTTGATTACAACCCTCAAAATGAATTTTTGTAATGGATTCTGACAAGAGATTATGATCGGCATTAGGCATATTCACATTTCGAATTGTCTGCAAACAGCCCTCTGCTTCTAGCTTCTATGACAGTCTTCTGTGAATATTTGAGCTCACCTGAAGGAATTTTTGCTTTCATCTAAGTAGGCCTTATTGACATTGGATGGATTTCCGAGTGTTGCGTCATTCCTTTCACTGGTTAACCATAGAGAAAATCGCTATCAACAAATACTACACTCATTATGAATATCCTTTAAAGATTCTGACAAGAGATAATTATATATAATGGCATTCCAGATTCCCACATTATGTTCTATCATGGAACTTCCATTCTGCAACTTCTGTAGCTTTATGCCTTTTTATGCTAGCATTAGTTGCTAATGCCTAACAAAAACAGTGCAACTATTTGAGTGGTGCTCTAATTTCAGCTCGTACAATTATTCAGACAACAGTTAACTTATCTTTGTTAACCTGAAAAGTATTTTAGTAAATAGTTCCCAAGTGTTAACTGGATGCTGATATTGATTTCAATGAGATAAATGCAATCTTACCTTAATGTTTACACTGAACAATGTAATCTTTTGTTATGAAATTTCACACAGAAACTGATTTGAAGTACATGCTAAGCGATGTATTTTGCAGCAAATAAATCTCATTTTTCTTCCTCAACGCGTCAGGTTCACAGCATTTTCTGAGTTGTTACCTCTTCTTGCTGCGGGCAGCATTCCTCTGGTGAAGGTAGAAAAGATTAGCCAAGGCATAGATACAAGCAGCTTTACTATAAAGAACTCGACTACATTATCAAGCCCTGTAGCCACCTTGTCTTTTAGTGCAACTGCCACTTTTGAAGTTCGAAGCCCCTCTAGAATACAGGTACCCATCTCGACTATAATCTAATTTCTTTAGAATGCTACTAACAGCAATATCATGGACAAAGAGAAAGAAAACGAGTTAGTAGTTCAGCCAACGGTTAAGTTGGAATTTAAGGGCCGACCCAGTTCAATACCCACTTCGTGGGTGTCTGGGGAAGGGAATACTCTAGGCAGCCTTTCCCCTGCTTTGCAGAGAGGCTGATTCAAACCCGCGACCTGACACACCACGGCAAAGCAGCCAAGCCGCTGAGCCAAGCCGGCCCTTCATAAATTTAAGTTGGAATTTATGAATTAATTTTGCAAGATATCAGGAAATTGTAGACGGTCATAATTCTTTTCTTGATAACCTTCCTTAGAGTATTTTTGTGAGATTTTTAAATTTTCCTTCTGCATTTGGCTGCCAACTGCTTTATTTTGCAGGTTGAATTTAAGGAAGGGAATTTTAAACCTCCAGAGATAAAATCAAACATAGAGCTGCCAGAAAATGTGGATGTGTTTGGGCAAAAGATAAGTCTCTCTCCATTGCAGCAATCTCTAGGTCCTCTGGAAAATGCTGTGGCAGGCATAGCACGTACTATTTCTGGTCAGCCTCCTCTCAAGATCCCAATTCCAGGTGAAAGGACAAAATCTTGGCTTCTCACGACATACCTTGATAAGGATCTGCGGATCTCCAAAGGAGATGGAGGGATTTTTGTGCTTGTTAAGGAAGGGAGTTCTCTTCTATATTAGTAGAGGTAGCTGTAATCCTGTATTGTGATTTCCAGAGGTTTACGAAACTGCAGGTGGTGCCTACTGCTACATCAATTTAGTGCAGTATGTAGAATTTAACCCACCTTAGCTGTAAAGTGAGACACATCTTGATTTTATTAATGAGATTCTACTGTAGCTATTACTTGCAGATTGAAGGTGGCAAGGAAGAGTATCCACATGCAATGCGGTTAGTGTTATTCAAATTCTTGTTGAATTTGGATTAGCCAGTTAAGAGAGCCTACATTGCTCTTCTTTCTTTTGATGTCAAATCTGTGTTCAACTGCAAAATGGTAATCCCTCTTCTGTTAAAGTAAATAGGCTTTTGGCAGGAAAAATGTTTAGAATGCTGGAATACTACTGAATAAATGCATTCATCTTAGATGAAGCTGCATGAAATTACTTTAAACAGGTTTAGCCCAAATTGCCATCCCCTGTTACATAATCTAAAGCTCGTTCTAGAAGTTACTCAGTAGTTTAATCATTTGGAGGTCAAATGATTAAGTACTCAGTAGTACTTATTTCAGCTTATGTGGAAGAAAATAACCTAACAATTACTTATTTTATTTGGAATTAAAGCTAATTCTAAATTGGCAGCAACTCATACTTGTTTTGAGAAGACTGCGAAAAGTAGTAGCATTTCATATTCTCTGTCAATTTTCACTTGGATTTAATACATTGACAGTTTGTAGTTTGACCTCTTATAGCAGATTAGTTACCATTGTTGTTAGGTTATCATAGAGATTTGCCTATAATTACTTTAGAAGGACTTGATTGTTTAAATATATTTTACACCTAAAGTGAATAAAACTTGAACTCTACGCACTTTGCTATCAGAGATCTTACTGATATGCAAATTCAGAAAGAAGGGTAGCCTGGTAAACTGAGTCTTGAAAATCATAGTTGAACTTTTCTTTGTTCTCCAAATTATGATAGTAGTACTTGAAATGCTCTAGTTATTCCTTTATCTAAGTCAACTATATTGTTGCTTTACAACTAAGTCAAATTAAGACCACTTTTCCAAGAACTGTTGTTCAAAGCAGACTTGAGACTGAGCATTCTCCAGTCAATAACAAAATCTGAGGTCTTGTTTCAGAACCATTCTTTGGGCATCGTCCCTTTGGATTTTTTTCCTTTGTGCTTAATTTGTTCTTGTCATTTTTTCTTTCTGAAGAAAAACCAGTTTCACAATCAGTTGGTACTTGGTAATGTGTATTATCTTATAAATTTCAGCTAGAAAATAACTGAATGCAGCGTTTTACGGAACAGATAATTTAATGTAACCAGCTTCAGAATCCTAACTACTGTATATTTAAGTTTAGATTATAAACCATATATTATTTTAAGTTAATGATTCTTGAATCGTAGATTACTCAAGTCACATTTCTGGAGAAATGAGTACTAGTAATTGTTTTGTCAATGAAGTTAATTTTTCCCGTGATAACCAATCTTTGATTTTGTTAGATTGAAGAACTAGAAGCTATGGTGGAAAAGAAATCGAGAAAATCCTAGCTAGGGAGAGAGAGAAGAGAGAGAATGAGTCGGTTCAATTAAGAAACCTGACTTCATTATTTTCCATTATTGTTTAATGTACACATGACTGTGTATTTATATTTACACTACTAAAATGTGTAAAAAAAGAATGAAAGAATGAATTAATACAAAATACAAGTGAACTGGGCCAGGTACTTCTTATGAACAATCCAAAGGTTTCTATTACTTGTCCATTTCAACGTTTCGTTATTTCTCCTAGGTTTGATTGATATATTTGGACAATTTAAACATTTGGGCTCAATTTTTTTTCATATTTTATTTTGTTTTAATCCTTGTCTTCTTACTTAACAACCCAAATGTATCTGTTGATTTTTCATTTAAGAGCTTCAATACTTATGTTGAGTTTGATTGGAGAAATTTCAAAATCTGGTTTGAATTTCGAGTTATTTGATTTTAAATTTTATCTATTCTTTAATTAATTTGTTATTGTGTATATGTAGTGTCCCAATGGGAGAAGAAGAAATGGAGAGATTAGATAAGTGGGAATGGATGTGATAGATACTACCCATTTTTGTAAATGGGTCCGATAAGGTATATGAGTTGAAATAATATCTATTTTTTGTTCCAGTTAAAAATTGCCACATGGGCTAATTAAAAATTATCACGTCATTAAATGAAAGACCCATCCCTATCATTTTTTAAATGGTTTATAAATACCCTTAATCAGTTTTTTCGTTAGTCGCGGGGGTATTTTTGTAAATAGAATTAACTTCGTATGTTTTTTTTTGAACTGATAGATGGACGGAGTGTATTTTTTTGAACGGATAGGTAGATGAAGGGTATTTATAAACCATTTAGCAAATGATAGGGATAGTTTTGGCTCTTTTCCAAACAATATATCATCAACATAGACAACCCGAACCACAAGAGAACCAAATGAGGATTTGGTGAATAGAGAATAGTCATTGAGACTAGAATTGTAGCCCCTGGAGAGCAAAGCTTGAGACAATTTGGAAAACCATTGTCCGGAAGCCTGCCTAAGGCCATATAGAGATTTCTTGAGTTTGCAGACTAGAGGAGTTGAAGAAGAGGTAGATGAAACAACTAGGCCAGGAGGAATTTTCATATATACTTCTTCATGAAGGTCCCCATGGAGGAAAGCATTATTAACATCTAGTTGGTATATAGTCCAACCTTTCTTAATGGCAAGAGTTAGAAGGCATTTGATAGTGGTGAGCTTGATAAAATGGGATAAAGTCTCAGTAAAATCTATACCCTCCCTCTATGTATCACCTCTAATAACCAACCTAGCTTTGTACCTTTCAATAGACCTATCTTCCCTCTGTTTGATCTTGTATACCCATTTGCAGGGTATAGCCTTCTTATGTTGGGGAAGAGGGACAACGTCCCAAGTCTGATTAGCCTCAAGAGCATGGAATTCGTTTAGCATGGCCTCTTGCCAAGCAGGATTACATGCAGCCTGCTGGTAGAACTGAGGTTTATGCATGTGAGCTTCACCAGAAGAAACTTTAGAATGTGGAGGAACAAGGTTGGAATTGGAAATGATAGAGGAGTAGACATTGTCCTTAAGATAAGATGGTTGTATGACAGTTCTGGATGACTTCCTTAAGGGAGTAGGATCAGGAATGATGGTGGTGGAAGGAGGAGGACTGGTGAGAGGATCAGGAATAGAGGTAGTGAAAGGAGAAGAACTGGGAGGAGGAGGAGAAGGAGTAGTAGAGGGAGTAACTGCAGAAGAAGGAGTTGGGTCATCCACAAAGCTGGTAGGTAACATATTAAAGTGAGAAGAAGAGGGAGGAGAAGAAAATAAGGGAAATTATGTTCATGGAAAACAACATCCCTAGAGTGAAAAATAGAAGAGTTAGACAAATTTAGCAACTAGTAACCTTTCTTACCACAAGGATACCCTAGGAAAATGCAGGCAATGGCTCAAGCTTGAAATTTATCTCTGCCCACCTTAGGAGAGGTAGCAATACAAAGGAACCCAAAAGATCTCAAGTGGTCATAAGAAGTAGGGTATCCATGTAATTTTTCAAAAGGGGAAAGCTTAAGGAGAAGTGGTGAAGGCATTCTGTTGATAAGGTATGTCACAGTGAGAACACATTCCCCCCAAAATTTTAGTGGTAGTTTGGATTGAAAAAGTAGGGCTCTTGAGACTTCTAAAAGATGTTTATGTTTCCTCTCCACAACACCATTTTGTTGTGGAGTATAAGGAATGGAAGTTTGATGAAGGATGCCCTGAAAAGCAAAGAAACTAATGGCTTCAGAACTGCTTCCAAGTTCAAAAGCATTATCCAATCTAAAAGTGTGTATTGAAGAGTTGAAGTGAACCTTCACCATAGAAGTGAAGGCCTTAAGGATTGACAAGGCATTACTTTTGGAAGAAAGGAGATGAGTCCAAGTGACCCTTGTAAAATCATCATCTAAGGTGAGAAAATACCTAAAACCATTGTACGTTCTAGTGTTATATGGTCCCCAGATGGCAATGTGAACAAGTTGGAAATGTTTGGTAGAATGAATGGTGCTGTCATGGAAAGGGAGTCTTTGTTGTTTAGCCATTGGACAAATTGAACATATAAAAGGTTGTTTGGCAGAAACTTTATCAGATAGAAAGGAAATAGATTGTGTCTTATGAAAAGGCATGTGACCCAATCTTTGATGCCAAAGTACATCCATTTTATTGACAAGTGAAGTCTGATTACAACTAGGTGAAATATCAAGATGTAAAGGTGCAGAAATAGACTTATCACATGGAATTGAACCTACATTGAAAACAGAATCATTACACGTAGAAGTAACAACAGAAGGTACAAAAGAACTTGTGGTGGGGGAATAAGTCTCCATCAGGATGAATATAATAGAGCCTGCCTGCAGCCTTACCAATTACCAATGGCCTCTTCAGAGAAGGGCCCTGTAGAGAACAATGGAATTTGGTAAGTACTGCTATACGATCAAGTTGAGTAAGGAGTTGATGACTAGAGATTAGATTGAAATGAAAAGATGGAACTAGAAGGACATTAAGTAAAATTATAACATGTCTTAAATGCAAAGAGCCGGTTGATGTAACTTTGACCTTGTATCCATTAGGTAAGGTGACAAGAAATGGTTTAGATAAAGGGACAACATTGTGAAATAGATGTTTATGTGGAGTCATGTGACTAGTAGCCCCTGAATCCAAGATCCAAGGGTTTGGATTTAATTGTGAAGAAGCAAACACATGAGAATCTACAGATTCTACAACATAGGCAGTAAACAAACCTGCAAAGTGAGCAAAAGCTGAATCCTCATCTGATTGGATTGATGTTGTAGTAGCAGGAGAGATCTGAACTTGCTGGAATAAAGTGAGGAGATACTGATACTGCTCCTTGGTGAAACTATTAGCTGAAGTAGAGTTTCCAGGAGTTTGATTGGACCCAGAATGTGATTGAGAATAGTCACGATCCTAAACCCGGTCGTGATGGCGTCCCAACACAATTGCTAGGCAAGCTCGACCATTTACTCACTCAACCCGAGCGTGAAGCTCAAAGTCAACTATTTGAATATTATTTAAATAGAATCATAATGAATAGCTACCCAAATATCTGGGTGTCATAAGACTAGAGCCTCTAACAATACAGAGTAATAAAACTCCAATAATACAATTGATCAAAACTGCCGAAAATGACAAAGAAATAGGGAAGGAGTCGGGTCTTGCGGATGTTAGGCAGCTACCTTGACTACTCCAATAAAACTATTGATCAGCGAAGAGCTCAGCGAAGCTCCTAAAATACCTGCATCTGCACACATGGTGCAGGGAGTAAAGTGAGTAACTTCAACTTAGCGGTAATAAAAGTAAATAATGCTGAGAAGAAAGAACCACGTAAGAGCACTACCTCATGCTATAAAATATCGTACAACACATATTAGACAGCAGTATTTTCCATGAAATTCCTTTATAAAACATCTAGCTTGGTTTGAAAACCCCTTTTTAAAACATCTCTTTCTTTCCTTTTTAACAGTTAAACATGTGACAACAACAGCAAGTAGTGCAAGTCTGCACACGAATCAGCCCCTCGGGCTCAGCACTCATTTAACAATTTACACCAGAGTGTCCCAACAAGGCTAATACATGCATGTCAATAATATATATGACTGCTAAATGTCATGCCACATAGTACAAACAACAACTAATGCATGAATGCAATACAATGCACATGACCACTACGACACGTAACCCGATCCATCTGGGCACTCAGCGCTCACTGTGGGGGTTCAGACTCCGGAAGGGCACCTTTAGCCCGAGCGCGATATATATAATATCACATCTGCTGTGGCGTGCAACCCGATCCATGCATAGTCATGAATGCACATAAGCCTCTTGGGTACTAGTCACATAGCAGTTCTCAGCTAAAATATCAGTTATGTTTTCAAATTTTTTAAAGAATGCTGAGTTGCAAAAATACCATTTTTAAACCTTGGTTCGAGACAAAAGCATACTCAGTAATGCAAAAACAATGATTTTAACCCCCGAAGGATTCAAATATTTGGCACGAAGCCCAAAACATGACATTTAGTCCAAATCATGATAATTAACACCTTTAACACGATATCAATTTAACTCAAACAATTTAATAATAATTTTATTAAGCGGGACGCACCAAGTCACAATTCCCAATGGTGCTCTACCCTATGCCCATTATCCGGCGTGCAAGTCACCTCAATATAGCACTATAATGTGCAAGTCCGGGGTTTCAAACCCTCATGACATCAATTACAAGTATTACCTACCTCGAACCAGCGAGAATTCTAGCACGCGACGCCTTTGCTCCTCAAACTAGCCTCAACGCGCGTCCAACCTATCGAAAATCATAAGTAATATATCATAATATGCTAATGGGACATAACCCAATCGAAAGAACTCGAAAAATACTCAAAACACGAAATTGGCAAAACCCGAGCCCGGGGCCCACATCTTTAAAAATTCCAAAATTTATATTCCCGGACTCCCCGTCTCGCCAAGAGTCCGTACATACCAAGAACTCTCAATTCGGACCACAAATGGCCCTTCAAATCCTCATTTTTATCCAAGAGGGTTTTCTACCCTTTTCAACAAAAATTCTCAAATTAAACACCAAAACTTGCAATAGATTCGAGTTATACAACCAAATTTGAGTTAAGAGTACTTACCCCGTTATTCTCTCCAAAAATCTCCCGAAAAATTACCTTATCCGTGCTCCAAATCGCCAAAAATGGCAAATGGAACGAAGTTTGGACTTTATTCTGCTGCCCAGAGATTTGTTCTTTGTGTTCACGGTCCTTCTCTCGCGTTCGCGAAGAACAAAGTTCTAAAAATTCATTTTCCAAACTCTGCTCGGACAGCCTCTATTGCAATAGTCATAACGTTTTACACACAACTCCAAATGACTAGTATAATGTGTTTCTGGAAACTAGATTCAAAGACCTACATATTTCATTTTCGAATCACCTCCAAATTTCTTGTATATTAAAAGATATGAGCTTCCGAAGTAGGACGTGCGCGGCAAAACTTCCTTCTTCGCGAACGTGAATCACTATCGTGAACGCGAAGAACAAAAGTCCTAGATGACAAATCCTTCTTCATGAACGCGAAGCATTGTCATGAACGCGAAGGCCAAAAGTCTCAGAAGCCAATTTCTTCTTCGCAAACGCGATAGGACCTCGCGGACGCGAAGGAAAACACCAGATACCAGCAACAACAGTTCAAAAACTTTCAAAAATGACCCATTGGACATCTGAAACACACCTGAGGGCCCCGGGACCTCAACCAAAAGCACCAACATGATAAAACATTATACGAACTTGTATCAAACATCAAAACATGTTAAACAACGCTAAAACCATTAAAACATATCGGATTCAAGCCTAAATTTATCAAGTTCTTCCAAAATTCACATTCAATCGGAAACCCAACCAAATGGCGTCCGAATGACCTGAAATTTTGCGGACAAGTCCAAAATCAACTAACGAAGCTACTGTAACTCTCAAAATTCCTTTCGGACTCCCGGATCAAAATATCACCAATCAACCGGAATCCACCAAAATACTAGCTTCGCCAAAATAGGCTAACTTCTTCACCAGACCTCCGAAATTACTTTCGATTGCGCTCTTAAGCCTTAAATCATCGCCTGGAGCTAACCGAATAATCAAAATTTAATTTTGAGCTCTTTAACTCATAAGTCAGCATCCGGTTGACTTTTCCAACTTAAGCGTTCTTAAAAGAGACTAAGTGTCTCATTTCTTATTAAAATTACTCCAATTATATTTTAACGCACCCAATACCGATAATGAAACATAAAGCAATACCATATGGGGGAAACTGTAACAACCTGAACCATCGTTACGGGAGTTACTGCCCCGTTTTCTCCATTTTATACTTTAATATGTTCATTTATATGTGTTTGGAGAGTTAGAAGTAAATCGGATGGAATCCAGTACCTCTTTATGAGAAGGTTAGTTTGGAAAATTCAACCGAATATTGACCGAGGAGTTAGACAGCTCGGAATGGAATTCTGATGATTCGACTTGTTTCGGGGGATAATTTATGACTTAGGAGAGCAATCAGAATCGAATTCGGAGGTCTGGTGTAGATTTAGGCTTGAATTGGCTAAGGTTGAATTTTGGTGAATTCCGGACGGTAGCAAGATTTTGATCCGAGACTCGGAATGAAATTCTGAGAGTTACAGTAGCTCCGTTAGGTGATTTTGGATATATATGCAAAATTTCAGATCATTCGGAGGTGTTTAGGTCGGGTTTTAGATCAAATGTTAGTTTTAGAAGTTTTAGTGAAACTTATGCTTGAATCTCTAAGAATTTGATGATTTTAAGGTTTATGATGGTGTTTTAATGTTGCGAGCAAGTTTGAATGGAGTAATTGGTTGAGGTCCCGGGGGTCTCGGGATGATTTCGGATGCCCAACGGGAGGTTTTGAAGTTAAACATTGCAGCAGAAAAATTGCAGTAAGATGTTGTTCTATGCGATCGCATAGAAGACCTGGAGAGGGGTGGATTTTTACTCTATGCGATCACATAGGGTCAAGTGCGATCGCATAGGTTGAGGGAGTTACATAGTGCGATTATATGGGGGTCATTGCGATCGCATAGAAGGAATTTGGAGCCCAGGAAGATTGCTCTATGCGATCGCATAGAGGTCAGTGCGATCACATAGAGGTCAGTGCGATTGCATAGATTTAGGATTCTACATAGTGCGATCGCATAGAAGAAATAATAGTCTGGAAAATTTTACTCTATGCGATCGCATGGAGGAATTGCGATCGCATAGAACAAGGCGTCAGTGACAGAACAGTTAAGTTAAAATTTCAGACGCGAACCTCATTATTTTTACACCACTTTTACTTCATCAAGGGAGGGTTTTGAGTGCTTTGAAGAGAGAAATAAATGGGTAATCGAGGGAGGTAAGTTTCTTGACTCAAAAACATGATTTTATGCTTGAATCAACACCAAAATTCATGAAATTGGGTAGAATTTGTGAAGAACTAGGGCCTAAATTATGAAAACGAGTTTTTGGGTTTTGAAAGGCCATTCGAACTCCAATTTCGATAAATTTATATGCAAGGACTCGTGGTGAGACGCGGAATTCATTGATATGATTTTCGGAATTTTTTGAGAAGTGGGCCCGGGGCTCGGGTTTTACCAACTTCGTGAATTGTTGCATTTTTCGAGTAATTTTGATTGGGTTTTGTTTCTTTGACCCATATTTATGTAATTGATGTGGTTTTGACTAGATTCGGCGCACAAGGTGGCAAATTCGAAGGGAAAAAGCATTGCGGACGAGTCCACGGCCGGTTAGAGGTGAGTAGTTGGTGTATATGATGGCCTGAGGGTTTGAAACCCCGGCTTATCACATTGTGATGCTTTAGGGCGTGACTCGCACCTCATGGCAGATGCAGGATTGGTTATGACTTGGGATTGTGACTTGGTCCATCCCGAATAAGAATAATACTATTTTAGTGGTTGAAACGCACAATGTGTTAAGTATATATGTGGGCTATAAGCCCTATTTGGGGCCTTGTGCCGACCTATAGTAGTTCTTAGGGGATAGATCTCTATGTGATAGCATGATTTGTAAAATCATTGATCTCAGTCCTGGCTTGAAAGCACTATTATGAAATGCTAAGTCACATGTTCTTGGAAAATTAAATAAAACTAAAGTATTTTTCATTGTTAATGAACTGAAACCTGGAAATAAATAAATTGAACTGTTGTGTGACTCATATGCATATTGTGGACTGAGTATGGATCGGGCTGAACACCACAGCGGATGATATAAATATTGCGTTTGGGCTGAAGGAGCCCCTCCGGAGTCTGTACACACCCCCAGTGAGCGTCGTCGACGTTAAACGGATCGGGCTACGCACCGTAGCGGTCATGTGCATTGCATTGCATTCTTGTTTGTAAATTACCTGTGATATTTGTGATTTCCTGTTGTTGTTAGTTCGTGGTAGGTATCGGACTGTAGTTTTAGCTTTGCTCTGTGGTGTTTTGTGGATTTCCTGCTTTAAGCAATTTTATATACTTTTTACTCACTGAGTACTTAGTACTCATCCCTACTCCCTGCACCTTTGTGTGCAGATTCATGTATACAGGAGGGTTAGACGAGCATTCCAGCTTATTTCAGAGTATATTCGAGTTGCTGAGGTAGCTACTGGCGTTCGCAGGACCTAGCTTCTCTCTTTATTTTAGTTTATTTTTATATACTTCCAGACTTAAGTATTTTGATCAGTATTCCTATTACTATTCAGTTTCTACTTAGAGGCTCTAGACTCGTGACCCCAAATCTTTTGGGAGTGTTATTTTTTATGTTTGCACTTTTCAGTATTTGATTCTACTATTATTATTGGAGTATTATTATTGACTCTTATATTCTTCTTGAAACTTGTCCTTTTGGGGTTGGTCTTTAATTGTGGAAACAGTTGTTGGTCTTGCTTGCCTAGCTTTAGGGTTGGGCGCCATCACGATCGGGTTTGGGTCATGAAAAGTTGGTATCAGAGCCTAGGTTACTAGGCCTCGCGAGTCATGAGCCGGTTTGGTAAGCTCTCGCAAATCGGTACGTAGACGTCCGTATCGATCCTCGGGAGGCTACAAAACTTTAGAAAAACACTTCACTTTCTTGGATTCATATCGTGCGGTTTGTGTTATCGTGAAACTAAATTTTTCCGTATTCTATTCTCTCACAGATGGCGAGAACCCGTGCTAACGGACGTGGTGGATGACCACCAGTGGCACCTAGAGGCCGTGGTCATGGTAGAGGCAGGGTAGTAGCGACAGCACTCGCTGACCCACCAGTTGACCAAGCTCAGGGTCAAATTCCAGTTGTAGATGCGCCAGCAGCACCTGTTCAGGCACCGACAGTGCCCTTCGTGATTCCTGGTCTCCAGGAGGCTTTGGCTCAGATCTTGTCCATCTGCACTGGCTTGGCTCAGGCGGTTTCAACCACTACTGCAGCAGCTTCTTCACAGGCAGGGGGAGGGAATCAGACCCCCGTTGCTCGCACACCCGAGCCGGTAGTTCAGGGTTTACAGGCACCTGAGGCAACTCCAGCTCAGCCAGTTTTGCCGGCTGCACCAGTCACACCAGCCCCAACTCATGTGGTCCCAGCTATGCCTGATGACGAGCAACGTCAGTTGGATAGGTTTGGGAGACTGCAGCCTCCGGCGTTCAGCAATGTTGAGGGCTAGGATGTCCAGGGTTTTCTGGATAAGTGCCAACGTATGCTTCATACTGTGGGTATTTGGAGTCTAGCGGTGTTGCTTTCACTACCTTCCAATTCACAGGACCATCATTTCATTGGTGGGAGGATTTCGAGAGGCGTAGGCCTATTGAGGCAGCAGCCCTCACTTGGCAGCAATTCTCCATGGTATTTCTGGAGAAGTATGTGCCCTAGTCTCAGAGGGAGGAGCTGCATCGTCAGTTCGAGTGGTTGAAGCAGGGAGATATGATAGTGACTCATTACGAGTTGAGGTTTACACAGCTAGCTCGGCATGCCGTGTAGATGATTCCGACAGATCGTGAGAGGATCAGGAGATTTGTGTATGGTCTCAATTATCCTATCCGCATATTGATAACTAGAGAGAGGGCTACAATAGTTACTTTTGAGGAGGTGGTTGATGCGGATCGTCAGATTAAGACAGACCGCTGTCGAGAGTGTGTGGAGAGGGAGGCTAAGAGGCCTCGTGGTGCAGGTAGTTAAAGTGGTGCTCCGTCTAGGGGCCGGTCTTAGCACAGTAGGGGTCGTTCCTTCAGAGCTCTTCAGTTATGCTGTGCAGAGTCTAGTGGGGCTTCATCAGACCGTGGTCGTCAGGGTCATCAGGGCCAGCAGGGTCGTCAGGGCCAGCAGGGTCATGAACAGAGCTATCCTGCACTGAGCGCCCTTCCAGCTCAGAGCTCTGTTCCTGCTCCTTCAGCTCAGGGTTCATCTGCAGCAAGGGGTCCTCAGCAGTCGTTTTCTCCAGTTTCATGCCGTTGTTTTTAGTGTAGTGAGTTGGGCCATATCAGGAGGGAGTGTCCGAAGTTGCTTTGTAAGCGATCTCTGTAGAGGGATCAGCCTTCGTCTTCTGCTTCTGTTTCTTCAGCACTCGCTCAGTCAGCTAGGAGTAGTGGTTAGGTAGCCAGAGGTCGCCCTAGGGGTGAGGATCGTAATGGCGGAGGTGAGGCTCATTTTTATGCTCTTCCAGATAGGAGGGACGCTAGTACATCAGATGCGGTCATCACATGTATTATCTCAGTCTGCCACAAGGATGCTTCTGTCTTATTTGATCTCGGATCTACCTATTCCTATGTATCTTCATATTTTGCGCATCATCTGGGTACGACCCGTGGTATTCTTTCCTTGCCCATGCATGTGTCTACCCCGGTAGGTGATACAGTTATTGTGGATCATCTATACTGATCCTGTCTTGTTACTATTGCGGGTCTGGAGACCCGAGTTGACTTATTATTATTGGGTATAGTGGATTTCGACGTGATTCTAGGCATGGAATGGTTATCTCCTTACCATGCGATTCTGGACTGTCATGCCAAGAAAGTCACATTAGCTATCCCAGGTAATCTGAGGATCGAGTAGCGAGGCGTGACTGATTATGTATCCGATAGGGTGATTTCCTTTCTGAAAGCCCAATGAATGATTGGTAAGGGTTATTTATCTTGTTTGGATTTCATTAGAGATGTTGAGGCTGAGACACCCAGTCTTGATTCGGTCCCCGTTGTGAGGGATTTCCCGGATGTATTTCCAGCAGACCTGCCGGGCATGCTGCCGGACAGGGACATCAATTTCCGTATTGACTTGGTGTGGGGCACTCAGCCCATTTCTATTCCTCCCTACCACATGGCATCAACCGAGTTAAAAGAGTTGAAAGAACAACTTCAGGACTCTTAGATAAGGGGTTCATTCGCCCGCGTGTGTCACTTTGGGGTGCACCGATATTATGCGTAAAGAAGAAAGATGGAACAATGAGAATGTGCATTGATTACACGCAGTTGAACAAGGTGACAGTAAAGAATAAGTACCAATTACCTCGTATTGAGGACTTGTTTGATCAGCTTCAGTGAGCAAGTGTATTCTCTAAGACTGACCTTCGATCGGGTTATCACCAGTTGAAGATTAGGGATTCAGACTTTATGAAGACATCTTTCAGAACGAGATATGGGCACTATGAATTTCTGGTGATGTCTTTTGGGCTGACTAATGCCCACGCCGCATTCATGCACTTGATGAACAGTGTATTTTGGCCATATCTGGACTCTTTTGTAATCGTATTTATTGATGATATCCTAGTGTAATCGCGCAGCTAGGAGGATCACGCACAACACTTTAGGGTGGTATTGCAGGGATTGAGAGAGGAAAAGCTCTATGCGAAATTTTCTAAGTGTGAGTTCTGGCTTGATACTATGACTCTTCTGGGACATGTATTGTCCGGGGTTGGTATTCGGGTTGGCCCACAGAAAGTCGAGGTGGTGCAGAATTGGCCCAGACCATCCTCAGCTACTGAGATCCGGAGTTTCCTCGGTTTGGCAGGCTATTACCACAGGTTTGTTCAGGGTTTTTTTGTCTATTTCTTCACCTTTGACGAAGTTGACACAGAAGAATGCTTCATTTGTGTGGTCTGATGAATGTGAAGAGAGCTTCCAGAAGCTCAAGTCGGCCTTGACCACAACTCCGGTACTTGTATTGCCATCAGCTTCAGGGTCTTATACGGTGCATTGCAATGCTTCGAGAATTGGGATCAGTTGTGTATTGATGCAGGAGGGTAGAGTTATTGCATATGCTTCTCGTCATTTAAAGCCCCATGAGAAGAACTACCCTGTTCATGACTTAGAGTTAGCTGTTATTGTTTATGCCTTGAAGATTTGGAGGCATTACTTATATGGTGTATCTTGTGACGTATATATAGACCACCGCAGCCTTCAGCACTTGTTTAAGCAGAAAGATCTCAATTTGAGGCAGCAGAGATGGCTTGAATTACTCAAAGACTATGATATTACCATCTTGTATCATCCCAGGAAGGCCAATGTAGTGGCCGATGCTTTAAGCCGGAAGGCTATTAGTATGGGCAGCTTGGCGTACATTCCAGTTGAGAAAAGGCCCCTTGCAGTTGATGTTCGGGCTCTAGCTAATCAGATGGTGAGGCTGGATATTTCTGAGCCTAGTCGGGTGATGGCTTGCGTGGTATCTCGGTCTTCCTTATATGACCGTATTCGAGAGCGCCAGTATGATGATCCACACTTTCTTGTCCTTAAGGACAGAGTCAGCACGATGATGCCAGAGATGTCACTATTGCTAGTGATGGTGTGTTGCGGATGCAGGGCCAGATATGCGTGCCCAATGTTGATGGCCTTCGCGAGTTGATATTGGAGGAGGCCCATAGCTCACGGTATTCTATTCATCCAGCTGCCGCAAAGATGTATCAGTATTTGAAGCAGCACTATTGGTGGAGAAAGATAAAGAAGGATATTGTGAATCATGTAGCACAGTGCCTCAACTGTTAGCAGGTCACGTATGAGCATCAGAGGCCCGGTGGCGTGTTTCGGCGTATGGATATTCCCGAGTGGAACTGGGAAATGACACTATGGACTTTGTTAGTTGACCCCCTTGGACAGCAAGGAAGTTTGATTTAGTTTGGGTGATTGTGAATAGGCTGACCAAGTCAGCACATTTCATTTCATTCATGTGTGTACTACATACTCCTCAGAGCGGTTAGCAGAGATATTCATCCGTGATATTGTGAGATTGCATGGAGTTCCAGTTTCTATCATATCAGACAGGGATACTCAGTTTACTTTAAAGTTCTGGAGGACATTTCAGCGAGAGTTGGGTTCGCAGGTAGAGCTGAGCACATCATTTCACACATAGACGGATGGGCAGTCCCAGCGTACAATTCAGATACTGGAGGACATGTTGCGTGCTTGCGTCATTGATTTTTGAGGTTCTTGGGCTGATTACTTGCCTCTTGCAGAGTTTGCTTATAATAATAGCTATCAGGCCAGCATTCAGATGGCGCCGTATGAAGCCTTATAGGGGAGGCGGTGTAGGTCTCCAGTCGGTTGGTTTGAGCCCGACGAGGCTAGATTATTAGGGACAGAGTTCGTTCAGGATGCCTTAGACAAGGTGAAGGTTATTCAGGAGAGACTTCGCACAGCTCAGTCGTGTCCAGAAGAGTTATACAGACCGGAAGGTCCGAGATGTGTCTTATTCAGTGGGCGAGAAGGTGTTGCTAAAATTTTCTCTTATGAAGGGCATTATGTGGTTTGGAAAGAAAGGAAAGCTGAGCCCACGGTTCATTGGACCTTTTCAGGTGCGTAGGAAAGTTGGGGAGGTGGTCTATATGCTTGCTTTGCCACCCATCTTGTCGGGAGTTCACCCGGTGTTCCATGTATCTATGCTCCGGAAGTACGTTGGAGACCCTTCTCATGTATTAAACTTCAGCACGATACAGCTGGATGAGGACTTGACCTATGATGTGGAGCCGGTAGCCATTTTGGGTCGACAAGTTCGTAAGTTGAGATCCAAAGACATAGCTTCGGTGAATGTGCAGTTGAGAGGTCGTCCCGTGGAGGAAGCAACTTGGGAGACCAAGTAGGAGATGCGGAGCTGATATCCACATTTATTTGAGACTCAAGGTATGTTTCTTAACCCGCTCGCGGACGAGCGTTTGTTTAAGTTAGGGAGAATGTAATGACCCGACACGTTGTTACGGGAGGTACCTCCTCGTTTTCTCCATTTTATACTTTAATATGTTCATTTATATGTGTTTGGAGAGTTAGAAGTAAATCAGATGGAATCCAGTTAGAAATGAGGCAACAAACCTCTTTATGGGAAGGTTAGTTTGGAAAAGTCAACCGGATGTTGACCGAGGAGTTAGACAGCTCGGATTGGAATTCTGATGATTCAACTAGTTTCGGGGGATGATTTATTACTTAGGAGAGCAATCAGAATCGAATTTGGAGGTCCGTTGTATATTTAGGCTTGAATTGGCTAAGGTTGAATTTTGGTGAATTCCGGACGGTAGGTGTCACACCTCCTTTTTGGCGCTGACCCGCGAGGGCGCGAGGGAGTTTTTCCAATTAAAGAATAATCGAAACGAGATTTATTTAATTAATTCAGAGTCGCCACTTGGGAGGTTTATGGTGTCCCAAGTGACCGGTTGAATCCCGAATCAAGGAAAAGAATGACTCCGTTTAACAGTCCGCGAACCAGAAATCTGGATAAGGAATTCTGTTAACCCAGGAGAAGGTGCTAGGCATTCCCGAGTTCCGTGATTCTACCACGGTCGCTCAACTGTCATATTCGATTTATTTATCTGATTTATAACATGCTTTAACTTATGTGCAAATTTTAACCTTTAACTGCTTTTAATATTATTGTTATTAACGACAATGAATTGCAACATTGTGAAAACGCATCTCGAATCACGTCACAATCAATGTACCCGTGATTATCGACACATTTGACTTTATTGAGATTTGGATTGGGTCACATAAATGAACACCCGAGTTTAGGAAGGTAATGTTATTAACTAGCGCACCTAAAGCAATTTCGCATTTGTAGGTTGCGAGGGCTTATAGAATTTGCTAAATGACACGTCTTGGATTCTAAGGATTAATACAAGATTTAATTAAATGAGGGCCATGCATTTGTCATTTTTGTTTGGCACGACGCACCCCCAAATATACTTTTATGAAACCAACTAATTAATTAAGGAGGCTTAAACTCACAAACTAAATTATTCCAAATCCATTCCAGCTTTTGATTTGTTTACAAGACAAACCAAATAGCCAAATTGGCCTAACTAATGAACAAAGGTTCCAAGGAAAAATAATGGTCCACTTGCAGCCATCTATGTACAGTGGGGAGATTGACCATATAATTATTAGCCAATAATTTTAGTTTTCAGTCTAAAGATAAGAACAACGTTATGCAATGTCATGCCTACAAAAGCCTAGAATCCTTAATTAAACACATGGCTTAGTCATTAGCGCAAACGATCACCTAAATGCAATTTCAAATCACAAAATTGAAGTAAAAATTAAATTGAAACCACTTAAAATATAATGGGAAAACAGTGAAAGTAGGGAAAGGAAAATCACATTAAACTCACATTATTTTTCGATTTTTGGATACGCAACCCCAGGCCAATTTCGTTAATTAAAAACGAACTTCAACAACACAACATTTAAATCAGTAAACTATCTTTCTCTTAATCAATCCTGATGGATAATTATCAACGAACCCACAATACTTATAAATCCAGTCAAAACAACACAAAACAATATGAATATCACTGTGAATATAATTCAAAAGAGTCAACCAATATGTGCGATATAAAACTAATTTCTAACTGAATAAATCATTAACATTTCAAGCACGAGTATACATTTTTTTTTCAAAAGCTCCCAAAGTGATCTTCAACATTTGAACAACTCCAGCATTACTTGAGCTTAAGAATATACCTGCAAATGTTTGCAATGAAAAGAAAAAAAGGAGGATCATCAGCAGCAGTACATCAACAATACAACAACAACATCAGACTATGCTTTAGTCAGCAGTAGAAACCAACTTCAAATCAACCAAAACACACTCACACCAAGTTCGGAATGAGTTTATGAAACCAAACAGGAAAACAAACACCCTGAAAGACTCAATTGAACCCCTTTTTAGAACCCAGACTGGACTGAATTGGAAAATTGAGACTCAGCAGCTAAACGACCAAGATATTCCCTTCAAACTTTCAATGAAACAGTCAAGAAATACTCTCGGATTGCCTTTATCTCCCCTTTTGTTTTTCAGAATTATCTCTCTATGTCCTGTATATATCCCCTCTCTCTGAAACTCCCTATCTTAGACTACCAACTCTCCAGTGTATTCCCTCTTAAACTCTCAATCTCTAATGAACTCCTCTGTTTTTTAGAATTCTTGCCCCTATGTTGTGTGAAGTCTAGTCCTTTTATAGAACCAAAACCCGAACCAACCCTTAGCCTTTTCCCCAAGGCTGTCTTCTTCCCCCCATGTGCACCCTTTAACTTTTGACTATTTTAATACTACACAGCCACAATATTCCATCTGTTCTCCCATCATAATTGTTTAAGCATGGGTATGTTTTCTTTTTAACTCTAAAGTTCCACAATTAAGTGGAATCACTGTTGTTTCGTAGGCTTCACTGACTACACCCATGTGCCAAGCAATTTTGAGTATCTTAATTATTGGCCTTTAATCTCTAAAGCTATATCTAATTACTTCCTATAACCATAACAACAACACATTATCAAAATTGTGATAGTAGTGATTCCCAGGGATGGGCAAAACAAAGATATGAAACTAAACATCCGACGACGTTAATCGAAACGAATTTGTATTCTTAAACACACTCGTCAAGCAAAAAAAATCAGAAATCAACAGACGACCAAATAATAGTCTTTGAGAAGAAGCAAACAGAAAATACTAAACCCAAACGGAAACAAATGAACAACTATACTAAATAACGAGTACCACATTAAAAACAGAAAGAAGAGAATAAAATACCTTAAGAAGGAGATCCGACAAATCGAACAGACTTGGACTTGAATTTGCCTTTTTATGAAGTTAAACGGACTTTAATTGAAATGTTTTCAAATGAAAACATATCAATTAAAGTCTACTGACTTCAATTCCTTTTAATTTGGACAAAATCCTTAATTCTTGAATTCTAGGGTTCTTGAGGGTCGGATTTGGGGCTTGGTAGTTTCTGGTTGGATTCGATGGAAATCAATGGTGGTTATGGTGTGAGGGAGGTCTGGTAAGGGTATGGCCTGAGTTTGGGGTCAATTAGAGTTGGTTCAAGTTCGACTCGAATCTTCAGCTGAAGATTCGAGAAGTTCCAGATGGATTCGACCCAAGCCAGGCACGGGGTTGGGATGGGGAGATTGAGACGAGTGTGTGGTGTAAAAATGGGAGTGATTGGCCTATCGGAACCGCCGCGAGGCAATTTCTGGCAAGCGAGAGATGGTGGCTCACGGCGGCGTTACATCGGGGTCTTTTAGGGTTAGAGAGATAATGATAAGGGGTTGTTTGGTGAATGAAAAGCGAGACCGGGCTTTGGGGGTTTAAAATTAATCGTTGAATCTCATCCGTTAGATCACAACGATCAACGGCTAAGATCAACAGGGTGGCTCTAAAACGGGTTCGTTTTAGTTAAGTGGGGGAACAGGTGAATGAGTCAGCCGGTGAAACGGGTTGGGCGATGGGATCTCGACCGATGGATTAACAGGAATGAATGGTCTAGATTGAATCCTTTAGAATGGCTGGGTCGTTGGATGGGTATGGAGTTGGGTCTTGGATTGGGCTTGGTCGTATTTGGGCTAGTCCGGATTGACTTTCAATTGGACTGGCCCAGTCCGCATTTGTCCTCATTATTTTTTTTCTTTTTTAATTTCATAATTAAAATAAAGATAAAAATACAATCCTAAATTAATTCTCAACCAAATTATCCTAAAAATATTAACACTAAGTAGTAATTATCACAAATATTTTAAGAGAAAAGTCACACAATTGGACATTTAAAGGCTAAAAATGCAAAAAATACATATTTTTGTGATTTTTTTTATTCTCATAAAACAAACTTAATTAATCTCAATTGCAAACTTGAATTATATATGCAATATATTTTTTGTATTTTTATTTATTTAAACAAAAGACATGGACACACAAACGCAAACAATAAGAGAAAAATAACATATAATCCACAAATATTGCAAACAACACAAAAACTCTTTTATTTTGAACTTTTGGGAGTAATTCTCGTATAGGGCAAAAATCACATGCTCACAGCTGCCCCTCTTTGCGCGGAAACATGAAGAGTTTTCGTGCAAATATAAGTGAGCGGATACGAGCGATTTTTGCCCGTCTGAGCACTCCGTATGAAGCATTTTTTGGAAAAGTTTGACCGAACCTTTGCTTCCGAAGGTCTCCTACATATCCCTGGCTAAAAGGGAATCAGGTCAATGTAGTTCGGGAAGTTTTGATAGCTGGGACTACCTTGACTGCTGTGATCTTGTTGTTACTGTTGTTGCTGCTGTTGCCACTGCTTAATTGATCTCCTTATTACATCGTGCTAAACGAAAAATAAGAAGCTAGACTAAATTACAGTATTGCAAATTCTTATCTATCTTTTCAGCTTGATCTTGTCATGTTCATTGCCATCCTGCTGGCTCTGATGTTTCTTCACATGCTTCTTCTCTTCTGACAATTGTTATTTCGGCCTATCTTGATTGCCGAACTCCGACCATTGGTCCCTTCCTTGTGATCTTTGAACTATTCTCCTTCGAAGTCTGAATCTATCTTTCTGATCCTTGTTGCCTTCCTTCCGATTATGAACTTGGATTCATGCTGGGTATTTCCGTTACACTCTGTCACTTTCCGATTCTTCACTATCCTTATCAAATCTTAGAAATTGAGATGCTGTTTTGCTTTTCTGGCGGGCTTCTGACTTTATCGACAAACTCTAATCATAAATCGCCATTCCATTCTTCAGGCGGGCACCTGATTTCAACAACAACTTCAAAATAATAACTCGCCACTCCGTTCTTCAGGCGGGCTCCCTGACTTCAACTACAACTTCAAAACTAAATCGCCACTCCATTCTTCAGGCGGGCTCCCTGACTTCAACTATAACTTCAAAACTAAATCGCCACTCCATTCTTCAGGCGGGCTCCCTGACTTCAACTACAACTTCAAAACTAAATCGCCACTCCATTCTTCAGGCGGGCTCCCTGACTTCAACTACAACTCAAAACTAAATCGCCACTCCATTCTTCAGGCGGGCTCCCCGACTTCAACTATAACTTCAAAACTAAATCGCCACTCCATTCTTCAGGCGGGCTCCCTGACTTCAATCACAACTCCTATTTAAAATATCGACTTCCTTTGCTTCCTGCATCATTTTCTTCTTCCTGCATCGCCTCTTAAACCATCCTTTCTCCTAAATTACCTTGTTCTGGAACTGCTTTCCTCCTGGGTCGTGTTGTTTTCCCTCCTGACTGCTTGGGATATCTTTAGAATTGTTTACTCGCCTGCTGAGGATAATGATGCTGGGAAAATTTTCCTTCATTCCCTCCCTTCCTTTGACTCATGCGTTTGAATTTACGCTGGGAACTCTTGTTGTAACCCTCTTCTTTATGGTGGGCTACTGGTTTCAAGACCTGCAATGTAAAGACTGAAGACATGCCTCTTGTTATACAGGTAGGCGCCTATTTTTATTAGCAACTTTTGAATTTAAAATGCATTCTGGCAATAATTTACGAAATATGCATAGGACAATGTAAAACAAATGTAAAATATCCTATTCGAGGGCGGATAGTCCCATCGTATCCTATTCGAGGGCGGATACTCCCATCGTATTCTATTCGAGGGCGAATACTCCCATAGTATTCTATTCGAGGGCGAATACTCCCATCGTATCCTATTCGAGGGCGGATACTCCCATCGTATTCTATTCGAGGGCGAATACTCCCATTGTATTCTATTCGAGGGAGAATACTCCCATCGTATCCTATTTGAGGGCGGATACTCCCATCGTATCCTATTTGAGGGCGGATACTCCCATCGTATCCTATTTGAGGGCAGATACTCCCATCATATCCTATTCGAGTGCGGATACTCCCATCATATTCTACTCCAGGGCGAATACTCCCATCGTATCCTATTCGAGGGCGGATACTCGCATCGTATCCTATTCGAGGGCGAATACTCCCATCTATTTGAGGGCGAATACTCCCATCGTATTCTATTCGAGGGCGAATACTCCACTCCTATTCTATTCGAGGGCGGATACTCCCATCGTATTCTATTCGAGGGCGAATACTCCCATCGTATTCTATTCGAGGGCGAATACTCCCATGATATCAATGTTTGAGAGTGAACTAACCTGAGACGTCCTGTTCGAAGGTAGACAAACCTGAAACATCCTATTTGAAGGTGGACAAACCTGATACGTCATCTTGAATTGCCTTCCTCGTTTTTCCGAGAAAACTTTTAACAACGGCAGAAAATTTTCTGCCCCAGTATTGGTGTTCTTCCTTGTGGCATGACTTTCTGCTATCAATAGCACTTTCTTTCCCTGTTTCAAATCAAAGAAAATTTGTTAGTTCAAAACATTGTGAGCGATTGTGCCGCTCCTGTAGGGTGGTTTTTCCTTTTCCCCTTTTCCTCGCTCGGGATTCCCAAAACTTGTTGGGGAATGATTACATTTGCTGGAGATGATATTCTTGTTGGGGATGGGTTTTTTCCATTTATCTCTTCCCCGTTCTGTGTTTCTCAACTTGCTGGGGGCTATTTTGTTGTAGATGAGATTTTCTTTCTTCATTTACCACTCTGTGTCGTCCGACCACCTCGGAACTTGCCGAAGATAACACTGTTGGTGCATTTTCTTTTCTTCAAAATTGGTGTTTCAATCTTCTGAAGGCATTTGGAGATGACATTGGTTTAAATATTGCTTCCCTTAAGGCCTTCATTCTTCCCTTTTCCCCAAGTGGGACTCGACTTCCAGAAAATTTTCAAAATGAAAAGAAAATTTTCTGCCCCAGTTTAATAATCTTCTTTGCACCATACTTCTCTGCCGTCAATGTCATTTCCTTGCCTTGTATAATAATTGGAAAGTTGGTGGCAAGTTTTGCAGTCATTTCTCACTATGTTTTGATTAGACAGACTTTGACGGGGGAATTTTGACAAAAGGAGAAAGATAAAAAGAAACAACAAATAGAAGACAAGGGAGAACTGACTCTCTAACAAGAAACAACTATAAAAAACTTATCAAACGCGGATACCAACTCTACTGGTCATGACATGCACATATGGCCTATCCTCCGTCGTTAATTGCCTTTCACGATTTCTGTCTCGTGATTTCCATCTGATTATCACCTTTATTCGACTTGTAGTGCCCGAAGGGTTTTCACTTTCAAGCCTCTCTCATTTTGATTTTCTCTCAGCTTTCGTCGCCTTATGGTGACTGTGAAGGTTTTCACCGGTAAGACTCTCTCATTTGTATTACTTTTAGCCGGGGATTGGGGTGTCACTGCTAAGACTCTCTCGTATTTCCTTTCTGCTGGGTATTTCCTTTCTGCTGAGAATCAGCGTGTTATATTATGATAGGACTCTATCCCTCGCCTGACGCGGCATCTTTTGAAGACTGATCCGAAGGTCTTTCTTTGGACCGTAATGTGGGATTTGGATAGGGCTAGAAAGAAAGGGTATTGAAGGCTCAAAACAAAATCAATTTTGGGTTCAAAATTTACAACCTTCGGACCTAAATTTATTTATAATCAACACAATTTTTCTGTGCCCCAGTTTTTTACTTGGGGATTTTATTTCTTTATTTACACTATGACCGAGCTGTGAAGTGCCTACGTATCTTTTTTAAGGAATCAGGTCAAACGTAGTTCCCAATTCCTTTTTTCTTTCAAGTTTCATTCATTTTTCTTTTTCTTTTCTTTTCTTTATCTCTTTTTGTTTTTCTTTTCCTTTATCCGTTTCTTCTCTTGTCTTTCAAACTTGTGTTTTTAGTCTTTGCAACTAATTTCGAAGGAGGGGTATGAAAGATATTAAAATAAGGCACAAAGGGTTGATGATGGATAAAGTGTTTGGATAGCAGAACAAAATGCCTTCGTCATTCCAATCTTCAAAACATGCCAAGTACAAACAACATATTCACGACATATTCTGGTTGTGCCATATCGTCCATTCACCTTTTCATCTGTCATTTTAAAGTATTGCTGGACGACACTTCTATTTCGGTATCACGAGCTAACCCTGTCTTAGCATGTCCAATTTTCCTTATCGGGTTTGTTTGTGTTTTGCCTGCCCAGTCTCACATGATTCGGGCTCCAAATAATCTCAAATCGTTTTTATTTCTTTTAAAATGACCTGATTATCTTCCAATTTCTTCATGATTAACCCTTAATATTAGGCCAAAATTATGTGCGATACCATGTCATTAGAGTCGGCGTTCGAACAGATGACAAATTTATATATAGAAGAACTAGACAAAAAGACGACTGGGTAATAAAAGACCGAAAGTTCCATTAAACGGAGAAAAGGTTGGAATCCAAACAAGCAAACCAGCAATACATATCTGAAACGACACTTGATAAGACGAAGCAAACTGAAATGACCAGAATGGAAAGATAAGAGGGTTTTACTTCAAGACAAGATCCGGGTCACAACCCTGAAAACAACTTGGACAAAAGAAATGACAACAAAAACAAACCACCGGAACTCCTCCTGATTACCAAGCATGACTTCTTATATACCAACTTCTGCCGATTGGTTTTGCTGTGGAATATAGATCGGGCTTCTTAATTTTCCCTCCCTTGTGTATCAATTTGATCACATGGGTCTAAGGGTGAGCTGGCAATGGAATCTGATTAATGTTGGGTGCCTCTGGTGTCTGAACCTCGATCTTATTGGTGTCAATAAGATTTTGCACTGCATGTTTCAGTTTCCAACATTTCTCGGTATCATGTCCGAGAGCCCCTGAACAATACTCACAGCTTACTGAGCGATCCACATTTAGGGGTAGGGGATTTGGCAATCTTGTCTCAACATGACTCAACAAACCTATCTGCTTCAATTTGTGGAATAGAGCAGTATAAGTTTCTCCCAACTCAGTGAGTGTTCTTTGTGTCTTTTCCTTTCTGAAGGCATGATTCCCTCTGAAACCTGGTCCTGGAGGGTTATTGTAAGCCCTTGGTGGTGGATATGTGTTTCGGGGAGGGTGATTAGGATGATTTGGGTGGTAGGGTCTGGCTTGGTAATGAGGTGAAGGACCTTTCGATCTGGACCAAGTACCCTCCTCTACCGTTGCAACTTCTTCTCTTTTTTTCTTCCCCAATGCAACCCCTGTGCCATTCTGAATAGCTTGAGTTGTTTCTTTTAACGCGGAATAACTCAAGATTTTATTGGACTTAAGTCCCTCTTCTATCATTCCGCCCATTTTGACCACTTCATTGAAAGATTTACCAACCGATGTCACCAGGTGACCAAAGTAAGTTGGCTCCAGTGTCTGCAAGAAGTAATCTACCATTTCGTTTTCTCTCATCGGTGGATCTACCCTTGCTGCCTGTTCCCTCCAGCGGAACCCAAATTCTCTAAAGCTTTCGGCGGGTTTCTTTTCTAACTTTATCAATGATAAGCGATCATGGATTATTTCAAGATTATATTGAAACTGGTCGATGAATGCTTGGGCCAGGTCATCCCATGTAAACCATCTGCTGGGATCCTGCCTGGTGTACCACTCTAGTACAGACCCTCCCAAGCTCTGACCGAAGTAAGCTATCAGAAGTTTATCTCGCCCTCCGGCTCCTCTCATTTTGCTGCAGAAACCTCGGAGATGGGCTACTGGGTCACCATGCCCCTCGTATAGATCAAACTTGGGCATTTTGAACCCAGCGGGCAACTGGACATCTGGAAATGGGCACAGATCTTTGAAAGCAACACTGACTTGGTTGCCTAAACCATGCATATTCCTGAAGGATTGCTCCAGGCTTTTAACTTTCCGAATAACTTCCTCATGCTCCAAACTTTTGAAGTGTTTTTCCGGTTCTGCCGGGTTATCCCAGTGAGGGGTGTGTGAATGCGGTCAGGAGCCTTAAAGATAGGCTCGGGAGAGTAGCAATGATTGTCATAGATTTGAAAAAGCGGCTCACTAGACGACTTCTGTAAAGTAGCAGGTGGAGGTGCCACAAAAACAGGGGTAATCGGGGGAGGAGGATTTTGTCTAGCTGGTGAAACCTGGGATGTATATGGGTTTTCCCCTTGATAATATGGATAGATCGGTGCACTTGTCGAGGGGTCAATGGGCGGACGCTCTGGTGCTGGTGTAAGAGTAGGAAGGTTTGGTGATGACTGTCCCCTAGCCCAGGCTAGGTGCATCTCTGTTATTTGCTGTCTCAACCGGTCCACCTCCTCTTTCATGATTTGTATCTCTGTTTTCTCTCCATCGAGACTTTTGCCGGAACTAGACATGCTTGCTGGAATTGGACCTTTTGATCTAGTACGGTAATGGTGATCGGCCAGTATATTCTGTCAAGTCAACCGCTAAACTTTCTGGAAATGCAACAAACTTGTAAGCTCACAGAGTTTAACAGATATGTTATCGCACGTTAGATGCAATGCACCCAGTCAGTTAACCATATGTATATTCACCGCATGCGTCATTCCAGTTTTTGCTTTTCAATTATCCTTGAAAACCTCGCTTGTTATTAACCTCCCTTTTTTTCATTTTTTTTTTCAAATTGGAATAAAAACATTATTTTTACAAACACGACCTTTCAGCGCCTCGGGGACGAAGATTATAAGGCTGTGAAGGTCAATTGACTAAAATCTACAAAATGACCCAAAAGTGGCCGTTTATGCAAAGTCAACCTTCTGGCATCCCTTTCGGGTACATTCGGCTGTTCTTGAAAACGGCATCACTCAACTTATTTACAACGAAAAATTAATTTCAATATTTTTGGCTATTTTTGGAAAAGGGGAGGTTAGACCCGATGAAGGTTGCCTACGTATCTCACACCATGTGAGAATCAAACCAACGTAGTTCGGTCAAATAAAAACAAAATACATCTGTAAATGAAACAAACTATATATTATTTTTTTTTTTTTAATCACACATTTTTATTTTATTTTACAACAAACTTTTTTTTTCTTTTTTAAGTAAAAAACAAACTATTTTGAAACTATTTTTTTTAATCACACATTTTTTGTTTTTACAACAAACGATTTTTTTTCTTTCTAAGTAAAAGAAAACAAACTATTTTGAAACTATTTTTTTTTCATTTTCCTCAATATTTAAAAAAAACCGGATAGCCTGCAAGTCTGAAACAAATAAATGCGTAAAACAAACAGGATGCAGCAGGATGGTCTTTTCATTTCAGGTCACCTGTCCTAGACGAACCCAACCCCTGTGTTGAGTCCCCTAAGTCAAATGCAACATGATGCAAATAAGCGTTCCTACTAGGGATCCGGCATGAAGTCACGTTATTCTAAGTTCAAAACCTCGGTATATGATCTAGACTATGTACCCGAGCGGACAACTCGAGCTGAGAAAGGAGCTCCTTTCCGGGAACCAAAAGGCCAGCCGACTTAGAAACTTTCCGAACCTCTTTCTTATTTCGGGGTATGACACTAACAGAATAGGGAGTCTCAACCAGTGAGCACATCCCCGGGGGTGAGAAAAGAAGGGTTTCGGCACAGTATATATATACAGTTCAAACAATATCAAAGCGATAAAAAATATCATATTGCACATTTACACCCAAGATAATAAATCAAATACAACAATTATTCAAAGCTCGAGTTCTAAAACCATGATCCGGTGGTTCTGGGTTCATCATCTTGTTGGAAAATGTGTCTAGACTGGCTTTTACTCGAGCGGACAACTCGAGCCAAGGAGTGTTAGTGCACCGGTAGCATGGCTTTCTGGCTTAATTGACAATGCTCCCCGCCTAAACATATGTGACTACAAATCCTTCACCGGGTGCCAAGCACCATAGCTATCTTGAGAAAACGGGCTATGTCCAGCAAATGCCCGGTATTATTTTAAAGAGACTCAGAAGAAGAAAAATGGGTATCGGCACAATTTATACACAATCACAAAATATCAAAACAGTAAAACAATATTTAGCACATTAAATACAAACATATAATAGAATCAGATAATAAATAATCCAAATACAACAATTATTCCAAGCTCGAATTCTTAAACCCAAAACCAGTGGTTCTGGGTTTGTCATCCCCAGCAGAGTCGCCAGAGCTGTCACACCTCCTTTTTGGCGCTTACCTGCGAGGGCGCGAGGGAGTTTTTCCAATTAAAGGACAATCGAAACGGGATTTATTTACTTAATTCAGAGTCACGACTTGGGAGGTTTATGGTGTCCCAAGTCACCAGTTGAATCCCGAATCAAGGAAAAGAATGACTACGTTTAACAGTCCGCGAACCAGAAATCTAGATAAGGAATTATGTTAACCCGGGAGAAGGTGTTAGGCATTCCCGAGTTTCGTGGTTCTAGCACGGTCGCTCAACTGTCATATTCGATTTATTTATCTGATTTATAACATGCTTTAACTTATGTGCAAATTTTAACCTTTAACTGCTTTTAATATTATTGTTATTAACGACAATGAATTGCAACATTGTGAAAACGCATCTCAAATCACGTCACAATCAATGTACCCGTGATTATCGACACATTTGACTTTATTGAGATTTGGATTGGGTCACATAAATGTACACCCGAGTTTAGGAAGGTAATGTTATTAACTAGCGCACCTAAAGCAATTTCGCATTTGTAGGTTGCGAGGGCTTATGGAATTTGCTAAATGACACATCTTGGATTCTAAGGATTAATACAAGATTTAATTAAATGAGGGCCATGCATTTGTCATTTTTGTTTGGCACGACGCACCCCCAAATCTACTTTTATGAAACCAACTAATTAATTAAGGAGGCTTAAACTCACAAACTAAATTATTCCACATCCATTCCAGCTTTTGATTTGTTTACAAGACAAACCAAATAGCCAAATTGGCCTAACTAATGAACAAAGGTTCCAAGGAAAAATAATGGTCCACTTGCAGCCGTCTATGTACAGTGGGGAGACTGGCCATATAATTATTAGCCAATAATTTTAGTTTTCAGTCTAAAGATAAGAACAAAGTTATGCAATGTCATGCCTACAAAAGCCTAGAATCCTTAATTAAACACATGGCTTAGTCATTAGCGCAAACGATCACCTAAATGCAATTTCAAATCACAAAATTGAAGTAAAAATTAAATTGAAACCACTTAAAATATAATGAGAAAACAGTGAAAGTAGGGAAAGGAAGATCACATTAAACTCACATTATTTTTCGATTTTTGGATAAGCAACCCCAGGCCAATTTCGTTAATTAAAAACGAACTTCAACAACACAACATTTAAATCAGTAAACTATCTTTCTCTTAATCAATCCTGATGGACATTTATCAACGAACCCACAATACTTATAAATCCAGTCAAAACAACACAAAACAATATGAACATCACTGTGAATATAATCCAAAAGTCAACCAATATGTGCTATATAAACTAATTTCTAACTGAATAAATCATTAACATTTCAAGCACGAGTATACATTTTTATTTTTCAAAAGCTCCCAAAGTGATCTTCAACATTTGAACAACTCCAGCATCACTTGAGCTTAAGAATATACCTGGAAATGTTTGCAATGAAAAGAAAAAAAAGGAGGATCATCAGCAGCAGTACATCAACAATACAACAATAGCATCAGACTATGCTTTAGTCAGCAGCAGAAACCAACTTCAAATCAACCAAACACACACTCACACCAAGTCCAGAATGAGTTTATGAAACCAAACAGGAAAATAAACACCTCGAAAGACTCAATTGAACCCCTTTTTAGATCCCAGACTGGACTGAATTGGAAAACTGAGACTCAGCAGCTAAACGACCAAGATATTCCCTTCAAACTTTCAATGAAACAGTCAAGAAATACTCTCGGATTGCCTTTATCTCCCCTTTTGTTTTTTCAGAATTATCTCTCTATGTCCTGTATGTATCCCCTCTCTCTGAAACTCCCTATCTTAGACTACCAACTCTCCAGTGTATTCCCTCTTAAACTCTCAATCTCTAATGAACTCCTCTATTTTTCAGAATTCTTGCCCCTATGTTGTGTGAAGTCTAGTCCTTTTATAGAACCAAAACCAGAACCAACCCTTAGCCTTTTCCCCAAGGCTGTCTTCTTTCCCCCATGTGCACCCTTTAACTTTTGACTATTTTAATACTACACAGCCACAATATTCCATCTGTTCTCCCATCATAATTGTTTAAGCATGGGTCTGTTTTCTTTTTAACTCTAAAGTTCCACAATTAAGTGGAATCCATGTTGTTTCGCATGCTTCACTGACTACACCCATGTGCCAAGCAATTTTGAGCATCTTAATTATTGGTCTTTAATCTCTAAAGCTATATCTAATTACTGCCTATAACCATAACAACAACACATTATCACAATTGTGATAGTAGTGATTCCCAGGGACGGGCAAAACAAAGATATGAAACTAAACATCCGACGACGTTAATCGAAACGAATTTGTATTCTTAAAGACACTCATCAAGCAAAAAAAATCAGAAATCAACAGATTACCAAATAATGGTCTTTGAGAAGAAGCAAACAGAAAATACTAAACCCAAACGGAAACAAATGAACAACTATACTAAATAACGAGTACCACAATAAAAATAGAAAGAAGAGAATAAAATACCTTAAGAAGGAGATCCGACAAATCGAACAGACTTGGACTTGAATTTTCCTTTTTATGAAGTTAAACGGACTTTAATTGAAATGTTTTCAAATGAAAATATATCAATTAAAGTCTATTGACTTCAATTCCTTTTAATTTGGACAAAATCCCTAATTCTTGAATTCTAGGGTTCTTGAGGGTCGGATTTGGGGCTTGATAGTTTCTGGCTCGATTCGATGGAAATCAATGGTGTTTATGGTGTGAGGGAGGTCTGGTAAGGGTATGGCCTGAGTTTGGGGTCAATTAGAGTTGGTTCAAGTTTGACTCGAATCTTCAAATAAAGATTCGAGAAGTTCCAGATGGATTCGACCCAAGCCATGCACGGGGTTGGGATGGGAAGGTTGAGACGAGTGTGTGGTGTAAAAATGGGAGTGACTGGCCTAACGGAACCGCCGTGAGGCGATTTCCGGCAGGCGGGAGATGGTGGCTCACGGCGGCGTTACATCGGGTTCTTTTAGGGCTAGAGAGAGGAGGATAAGGGGTTGTTTGGTGAATGAAAAGCGAGACCGGGCTTTGGGGTTTTAAAATTAATCGTTGAATCTCAGCCGTTAGATCACAACGATCAACGGCTAAGATCAACAGGGTGGCTCTGAAACGGGGTCGTTTTAGTTAAGTGGGGGAACAGGTGAATGGGTCAGCCGGTGAAACAGGTTGGGCGATGGGATCTCGACCGTTGAATTAACAGGAATGAATGGTCTAGATTGAATCCCTTGGAATGGCTGGGTCGTTATATGGGTATGGAGTTGGGTCTTGGACTGGGCTTGGGCGTATTTGGGCTAGCCCTGATTGACTTTCAATTGGACTGGCCCAGTCCGCATTTGTCCTCATTATTTTATTTTTATTTCTTTTTTAATTTCATATTTAAAATAAAGATAAAAATACAATCCTAAATTAATTCTCGACCAAATTATCCTAAAAATATTAACTCTAAGTAGTAATTATCACAAATATTTTAAAATAAAAATCACACAATTGGACATTTAAAGGCTAAAAATGCAAAAAATATATATTTTTGTGATTTTTTTTTTATTCTCGTAAAACAAACTTAATTAATTTCAATTGCAAACTTGAATTATATATGCAATATATTTTTTGTATTTTTGTTTATTTAAACAAAAGACATGGACACACAAACGCAAACAATAAGAGAAAAATAACATATAATCCACAAATATTGCAAACAACACAAAAACTCTTTTATTTTGAACTTTTGGGAGTAATTCTCCTATAGGGCAAAAATCACGTGCTCACAGTAGGTGAGATTTTGATTCGGGACTCGGAATGAAATTCCAAGAGTTTCAGTAGCTCCATTAGGTGATTTGGATATGCGGGCAAAATTTCAGATCATTCGGAGGTGTTTAGGTCAGGTTTTAGATCAAATGTTAGTTTCGGAAGTTTTAGTGAAACTTAGGCTTGAATCCGTAAGAATTTGATGATTTTGAAGTTTATGATGGTGTTTTTATGTTGTGATCAAGTTTGAAAGGAGTAATGTGATATATCAGTGCATTTGGTTGAGGTCCCGGGGGTCTCGGGATGATTTCGGATGCCCAACGGGAGGTTTTGAACTTAAAAATTGTAGCAGAAAAATTGCAGTCAGATGTTGTTCTATGCGATCGCATAGATGACCTGGAGAGGGGTGGATTTTCACTCTATGCGATCACATAGGGTCAAGTGCTATCACATAGGTTGAGGAAGTTACATAGTGCGATCGCATGGGGGTCATTGCGATCCCATAGAAGGAATTTGGAGCCTAGGAACATTGCTCGATGCGATCGCATAGAGGTCAGTGCGATCGCATAGAGTTAGGATTCTACACAGTGCGATCGCATACTATTCAATGCCATCGCATAGAAGGAAAAATGGCCTGGAAAATTTTACTCTATGCGATCGCATAGAAGCATTGCCTTCGCATAGAACAAGGCGTCAGTGACAAAACAGTTAAGTTAAAATTTCAGACGCGAACCCCATTATTTTTACACCACTTTTACTTCGTCAAGGAAGGGTTTGGAGTGCTTTGAAGATAGAAATCAACGGGTAATTGCGGAAGGTAAGTTTCTTGACTCAACAACATGATTTTATGCTAAAATCAACACCAAAATTCATGAAATTGGGTAGAACTTGTGAAGAACTAGGGCCTAAATTATGAAAACGAGTTTTTGGGTTTTGAAAGGCCATTCGAACTCTGATTTCGATAAATTTTATATGTATGGACTCATGGCAAGACGAGGAATCCGTTGGTATGATTTTTGGAATTTTTCGAGAAGTGGTCCCGGGGCTCGGGTTTTACCAACTTCGTGAATTGTTGCGTTTTTTGAGTAATTTTGATTGGGTTATCCTGCTTTAAGCTATTTTATATACTTTTTACTCACTGAGTACTTAGTACTCACCCATACTCCCTGCACCTTTGTGTGCAGATTCAGGTACACAGGAGGGTTAGACGAGCATTCTAGCTTATTTCGAGTATATTTGAGTTGCTGAGGTAGCTGCTGGCGTTCACAGGACCTATCTTCTCTCTTTATTTCAGTTTATTTTCTATATACTTCCAGACTTGAGTATTTTGATCAGTATTCCTATTACTATTCAGTTTCTGCTTAGAGGCTCTAGACTCGTGACCCTAGATCTTTTGGGAGTGTTATTTTCGATGTTCGCACTTCTCAGTATTTGAATCTACTATTATTATTAGGGTATTATTATTGACTCTTATATTCTTCATGAAATTTGTCCGTTTGGGACTGGTCTTTAAATGTGGAAATAGTTGTTGGTCTGGCTTGCCTGGCTTTAGGGTTGGGCACAATCACGACCGGGTTTTTGTCTTGACAGAAAGCGATATTATCTGAGACGACGCATCGGGTCATCACATTCTCCCCAACTCAAACAAATGCTCGTCCTCAAGCGAACCCAGAGTTATCCTAGAAGTTCACAAATAGCTGAATAACTTTACCGTTCATATAACCCGGGGTGATCCCACTCACCCTATCTCATATAGGTCCAATAATACAATATAGCTGAAATTTCATAATCCACTAGTCCATAAACCATAGAACTACATTTCACCTTCTCAAATCTTACACAAGATAAGAACCTTACATTTTTACTGAGAATAAACCCGAACTAGTCGTATTAACCCATACCTGCAACCTCGGCTGCAATCATATGATATACCACATAACTCAAACACATGCAGCGATAACTTCCATCCACAACAACTACCCACGACAACTGAATATCGATAGAAAACCCTTTTATTAGCTAGATTCTTATTCTTACACTTTCATATATCGCCAATGGTAAATAAAACACGCGTTAAACCATATCCATTCCTCAGGTCACCCATACACGAAGCCATTTTCTGCTTGAGTAATACCACAACATATTTTTGAGTCAAACCTCGATATGAACTCTCTAATCAGCCGAAATCTAATATGTTCCCATTCATTAATGACTCCAACAATTATCTCGAATTCAATGCACCACTCTGGTGATATGGCACCTTATCACAAGACTAAGCCACAATTTTTTCTAATCCACGCACTAGCGAGGAATAGTCTGAACATACTCAAATCGGAACAAATGACTCAAACAGAAGAGTTGTACCTTAAGCTCATCAATACCATTACAACACAAGGCTAAGATCCCATCTCACATTATAGAAATAGGACACCTAAATATATCCCAAAAGGTTATAATCAATTCTATTTACCCAGCAACACTCAGTTACTTTTCCCGCTCGATTTTCTCTACGAGTACTCAATAGAAGCATACCACATGTACCCATATCCAACAATTCATGACATCTCACAACACAAAAAAGTAGTTCATAGCTCTCCCCAAATAATTATCAAGTGCAAAAGCAATCGAATCAACCTATCCCTCAATAATACAACTCGGGACTAACCAAGCTAACTCAAGTTAAATACACAGTCAATCCGCTTATCAACAAACTCATTATCAAGAAGCCTGAAGTTGCTCCTTAGACTACTATAACTCATGGAAGAGTTGTACTATGCGGTGTCCGACACCAAATAAATACCAAAAACCACAATTTCGTCCGACGATATGCCCGGCCATAAGGAACGCATCCGAAACGTCTCTCAATACCGGAACTGAATCAATGGTAGAAAACTTCTGTGGTAACATCCCCCTTAAGGCCCGATTAAGAAGGCAATCCTTCCCAACCATTCCACAACAGATACTCAATATTTACCTGTGATATCGAGCAAACGCGAATACCACCAATGGACCCACAAGAACATGCCACAGTACTACTGAAATATAATTAGTTTGATCACATTACCCTTTTCTGAGACATATACTCTCATCAAGTCACTTCCACTTAACAATATCCTTTTTCCCTAATCATCCGAAGATCATTTATCTAATTATTTAGGAGGAATCAGTACACATCCCATGCTCTACATGACATACACATGTCTTGTTCTAATTTCTTACAATACTGACACGACGGATATGACTTGTACACTTTGCTAACTACTACCGAATTAACAATTCACTAGTTCTATACTCTTGGCAAGAACTATCACCTCATTCTGATCCAAACAATAGTCTTACCTCATTAGTTTTACTTCACATACTCAGATTACACCGATCTCAAATTTAATGATCTTGTCTTACCCAGTATGAAATGTTCGGGCAATAAGCCACTCCAAACATAATTATAAGTCGCATATGATGCCCCAATGTGCCAATAGGCTACCAATTCGAACGCAATACAAAATAAAACAAACCCTGGAAGGAATTGCCAATCCCACGCACTAATACAGACTTTTTTAGAAAACAGGAATCAAGGCACACAAAATACCATACACATAAGACTATTCTTCCCATCACACTGTTGCGGCGTGCAACCCGATCCAGATAACATACCCATGGCGGCGTGCCACCTGATCCACACATTTATCTCTCATAAGGAGATACACGTCGAGCCAAATTTGCTCGTTATAACCAAATACCAAATATCGGTCATAAGCATGCTAAGTGCATAATACCATCCTTGAGGTATATTTGGCGTTATAAACTACAAAACTCAAGCACAACTGAGGTGAGATGTACAAATCTGAATTTCAGGAGCCAAGTTGCTCAGGTAACATCACTCCTACGCGGATTCTCAACACATAGCAATTTCTCGAATGGTTTCACAAATCACACGGAGTAATGCATCACCACGCGAGATATCTAACAATGAAGCATCAACCTAACTACTTATCCATGAAGACCGCGTTACAAAGATGCACACATCTGGCCTAATATAAAGTCCTTATTCACATTAAATCTATCTATCGACTTCAAGCCGATTATGATCACACTGAACTAGTCTGATAACCTTTCAAAGGTCCATAATAACTCCCATTCTTCTCATAACGCATGAGAACAACCATCACAACCTTCATATTTGGATTACATCATTAATTTGATTTTCTCTCTTTCCTACCAACCAGTCCTAATACCTCATTCAAACTTAGTCAAGCCTTGAAATCACATAAAATAACATCGAAATCACGAATTGCAACTCGATTTAAGTTTAATGAACTTAGAAATTCTGAACTTCTACATTCGATGTCGAAACCTATCAAATCATGTCCGATTGACCTCAACTTTGGCACACAAGTCACATTCAATATTACAGACCTACCACAACTTTCGAAATCGGAAATAAATATCACATTCTATAATACTTTGTTTTGAAGCACTTCTTGCAAATCTGAATTCGTTACCACTACCTTCTTGATACTGATGCTTAGGATCCCATAGTTAACACAATATACCACAAGTCTTGATGCTTTTTAATGAAAATACTGCCTTTAGCCACATACACCATCTTAGAATACATGATTATTATGTGTAAAATCTTGAACACATTAACCCATTCTCAAGAGTCATCCAAACTACAAATTTCCAGAATTAACGAACAGAAGCACTCATGCCTTAATAGCACCCTGACACCACAGGATATGATCTCATTCAAATACCAACAAATATCCCTCTCCTCAATTCACTGGGTATTCCTTACAACCACAGCTCAAGACATAATATTATTTTCTCACATCTACGAAAGCACCATATAACTTTTGTCAAAATCTTGCTTCACCCGTGCCATTTTTGGATCAATTTATGCAACCAGAACTGGTTCGCCAGTTTACTTTAAGACAACACCAATATAGCACATAACTGCGCAATCAACTAATCAATGGAAACCTCCGCAACTTGGCTCGAACCCATCTATCATGACACATACAATAACACAAAAATACTTTTACTTTAATGATGCCACAATATTATAGTGAGGTTAAACTCACTCTTTCACAAGCTCGTGCAGAAACGAATCATCAGAGATTTTAACTCTTTTGCAATCCTTGCATTCATTCACACAACAGTTAAGCCCACTCTTTAGATGACAATTTTTTTTACTAATTCCCAAATTTTTCAAAAATTTCGGTAGAGTCTCCTTTGTAATTTGGCCTATCCACCTGCCAAAGAATCACCAAAACCATCCTAACAATACGTCCACAACTCGACAAGATATCACAATGTATATCTACAATAGTAATCTCAATACTACATGAATTATATTGTCAAAATTGATACAGGGACATTCGTTGCACCTATTTGAATCATAACATATAGAAAATACCATTCAATTACTGTAACGACCCGGCCTGTCGTTACGGGAATTACCATCCCGTTACCTTGAATTTACATACATTATGCTTTTAAAACAGTATTAGAGTATATCGGGTGAGTTAGAAGTGATTTGGATTGAAAATGAAACAAATAGCATGTTTGAAGAAAGCTTGAATATGAAAAGTCAACCAAGAGTTGACTATTGAGTTAGAGTGCTCGGAACCGGATTCGGATGATTTGACTAGTTCCGGGGGATCATTTATGACTTAGGAGAACAATCGGAATTGAATTCGGAGGTCCGGTGTAGTTTTAAGCTTGAATTGGCGAATGTTGAATTTTAGCGAAAACCGGATGGTAGGTGATATTTTGATCCGGGGGTCGGAATGGAATTCCGACAATTTCTGTAGCTTCGTTATGTGATTTTGGATATGTCTGCAAATTTTCAGGTCATTCGGACATCATTTGATCGGGTTTTGGGTTGAATGTTAGTTTTGGAAGTTTTGAAGAAACTTAGGCTTGAATCCGTGGTTAATTGGTGATTTTGATGTTTAGGATGGTGTTTTTATGATTGGAACAAGTTCGAATAAGGAATTAGGATGTGTTGGTGTGTTTGAATGAGGTCCGGGGGCCTCGGGGTGTTTTCGGATGGTTAATCGGGAGAAATATGGAAAATTGCAGAAAATTTGTGCACTGCCTCTGTTGTTTCCGCTCCTGCGGAATTTTGGGCGCAGGAGCGGGTGCGCTGAAGCGGACCAGGAGCCGCAGAAGCGGAAATATCCGCAGAAGTGGATCATTATCCGCTGAAGCGGAAACGCGGGGGCGGGCTGGGAGTCGCAGAAGCGACCATCGCAGAAGCGGAAGGGGAGCCGCTTAGGCGAGTCCGCAGAAGCGGACGCCCAGTCGCAGAAGCGGACGTTTCCGCAGGAGCGGTCCAATCTCCGCAGAAGCGGACGCGTAGGAGCGGAAATATTTCCGCAGAAGCGGAAATCGCTGTAAGTTAAGTGTATCAGAAGTTAGAAAATTTCAGAAACATTTTAACATTTGGGGGTCTCGGCTTAAGGGCGACTTTGGGCGATTTTGAGGAAGAAATCAAGGGAAATCATCAGGTAATCAACTATGAACTCATATTATGATTAGTATTGATAATATCATGCAATTATATCATGAAAATGGAGGAATTTGGGGTAATTATGGAGGATTTAACCCTAGGTTTGAACTTTAGAAAATCAAGGTTTTGAATGAGCAAATGGAGTCCGAATTTGGTAAAATTTATATGCTTAGACTCGTATTGAGATGAGGATTCCGAATATGTGACTTTCGTAATTTTTCGAGAATCGTACCGAAAGTCGGGTTTTACCAACTTAGTGAAATTTTGAGAATTTCATATAAATTGAAGTGGGTTATGATTCTTTGACCCGTAATTGATACAATTATTGTTATTTGACTAGATTCTACACACGAGGCAACGAAATTCAAAGGAAAAGGCATCGCGGACGATTCGACGACCGGCTAGAGGTGAGTAGTTTGTGTATATTGTAGCCTGAGGGTTCGAAACCCCGGCTTAGCACATTGTGACGCTAATAGGGCGTGGCTCGCACACCGTGGCAGGTGCGGGATTGATTGTGATTGGGGATTGAGACTTGGTCCATCCCGGGAATGAATAATATGTTGTTAGTGTTGGAAATACACTGTATTTGCTATATTTGTGGGCTGTAAGCCTTGTTTGGGGCCTTGTGCCGATTTGTAGCGTCCTTAGAGGACAATATTTATGTGATAGCTGTAATTGCTTAAATCACTGATCTCAGTCCTGGAAATTGAAATCACACTTTTGAAATGCTAAGTCATCGGCTTTTACAAACTTAATAAGGTTAAAGTATTTTTCATAAATTATGAATTGAGAACTGGAATTAAGGAAAATGAATTGTTTTGTGACTTAATTGCTTATTGTGGACTGAGTATGGGATCGGGCTGCACGCCGCAGTGGTTGATGTGAGGATCGGGCTGCACGCCGCAGCAGTATTGCGCTTGGGCTGTAGGAGCCCCTCCGGAGTCTGTACACACCCCCAGTGAGCGCCGTCGACGTTAAATGGGATCGGGCTACACGCCGTAGCGGTTATGTGCATTGCATTGCATCTGTATTTGTTGAATTACTCTGTGGTAGCTGTATTGTATTGTTGTTGCTAGTTCGTAGGAGATTCGGACTGTAGTGTAGCTTCATAATGTGGTATTTTGTGGATTTCTTACTGTCAGCTACATGTATATATTTGTTACTCACTGAGTACTTAGTACTCACCCCTACTCCCTGCACCTTTTGTGTGCAGACTCAGGTACACAGGAGCAGTAGACGGACATCTCCGGCGTTTACATTGTCACATCGAGTTGCTGAGGTAGCTGCCTACGTTCGCAGAGCCTAGCTTCTCCTCTCATTCCAGTTGTTCGTTTATATTTTGTATTCGGACTTGAGTACTTCTATATCGTACTCTCTATTTCCTGTTGGTTTTGTTAGAGGCTCTAGACTTGTGACTCCGGATCTTTGGGAGTGTCAGTACTTTCGTTCAGTATTAATATTATTGGAGTTCTTAAACTCATATATTCTTTTTGGGCTGTCCATTTGGGGACTGGTGTTGTGTTATAATTAAATCGTTTTGTTTGGCTGGCCTAGCTTGATTGTTGGGCGCCATCACGACTGGATTTGGGTCGTGACAAGTTGGTATCAGAGCTCTAGGTTATTAGGACTCGCGAGTCATGAGCCGGTTTAGTAGGCTTTCGCAGATCGGTACGTAGACGTCCGTATCTATCTTCGAAGGGCTACAGAAAACTTTAGGAAAAACCTCATTTTCTTGGATTCATATCGTGCGATCTGTGTTATCATGAAATTAAATCTTTCCATATTCTATTCTCTCGCAGATGGCGAGAACACGAGCTAACGGACGTGGCGGACGACCACCATTGGCACCCAGAGGCCGTGGTCGTGGTAGAGGTAGAGCAGCGGTACCAGCACCTGCTCACCCACCAGGTGACCAGACTCAAGGTCAGATTCCAGCACCGGTGGCCCAGGTTCAGGATCAGGTTCCAGCTGCAGACGCTCCGACAGCTTAGGTTCAGGCACCGGCAGTTCCTATTATGATACCGAGTCTTCAGGAGACTTTGGCTCAGATTCTATCAGTATGCACTGGCTTGGCTCAGGTAGTTGCAGCCTCTACTACAGCGGTTTCTTCACTAACAGGGGGAGGAAATCAGATCCCCGTGGCTCGCACACCCGAGCCGGTAATACACGGTATTCAGGCACCTGGGGCAGTTCCAGTTCAGCCAGTTGCACCCGTTGCACCAGCCCCTGCTCGTGTGGTTCCAGTTATGCCTGACGATGAGCAGCGTCATCTGGAGAGGTTTGAGAGGCTACAGCCTCTGACGTTCAGTGGTGCTGAGGCAAGGATGCCCAGGGTTTTCTTTCACCACTTTTCGGTTCACGGGTGCGGCATTTCGGTGGTGGGAGGATTTTGAGAGGCGCAGGCCTGCAGGAGCGGTGCCCTCACTGGCGACGAGTTCTCCGCGGTATTTTTGGAGAAGTACGTGCCTCGATCTCAGAGAGAGGAGTTGCGACGTCAGTTCGAGTGGTTGAAGCAGGGAGAGATGACGGTTAATCAGTACGAGATGAGATTCACATAGTTGGCCCGTCATGCCATGTGGATGGTTCCTACGGACCAGAGAGAGGATCCGGAGATTTATTGATGGTCTTATTTATCCCATCCGCATATTGATAACCAGGGAGAGAGTTTCTAGCAGTTACCTTTGAGGAGGTGGTTGATGCGGCCCGTCACATTGAGACGGATCGCCGCGAGCGAGAGGAGAGAGAGGCTAAGAGGCCTCGTGGTGCCGGCAGAGTTTCGGTGGTGCTCCGTCTAGGGGCCAATTTCGCACGCGAGAGGTCGCTCGCTTCGGATCTCATCGGTCCGGACGTACGAGTCCGGTGGGGTTTCATCCGATCGTGGTCGTCGAGGCCGGTAGGGTTATCGGGGTCGGCGGGGCCGCCGGCGAGTCGGCCACGCCGAGTGCTCTTCCGGCTCGGAGCTGCTGCTCCTGTTTCCTCGGCACAGGTTCATCGGTAGCGAGGGTCCTCGGCGGCCCCTTCTTCCATCTTCGGGCCGTTGTTTTGAGTGCGGTGATTTGGGCCATATCGGGAGAGAGTGTCCTCGGTGGCTTCGTAAGAGGTCACGGCGGAGGGATCGGCGCTCGTCTTCTACTCTGTTTCTTCGGCTCCGGCACGGTCGGCTAGGGCCGGTGGCCGAGTATCTAGAGGTCGCCCCGAGGCGAGGATCGTACTGGTGGAGGCCAAGCTCGTTTCTATGCTCTTCGGACGGGAAGGATGCTAGCGCTTCAGATGCGGTTATTTCGGGTATTATCTCAGTCTGCCACAGGGATGCTTATGTCTTATTTGATCCCGGATCCACCTATTCTTATGTCTCTACTTATTTTGCACATCATTTGGGTATGACCCGTGGTATTCTTGCTTTGCCCGTACATGTGTCTACCCCGGTGGGGGATACTGTTGTTGTGGATCAGGTATATCGATCCTGTATTATTACTATTGGGGGTCTGGAGACCCGAGTTGATCTATTACTACTGGGCATGGTAGATTTTGATGTTATTCTAGGCATGGATTGGCTATCTCCTTACCATGCGATTCTGGACTGTCATGCCAAGACAGTCACGTTAGCTATTCCAGGTAATCCGCGGATCGAGTGGCGTGGCTTGACTGATTATGTGTCTGACAGGGTGATTTCGTATATAAAAGCTCAACGAATGATTGGCAAGGGTTGTTTGTCGTATTTGGCCTTCATTAGAAATGTTGAGGCTGAGACACCTAGTCTTGATTCGGTCCCCATTGTGAGGGAGTTTCCGGATGTATTTCCAGCAGACCTGCCAGGCATGCCGCCTGATAGAGATATTGATTTTGGTATTGATTTGGTGCCGGGCACTCGGCCCATTTCTATTCCTCCTTATCGTATGGCACCAGCAGAGTTAAAAGAATTGAAGGAACAGCTTCAGGAACTCTTAGATAAGGGTTTCATTCGTCCGAGTGTGTCACCTTGGGGTGCACCGGTGTTATTCGTAAAGAAGAAAGATGGCACAATGAGAATGTGCATTGATTACAAGCAGCTGAACAAGGTAACAGTGAAGAATAAATACCCGTTGCCTCGTATTGAGGACCTATTTGATCAGCTACAGGGAGCTAGTGTATTCTCTAAGATTGATCTTCGATCGGGCTATCATCAGTTGAAGATCAGGGACTCAGACATTATGAAGACAGCGTTCGGGACGCGATATGGGCACTACGAGTTCCTGGTGATGTCTTTCGGGTTGACTAATGCCCCAGCAGCATTCATGCACTTGATGAATAGTGTATTTCGACCGTACCTTGATTCTTTTGTGATTGTGTTTATTGATGATATCCTGGTATATTCACGCAGCCGGGAGGAGCATGCACAACATTTGAGAGTGGCATTGCAGAGGTTGAGGGAAGAGAAGCTTTATGCAAAATTCTCTAAGTGTGAGTTTTGGCTTGATACTGTGGGTTTTCTGGGACATATAGTGTCCAGTGAGGGTATTCGGGTTGATCCTCAGAAGGTTGAGGCAGTGCAGAATTGGCCCAGACCTTCCTCAGCTACAGAGATTCGGAGTTTTCTCGGCTTGGCAGGCTATTATCGTCGGTTTGTTCAGGATTTCTCATCTATTGCTTCACCGTTGACTAAGCTGACACGGAAGAATGCTCCATTTGTGTGGTCTGATGAATGTGAAGAGAGCTTTCAGAAGCTCAAGGAGGCTTTGACCACGGCTCCAGTACTTGTGTTACCATCGGCCTCAGGGTCATATACGGTGTATTGTGATGCTTCCAGAGTTGGACTCGGTTGTGTGTTGATGCAGGAGGGTAGAGTTATTGCATATGCTTCTCGTCAGCTGAAGCCCCACGAGAAGAACTACACTGTTCATGATTTGGAGTTAGCTGCTATTGTTCATGCCTTGAAGATTTGGAGGCATTATCTATATGGTGTATCTTGTGAGGTATATACAGACCACCGCAGCCTTCAGCATTTGTTTAAGCAAAAAGATCTAAATTTGAGGCAGCGGAGATGGCTTGAATTGCTTAAAGACTATGATGTTACTATCTTGTATCATCATGGGAAAGCCAATGTAGTGGCTGATGCATTGAGCCGGAAGGCTATTAGTATGGGCGGTTTGGCGTATATTCCAGTTGGGGAGAGACCCCTAGCAGTTGATGTTCAGGCGTTAGCTAATCAGATGGTAAGGCTGGATATTTCTGAGCCCGGTCGGGTGATGGCTTGTGTAGTAGCTCGTTCTTCTTTATATGATCGTATTCGAGAGCGCCGGTATGATGATCCACACTTACTTGTCCTTAAGGACAGAGTTCAGCATGATGATGCCAGAGATGTCACTATTGATAGTGATGGTGTATTGCGGATGCAGGGCCGGATATGCGTGCCCAATGTCGATGGCCTTCGTGAGTTGATATTGGAGGAGGCCCACAGCTCGCGGTATTCTATTCATCCAGGAGCCGCGAAGATGTATCAGGATTTGAAGCAGCATTGCTGGTGGAGAAAGATGAAGAAAGATATTGTGAGCCATGTGGCTCGGTGTCTAAACTGTCAGCAGGTCAAGTATGAGCATCAGAGACCTGGTGGTGTATTCCAGCGTATTGATATTCCTGAGTGGAAGTGGGAAAGGATTACTATGGACTTTGTTAGTGGACTCCCTCGGACGGCGAGGAAGTTTGATTCAGTTTGGGTGGTGGTGGATAGGTTGACCAAGTCAGCTCACTTCATCCCAGTGTGTACTACCTATACCTCAGAGCGGTTGGCAGAGATATTCATCCGTGAGATAGTGAGATTGCATGGAGTTCCTATTTCCATTATATCGGACAGAGGTACCCAGTTCACATCTCAGTTCTGGAGGACATTTCAGCGAGAGTTGGGTTCACAGGTGGAGCTGAGCACAGCATTTCATCCACAGACGGATAGACAGTCTGAGCGTACTATTTAGATATTGGAGGACATGTTACATGCTTGTATCATTGATTTTGGTGGTTCATGGGCTGATTATTTGCCTTTGGCGGAGTTTGCTTACAATAATAGCTATCAGTCCAGCATTCAGATGGCACCGTATGAAGCTTTATATGGGAGGCGGTGTAGGTCTCCGGTTGGTTGGTTCGAGCCCGGCGAGGCTAGGTTGTTAGGGACAGAGTTAGTCCAAGATGCCTTAGATAAGGTGAAGGTGATTCGGGAGAGACTTCGCACAGCTCAGTCGCGTCAGAAGAGTTATGCAGACCGGAAGGTCCGAGATGTGTCTTATTCAGTAGGTGAGAAGGTGTTGCTGAAAGTTTCGCCTATGAAAGGTGTTATGAGGTTTGGAAAGAAAGGGAAGTTGAGCCCGAGGTTTATTGGACCTTTTGAGGTGCTTAGGAAAGTTGGGGAGGTGGCTTATATGCTTGCTTTGCCACCCAGTTTGTCGGGAGTTCACCCGGTGTTCCATGTATCTATGCTCCGGAAGTATGTCGGAGACCCGTCTCATGTGTTGGACTTCGGCACGATACAGCTAGATGAGGATTTGACTTATGATGTGGAACCAGTAGCCATTTTGGGTCGACAGGTTCGTAAGCTGAGATCTAAGGATATAGCTTCAGTGAAAGTGCAGTGGAGAGGTCGTCCCGTGGAGGAAGCAACTTGGGAGACCGAGCAGGAGATGCGAAGTAGATATCCACACTTGTTTGATGCTCCGGGTATGTTTCTTAACCCGCTCGCGGACGAGCGTTTGTTTAAGTTGGGGAGAATGTAACGACCCGGCCTGTCGTTACGGGAATTACCACCCCGTTACCTTGAATTTACATACATTATGCTTTTAAAACAGTATTAGAGTATATCGGGTGAGTTAGAAGTGATTTGGATTGAAAATGAAACAAATAGCATGTTTGAAGAAAGCTTGAATATGAAAAGTCAACCAAGAGTTGACTATTGAGTTAGAGTGCTCGGAACCGGATTCTGATGATTTGACTAGTTTCGGGGGATCATTTATGACTTAGGAGAACAATCGGAATTGAATTCGGAGGTCCGGTGTAGTTTTAAGCTTGAATTGGCGAATGTTGAATTTTGGCGAAAACCGGATGGTAGGTGATATTTTGATCCGGGGGTCGGAATGGAATTCGGACAATTTCTGTAGCTTCGTTATGTGATTTTGGATATGTCTGCAAATTTTCAGGTCATTCGGACATCGTTTGATCGGGTTTTGGGTTGAATGTTAGTTTTGGAAGTTTTGAAGAAACTTAGGCTTGAATCCGTGGTTAATTGGTGATTTTGATGTTTAGGATGGTGTTTTTATGATTGGAACAAGTTCGAATAAGGAATTAGGATGTGTTGGTGTGTTTGAATGAGGTCCCGGGGGCCTCGGGGTGTTTTCGGATGGTTAATCGGGAGAAATATGGAAATTGCAGAAAATGGTGCACTGCTTCTGTTGTTTCCGCTCCTGCGGAATTTTGGGCGCAGGAGCGGGTGCGCTGAAGCGGACCAGGAGCCGCAGAAGCGGAAATATCCGCAGAAGCGGATCATTATCCGCTGAAGCGGAAACGCGGGGGCGGGCTGGGAGTCGCAGAAGCGACCATCGCAGAAGCGGAAGGGGAGCCGCTTAGGCGAGTCCGCAGAAGCGGATGCCCAGTCGCAGAAGCGGACGTTTCCGCAAGAGCGGTCCAATCTCCGCAGAAGCGGACGCGTAGGAGCGGAAATACTTCCGCAGAAGCGGAAATCGCTGTAAGTTAAGTGTATCAGAAGTTAGAAAATTTCAGAAACATTTTAACATTTGGGGGTCTCGGCTTAAGGGCGACTTTGGGCGATTTTGAGGAAGAAATCAAGGGAAATCATCGGGTAATCAACTATGAACTCATATTATGATTAGTATTGATAATATCATGCAATTATATCATGAAAATGGAGGAATTTGGGGTAATTATGGAGGATTTAACCCTAGGTTTGAACTTTAGAAAATCAAGGTTTTGAATGAGCAAATGGAGTCCGAATTTGGTAAAATTTATATGCTTAGACTCGTATTGAGATGAGGATTCCGAATATGTGACTTTCGTAATTTTTCGAGAATCGTACCGAAAGTCGGGTTTTACCAACTTAGTGAAATTTTGAGAATTTCATATAAATTGAAGTGGGTTATGATTCTTTGACCCGTAATTGATACAATTATTGTTATTTGACTAGATTCTACACACGAGGCAACGAAATTCAAAGGAAAAGGCATCGCGGACGATTCGACGACCGGCTAGAGGTGAGTAGTTTGTGTATATTGTAGCCTGAGGGTTCGAAACCCCGACTTAGCACATTGTGACGCTAATAGGGCGTGGCTCGCACACCGTGGCAGGTGCGGGATTGATTGTGATTGGGGATTGAGACTTGGTCCATCCCGGGAATGAATAATATGTTGTTAGTGTTGGAAATACACTGTATTTGATATATTTGTGGGTTGTAAGCCTTGTTTGGGGCCTTGTGCCGATTTGTAGCGTCCTTAGAGGACAATATTTATGTGATAGCTGTAATTGCTTAAATCACTGATCTCAGTCCTGGAAATTGAAATCACACTTTTGAAATGCTAAGTCACTGGCTTTTACAAACTTAATAAAGTTAAAGTATTTTTCATAAATTTCGAATTGAGAACTGGAAATAAGGAAAATGAATTGTTTTGTGACTTAATTGCTTATTGTGGACTGAGTATGGGATCGGGCTGCACGCCGCAGTGGTTGATGTGAGGATCGGGCTGCACGCCGCAGCAGTATTGCGCTTGGGCTGTAGGAGCCCCTCCGGAGTCTGTACACACCCCCAGTGAGCGCCGTCGACGTTAAATGGGATCGGGCTACACGCCGTAGCGGTTATGTGCATTGCATTGCATCTGTATTTGTTGAATTACTCTGTGGTAGCTGTATTGTATTGTTGTTGCTAGTTCGTAGGAGATTCGGACTGTAGTGTAGCTTCATAATGTGGTATTTTGTGGATTTCTTACTGTCAGCTACATGTATATATTTGTTACTCACTGAGTACTTAGTACTCACCCCTACTCACTGCACCTTTTGTGTGCAGACTCAGGTACACAGGAGCAGTAGACGGACATCTCCAGCGTTTACATTGTCACATCGAGTTGCTGAGGTAGCTGCCTACGTTCGCAGAGCCTAGCTTCTCCTCTCATTCCAGTTGTTCGTTTATATTTTGTATTCGGACTTGAGTACTTCTATATCGTACTCTCTATTTCCTGTTGGTTTTGTTAGAGGCTCTAGACTTGTGACTCCGGATCTTTGGGAGTGTCAGTACTTTCGTTCAGTATTAATATTATTGGAGTTCTTAAACTCATATATTCTTTTTGGGCTGTCCATTTGGGGACTGGTGTTGTGTTATAATTAAATCGTTTTGTTTGGCTGGCCTAGCTTGATTGTTGGGCGCCATCACGACTGGATTTGGGTCGTGACAATTACACATGAGAACTTCCAACATACACATAAGGATCATACCACTTAAGTATACCCCACATGAGATATCCCACCTATTTCGCCTTGATTCAATATTTCAGCACACCTTCCACCATAATACCCATATCACAACCAATTTAGTCCTCCTGAGTCTGAACTCATACCACCACACGTATTGCACTTGACCTTCCAACTAGGAGATATAAAAATATTCTTCACACACCCACAACTTGGGTTTACACAACAAATTGCAATAGGAAACAAATACTTAACAACTCGTCTATTATTCAGCAGACTCCTTCGTCACTACCAAAAACATGTAGATATATCTCATAATACTAACATACTCATTACATAGCTATCCAGCCTCCATTCACCCAATTAGGGACAATACTGAACATATAAGTTCATAATACCAGCTCGCAAAATCAGCACCTCGGTGCTCAAGCCATTGATAAAGAGCAGGCCTCAAGTCCTCCCGACTGGCCCAACATGAACTCACAGAGATTATATCTCGCCCCTCGATCGGGGAATCGCAAGCCATCAAGGCAAATTTATGACTAAGAGCTCAAGTGCACATACAGACGTGTGGAAGGAATTTCAAGAATTACATCTCAAGCTGAATCAAGTACGCACGATAATAATTCCAAGAAAGTGAAGTGTTTCCTAAAGGTTCTGCAGCCTCTCGAGGATAAATACAGATGTCTCCGTACCGATCCGCGAGACTCTACTAACCGGCTCAAGACTCATGAGGCCTAGTAACCTTGGATTTGATACCAACTTGTCACGATTCCAAACCCGGTTGTGATGGCGCCCTGCACAATTTCTAGGCAAGCTCGACCATTTACTCACTCAACCCGAGTGTGAAGCTCAAAATCAACTATTTAAATATTATTTAAATAGAATCATAATGAATACCTACCCAAAGATCTGGGTGTCATGAGTCTAGAGCCTCTAATAATACAGAGTAATAAAACTCCAATAATACAAATGATCAAAACTGCAGAAAATGACAAAGAAATAGGGAAGGAGTCGGGTCATGCGAACATCAGGCAGTTACCTCGACAACTCCAATAAAACTATAGATCAGCAATGAGCTCAGCTTAGCTCCCAAAATACCTGCATCTGGACACATGATGCGGGGAGTAAAGTGAGTACTTCCAACTCAGCGGTAATAAAAGTAAATAATGCTGAGAAGAAAGAACCACGTAACAGCACTACCTCATGCTATAAAATACAGTAACAACATATATTAGACAGCAGTATTTTCCATGAAATTCCTTCATAAAACATCTAGCTCAGTTTGAAAACCCTTTTTAAAACATCTCTTTCTTTCATTTTTAGCAGTTAAACATGTGACAACAACATCAAGTAGTGCAAGTCTGCACACAAATCAGCCCCTCGGGCTCATCACTCATTTAACAATTTGCACCAGAGTGTCTGGTCAACAAGGCAAGTATTACATGCATGCCAATAATATATATGAGTTCTAAATGCCATGCCACGTAGTACAAACAACAACCAATGCATGAATGCAATGCAATGCACATGACCACTACGGCACGTAGCCCGATCCATCTGGGCGCCCGACGCTCACTGTGGGGGGTTCAGACTTTGGAGTGGCTCCTTCAGCCCGAGCGCGATATCTATAATATCACATCCGTTGCGGCGTGCAACCCGATCCATACATTGTCATGAATGCACAAAAGCCTCTTGGGAACTAGTCACATAGAAGTTCTCAGCTAAAATATCAGTTAAGTTTTCAAATCTTTTAAAGAATGCTGAGTTGCAAAAATACCATTTTGAAACCTTGGTTCGAGACAAAAGCATACTCAATAATGCAAAAATAGTGATTTTAACCCCCGAAGGATTCAAATATTCGGCACGAAGCCCAAAACATGACATTCAGTCCGAATCATGATAACTAACACATTTAACATGATATCAATTTAACTCAAATAATTTAATAATAATTTTATTAAGCGGGACAGACCAAGTCAAAATCCCCAATGGTTCTCTACCACATGCCCGTTATCCGGCGTGCAAGTCACCTTAATATAACACTATAATGTGCAAGTCTGGGGGTTTCAAACCCTCAGGACATCATTTACAAGTATTACCTACCTCGAACCGGCGAGAATTCTAGCCCGTGACACCTTTGCTCCTCAAACTAACCTCAACGCGCGTCCAATCTATCCAAAATCATAAGTAATACATCATAATATGCTAATGGGACATAACCCACTCGAAAGAACTCGAAAAATACTCAAAACACGAAATTGGCATAACCCGAGTCCAGGGTCCACGTCTCAAAAAATTCCAAAATTTATATTCCCGGACTACCCGTCTCTCCACGAGTCCGCACATACCAAGAAATCTCAATTCGGACCACAAATGGCCCTTCAAATCCTCATTTTTATCCAAGAGGGTTTTCTACCCTTTTCAACAAAAAATCTCAAATTAAACACCAAAACTTGCAATAGATTCGAGTTATACAACCAAAATTGAGTTAAGAGTACTTACCCCGTTGTTCTCTCCAAAAATTTCCCGAAAAATCGCCCTATTTGTGCTCCAAATTGTCCAAATTGGCAAATGGAACAAAGTTTGGACTTTATTTTGCTTCCCAAAGATTTGTTCTTCGCGTTCGCGAAGAACAAAGTTCTAAAAAATAATTTTCCAAACTCTGCTCGGACAGCCTCTATTACAATGGTCATAACTGTTTACATCCAACTCCAAATGAATTTTTTGAAATGTTTCTGGAAACTAGATTCAAAGAGATACAATTTTTATTTTTTAATCTCCTCCAAATTCCTTGTAGATTAAAAGATATGAGCTTCCGAATTAGGACATGCGGGACAAAAATTCCTTCTCCGCGAACACGAATCACTGTCGCGAACGCGAAGATCAAAAGTCCCAGATGACAAATCCTCCTTTGCGAACGCGAAGCACTGTCGCAAACGCGAAGTACAAAAGTCTCAGAAGCTAATTTCTTTTTCGCAAACGCGATAGGACCTCGCGGACGCGAAGGACAGCAGCAGATATTAGCAACAGTAGTTCAAAAACATCCAAAAATGACCCGTTGGGCATCCGAAAAACACCCGAGGTCCCCGGGACCTCAACCAAAAGCACCAACATGACTTAAAATATTATACGAACTTGTATCAACTTTCAAAACATGTTAAACAACGCTAAAACAATAAAAACACATCGGATTCAAGCCTGAATTTATCAAGTTCTTCCAAAATTCACATTCAATCAGAAATCCAACCAAACGATGTCTGAATGACCTGAAATTTTGCAGACAAGTCCATAATCAACTAACGAAGCTACTGTAACTCTCAGAATTCCCTTCCGGCTCCCGGATCAAAATATCACCTAGTAACCGGAATTCGCCAAAATACTAGCTTCGCCTAAATAGGCTAACTTCTTCACCGGACCTCCAAAATTACTTCCGATTACACTCCTAAGTCTTAAATCTTCGCTCGGAGCTAACCAAATCATCAAAATTTAATTCCGAGCTATCTAACTCATAAGTCAACATCAGGTTGACTTTTCCAACTTAAGCCTTCTTAAAAGAGACAGTGTCTCATTTCTTACTAAAATTACTCCAATTATATTTTAACGCACCCAATACCGATAATAAAACATAAAGCAATACCACAAGGGGGAAACGAGGCGGTAATACCTGAGACGGCGGGTCGGGTCATCACAAGAATAGAGGGCTTCGCCTTGGACACAAGAAGCAGACTTCTTACCCTTAGTAAACTTGAAGTTAGGGAGAAAACCATGCAGCCTGTAGCATTTATCCACTGCTTGTCCAGGTTTCTTGCAATATTTGTATAATACTGTAGAGATATTCTTCTTAGGTTCAAAATTGACTCTTTGGGTAAAATTCTTATTGTTGTTATGCTGAGTAGGGCTTACAGAAAAAGAAGCAGACTCCCCAGAGAAATTAGAGGCATTGGAAAGAGATTCCTTTTAGCTCTCATCCTGTTGGAGGAGTGAGTAAGCCTTGCTTATGGGAGGTAGAGGATTCATCACCATGATAGCTCTCTTAACAGTGGAATATGACTCATTCAGACCATTTAGGAATTGGAATAGCTGTTGATCTTCTATGAATTTTGGAAGTTCCCTGCAAGAGCACACTGGACCAACATAAGAAGAGTTGAGTTCATCCCATAGGCTCCTAAGCTTGGTGAAGTAAGTAGCAATGTCTGATGAACCTTGGATTGTGGTACAAATTTCCCTTTGTATTTGAAGGTATTGATCCATTTGACTGACCAAACATATCATTAATATCTTTCCAGACTTCTCTTGCAGTTTTAAGACACATAACACTAGTAGCAATTTCTCTAGATACAAAATTAGTTATCCATGCTTTTACCATATAATTGCAGCTTTCCCAATATGGATAGTAGGGAGAATCAGGTGTTGGTTGAGGGACCCTACCATCTAGGAGACCTAGTTTGTTCTTTCCAGATAAGGAGGTAAGCATACTGCTTCTCCATAGGACAAAATCACAACCATTGAAAGGCACAAACACTAGTTGACTACCAGAACTATCATATGGATGTACATATAAAGCATGATTGAAAGGGAAGTAAAAGCTTCAGAGGTTGTGCTACTAGGTGAACCTATATTTTCCATAATGCTACCCATGTAGTAAAACATTTAACTTTAGCAAAGGTGATACAGATAGTCAACAATTGAATCAACAATTAAATATACGCAATCTCTATAGGGATATGCTGCAGCAATATTTGTACAGATTCGAAGTTGAATAAGAAAGATATTACCAGCCTTCTTCACAAACTCGAAGAAGAAGAGTCTTCCGTGAGCATGAAAACCTTGAAACTGAATTTGAAGAAATCACTGAAATAGACCTCGAAAAAACAAAGCTTCTTCTGAACACCAGTCGTTTGAAATTGAAAAATGATGAAATCCCCAAGTTTTGATGGCAAAATCGTCGTTATGGCCTTCGATTATCCAGAAATGCATATGTAATCCTCCAAAACCTTAGGCAAAGGTAACATCAGATTGAAGCTAACGAAGCAAGGAATCATGCTTCCCGCTCTAATACCATGTTAAATTGAAGAACCAGAAGCTATGGTGGAAAAGAAATCGAAAAAACCCTAGCTAGGGTGAGAGAGCAATGAGTCGGTTCAATTAAGAAACTTGACTTCATTATTTTCCATTATTGTTTAATGTACACATGACTGTGTAATTATATTTACACTACTAAAATGTGTTAAAATAAAAGAAATGAAAGAATGAATTAATACAAAATACAAGTGAATGAAGTAATACAAAATACAAGTGGGTCAAGTGGGCCGAGCACTGCAGGCAATGTCTCATTGTTGTTGGGCCACTTCCTTTCCTTTACCCAGATCAGTGTTAACAGATTTCAATGAAATAGTAAAGAAATTATTACCTTTCTATACCATATACGAAACCTTATTACCCTCCATGTTTAAGGTTTGATTTAATTACAAACCCGTATACCAAATTACCAATTCTATACCATACTTAAAAAGGGTCTAATTAATAGGCATTTTTTACTCCTTAATTAAAGGCTACCATTATGGCCAGCGAAGCTTCTTCTGCATGGTTATGTAAAGATCTATGCTCCATGCCATTGATACTCGAACTACATGCCCTATGCAAGAGTGAATTGCCACCACAATCCTGTGTACATTTAGCAGAGCGGGATGATATAAGAAATGGCTCTTGACAAATACTACTCAAATCCTTCGATTGTTGACCATCAAAAGATGTGGAGTCTTCCCTGTATGGTTCATCTGAAATTTCTGTAGAGTTTTGATCCCTTCGCAGATAATTAACATGCTGGTTAGGAGACGGAACTTCAAATAGCACTCTATCAGAATAGCTCGTCGAAACTCTTATTAGTTGAATCTGTTCTTATTTTTAGGAGCTGTTCGTTCCTTTTTATTTTTCAAGATTTAAATTATAGTCCTAGAGAGAAATACGCAGATTTGAATCTGTTAAATTTGATCACATACAGTATCTACAATATATCTACATTTTATCTACAATATATCTACAAATTAACTACAAATTATAAGTAAACTACAATTTGTCTACAATTTATTTACAATCTGGAGATACTATATATTAAAATATTTTTTCCTGCACCAAATAAAGAAATTGTAGTCAAATTGTAGATATATGTAGTAAATTTGTAGATAATATCAAAAATTTATCAATTAGAATCAATTAATCCCAAGATTCTCTCCTTATTTTTAGCGCGTTAATTTAGAATCAATTAATTCCAAGATTCTCTCCTTATTTTTAGCGCGTTAATTATGGAAGATTCTGCTCAATTAATCGTTTATTAAACAAATGGTACAAAAATTGTAGGAAAAATGTGGACCGAGCGGGTAATTTAGATACTATGCACATTTTTTGTAATAAATTTTCATATATGGTATAAATAGGAAAAAATCTCAATATTAATTGAGTCAGGTTGAAAATTTCAAACCAAATAAACGCGGTAGTTGGGTTTCAAATTTTTAGAAACAAAAAAATGAAACAACATATCAAAGCTTATAGTCTAATGGTATGTGCGAGAATCTTTCACATAGTAGGGGAGAATTGGATTATCTCTCTCCCCTTCCCTTATTAACAGTATTGACAGCTGCAATTTTTATAAATAAATACAGAAAATAGTCCCGTTTCGATCTACTTTATCAAGTGAATTAGCCCTTGAATAAAAACAAATTGAATAAATTTTAAAACATCTCTTATTGGCAGCCTTTATAATAGCGGATTAGTGATGTGATTTTTGATCCAACGGCTTATTAGGCGGTTGCATCATGAAGACGCTAGTTAGTCAGTATAATTAATCAAACAGAAATAAAAAAAAAATGATGAAAATAAAAATAAAAAGAAGAAGAAGATAGTAAAGAAAATAGGATCATAATTCTGAATTCATATGGTATAACATTAGTTTGTTGCTTGATTTCACGTAATTTAGGCAAAGTCAACCTCAACCCCTCCCCCACGCCCCAACAACCAATTCCGCAACCAACGCCAACCTTCCAAAAGGGCCCCTAAACAACAACAACAACAACAACAACCCCTACCTTGAGGTAGAGAGGCTGTTTCCAAATAGACCCCCAGCATCCTTCCCTCCAAGAACTACCCACCTTGCTCTTGGGAGACTCGAACTCACAACCTCTCGGTTGGAAGTGGGGGTTGCTTACCATCAGAGCAACCCCTCTTGTCTTAAAAGGCCCCTAAACGTGTTAACATAATTCATTTATCCAAATTTCTAGTCCCAAGAAATCAGTTATTTTAAAACCAACAATTAGGTTTACAGTTATCCAAAGTTTAGATGATTAAGATGAAAATGTAAAAGGATGTTCGTCTTCCTTTCAGAGTTAAATTGTGGTGCTTACAAGTTTGAATTTAGTTGTTTTGCACTCCTAATAGTTATTTATCGTGTTGATTTTTTCTCTTCTCCTGTAGCCTGTTAATCATGTTTTTTTAAAATAAGGAAGAAAGTAAGAAAGACATTCCATTTAAAAGGTAAGAGAAATCTTAAAATCAAAAATTTTCTAAGTATTTTTATCAACTAACCACGTACAATATTCTTGTATCATTGTTCTTGACTGTATTCCAATGAAAATCATATATACATATATATATATTTGTCAACACCTCTAGTCTAATACTAAATTTAGAATCATCCAAAAGTGGTTTTATTTTGTGTCACACACAACTTACAATAATTGTGTATAATCTCTTTTTATCTTACATATTTATGAACTCATATTTTATATATTGAAATCCACAAAATTTTGGGACCCACACAACACAAAAAAAGGCATCACCAAATAAAAATTTGCATCATTGGATGCTACTCACAAACTACCAATTGTCCTACCACACTCGCCAACTAGTCAGCAGGCATTTTGTTTGTTTGTGTCTGAAGTTCGTCAAAATTGTAAAGCTAACTAACCATTACAAGACAAAAGGACAATTCTTGTTGCAGTTTTTACAAATGTCTCCACATTTTTTTATCTCTTCACTCTTCAAATCAAATACTCTCTTGGATAAAAAAAAAAATAAGTGATTTTTTTGGATGTTTTCATACGGATTAAAAACAAAATTTTTTGAACATTAATTAACAATGGAATTAACCATATTAACCGTTACTACCTCACATAAACACTCCTAACACATATTGTAACATTATTTACTCTAAGGACAATGTGAGAAAAAATAATTAATTTATTCTTAAAATCTGAAAAAATCACTTATTTTGGAGCATAAAAAAAGCCAAAAATCACTTATTTTGGACAGGAGAAATTAAAGTCAGACCTCAATATCAGAAGATTCTTAACGAGGTAGTCGACTATACCTCTTCATTGGGGAAACAGGTACCAAAATTGGTGTCTTGGTCAGTCGTAAAAACGCATCGCATTTATTCAAATTATGGAAAGCATAAAAAGAAGAACTTATTGTCACAAAATATTGAAAAGCCAAAACAGGCCCACACGACATGGAAAAGCTGCCAATTGCACAAAGTAGTAGTATAAGTATTTACCTTTAGGAATGATAAAGGGGGCGGGGCGGTGCGGGTTGTTTTTCAGCTTTTTGCAGGACAGGGTGGTTTATAATGTTTGCGGGGTGGAATGAGGAGGGGCAGGGCGGGGCCTAATTTAAAAAAAAAATTAATACGAGACGGTGCATATCGCGGGTTATTAAAAATTTATAGTCTAATCCCTAATAGCGCCACTAGGTGTTAGAATTAAGTGTTGTATTATAAAATGATTGAGCAAAATCATTAAGTGTCTCATTACAAGGCCACCAGGTGTTACACTTCCACGGATGGGGACTAAACTTTTGAAGGAGTTATATTCGAGAAGCAAAAGAGGTGTAAGTTTTAGAACAAAAGAGAAAATCGTTGGAATACTCACAATTCCAAATTTTCTTGCACCTAAATTATATAAATGCTGCATTTGAATTAACCAAAAAATTCTTTCAACTTTTCATAGTACAAGGAAACAGTACATTATAATAATGCAGTGAAGAGAAAATACAAAATAAAAACTACCAAAACTCTATCCATAAAGTTGTGTCTTATATATTTAGTCAAATTTCATTCGGTTTAGATCTCAGGACATCAATTATTTATGACATAAGTTGGGAGCAATAGAAACTGAAATTTTACCTGGTTTATTGTCAGAGTTTACAAAAAAAATTAACTGATTTATTAGATCAGATTTAAAAAGTTAAAAAACATATATGCGGGGCAGGGCGGGGCAGGGCAATTTTTCGCGGGGCGAGGTAGAACGGTTAAAATCAGAAAAATATATTTTGCGGGGCGGGGCGGGGCGAGACGGGGCGGGTTGGAGTCTTCGCGGGTGTGCGCCGGTAATCCCCGCAACCGTCCGCCCCGCATCGTTTGCTATCCCTATTTACCTTTAAAACATGTAATAATTAAATTTGTATGGGGTTTGAAGGATATGTTGTTTAATTTAACATAACTAATAAAAACATAATAAATAATTGAATTGGAATGAAATAAAACGATCAAACCAATGTGGCGAAGTAGTTAAGCCTTGCGTTAGGCTTGAATGCTAATGGTTTGTTTCAATCGAGCCCTCGAGATAGAGCTTGGATATCACTAATGTGAACAACTGAAGAATGCTTAAACAATCGCATAAAGCTAAAATAAATTTTATTGCCTTGATATGTGTGCCAGAAATGGTCTCAAAAATCAAAGGGATGTTTCTCTTTATATAGTAGAGGAATTTAACCCTAATACCAGTCTAAATAAGGTAAAAATCTTTTCCTTCCTTCTTTTGCACAAAATTATGATTTGCAGTCAATACCGAACAAGATCCACGTTGCAATGTCCGGCTAGTAGCGAATATTTCGGCTCCCCGTTTGTTTTCTTTAACCGTCTTTCTTTTACCCTCGATTCTTCATCCAACTCGATCTTGATTCTTTCCGGGTTTGGCCATGCTCAAGACCGGTTGTATCGTTTACCCTCTCCTGGTTCAATATGTGGGAATCTTTAGTTTCAACCGAGATTGTAACAAGTAACGTCGTACCTCGCTTCACAACAGAAAATCAACGGTAACTTTATCCCCGATTTTACCCATATACAAAAAGTCCCATCACTTCTCAAAGGGTAGATTATGGGAGCGATAAGAAGTGACTAATTGACCCCGGTCCTTTCTCTCGTACATTATGAGCAAGCTGACGAATAGAAACATCATATTAGTCACATCACTCTAGTGTTGGATGCCTGTCATCAGTCGGTTCAACACCCCCGGTAATTACATAATTTGAAACATCTCACAATCATTACTCATTCCCAATAAAAGTTTTGGTTTCCTATTCCACTTTTTATTTTACTTTCTGACTTCAAATTTCCTTAAGTTAACCTCGAGTATTTTATATCTTCATTGGTTTGTCAATCCTTCAAATCATCATAACTTCTTCTTCTTCACATCTTCATATCATCAAAGTTCGTCTTCTAACTTTCTTACCTTACCTTCAAAATTTCATACCAAATATTCAAATCTTCATAGTAAGTCTTCAAATCTTCATATACTCAGATAGAAATGGCGAAGACCTCAAAATCGGTACCTCAATACACTACACTGATGACTTCTTTATTGGCCATCGGCACTGAGGCAGTGCCTCCAGTAGTAACCCCCAGGACCTCCCCTTACAGTTTTTATCCCAGGAGACAATTTCAAAGTCGAGAAAGCCTCTGCCCTAGGAGGTCGGGGGGAAGGAAGCGTGGAGGTATTTATTCTCCATTGCCGAGGAGATGCTCAAAGTTGTCCAAGAGGACTGCAAAGGGGAAGGAAATGGAATAGTCATTCTCAGTCCTGACGAGGACATCACGACCCACATGGAAGGATACTTAAGTGTTAACCCGTATCCTTTCGCGTTTGGTCATGTTGATATGGCGATCATCTCTGTAAGAGGTACAAAATTTTCTTCGGGCAAGTTCACCCATCTATTTGGAGGATCATGACTTTTCTCTGCCACTTTGCAAACAACACGAAGGAGCCACGATTCACAGTCGATCACTTTCACCGTGTGTACAGCCCCCAGGCCTTTTGAGGGGGTTAATCAAATATGCTCGTCGGGAAAAGAAGGCTTCATTCTCCTGCATAGATGAGGACCAAGATCAAGGATGGCAATAGAGGTTTGTTAGTATATAGACTGAGGACCTCATTCCTCCCGAATATATGTCGTTCCTAAGAAGTGGAAATCAAATCGTGAGTGTACTTCCTCTTAAGCTGTTAAAGTTTTTTCATGCATTCATTTTTTCCACTCATGATGTGTCCCCTCTAATGTGCAGTCATCCCCCGAGTCCCCAAAGTTGTCCCACGCTGGAGGGAGTGGATCAAAGTCATATGCACACAACTCACCTACTCTGAGCGTGAGTGGCATAAGCTCTCAAGCAAGTGGGAGACTCGTTATCATGGTGAGTGTTTTTTTCTTGTTGGTTTTTTCCTTTTCATTTAAATCAGTTGTTGATATGGCTAAATCCCTCTTTCACAGGCTTCTCCAAGACTACAAACCTTTCGGTGACCGCCGGTAACGTGATCTCGACCCAGTCTTCCAAACCCTCTGTCTCCCTATATCCTATTGCTGAAGATGATGCAAAGAAGGAGGAGAAAACGAGGAAGAAAAAGAGATCTCCTTATTCCTGAGACGCTCATGCCGAGGTTAAGATAAGAAAAATGATTGTTCTTAGAGATAAGAAGAGCTCGAAAAAGACTTCAGATGTCGGATGCTGAAGCCCTTCGTCTGCTCAAGAATTTCTCGAGGATGATGAGGGCATGGAGTTTGTAACCCACGAAACGATTGATACAGATCAAGAGTTGGTTTTCCCCTAATGGGTATGCTGGTAAGGCTGAATCCTCTTTAGCTCGGGGGGCTCGAAAACGAACATGTAGCTATTGCTTTGCAAAAAGCCCCTGCGGTCCCAAAGAGATATTTTTCCAAAGGTGATGCCATTATCCATATTCAAGAATCACCAAACCGACTGGAGGCCACTTTAAATGAAGCTCGAGCTACTTAATAGAAGCTGACCGAAAAGACTCATGTTATGGATGATGCCCTTAACTCGTTTTCAAGGGTGTAGACGTCGATATGCTGGAGGGCTACTTTAGCTTTAGCCACCTAAAGATCCTGAAAAGGGTGCTGTAATTGATATCAGGTGGGCCGAGTTCGAGCTTAAAGCATTAGAAGTAGTTTCCTGCCCCAAGTGTAGACCCCAAAAGAAATAAAACTATCATGCTCATTGTACCGACGTATAGTCAAAGTGGCCAGCTATCTCCTCCTTGGCAACCGAAGAAGACCAAGTGAACTTGATCGAGGTAGATGGGCCAACTCTTTTCAATGAGGTCCAGTAAGCACTAAATCGGGTATATCCTTTTCCCTATTTATTTCACGAGTTCCCATCATCTTACTAATTTTAAAAAAAAAATTTCTCTATGTCTCAATCTTCGGTGGTTCATCATGAAAGCTTTCAGCGATCCAGGATGGAGGTGAACAATATCAAATTTGAGCTCAAGGAATAAGTTTTGACGAATAGAGACGAGGAAAGCTCTCTGGGAGTAGAAGGATGACGTCATTAGGGGCTTAGACGACCTCCCCGCCCTTTAAGCCTAACTGGAGAAGGCCTAGACGGACGCTTTGAAAGCAAAATAGGACCATGTTTTTCTGGTTGAGAAGGTAAGAGTGCTCAAGATTGATAATAAGAGTCTAAACGCCAATGCTAACGCCACAACCTCGCAGGTCCAAGAAAATATAACTTTAATTGACCAGCTCAGGACCGAGATGGACGGGTTCAAGGCTTCAGCCGATTAACTAAGAGGAAAAATGGACTGCCTAGTATCAAATGAGGGTGCCATAGAGAAGACTTGGCGTCGGCTAAAGTAAAACCCTAAGTGATTTATAAAAGGCCGACAAAGGGTCTCGGCTGAATGAGGAACTAGGGGCACAACTTTCCTCGATTATCGCAAAGTGTGTGACGATCTTGAAACACATGATAAAATATGATCGCTAGCTGAATATAGTAAATTATAATAGCGTATCCACATGGATTGGAGTTAAACAGTATTATCACACACTACAAAAAAAATCAGCTTTAGCGATGGACGAATTCCGTAGCTAAATAGTGTATTTTCATCGCTAAACAGGTTTAGCAACGGAATAGCGTCAGATTTGTATCCGTCGCTACTTTGATCGTAGCTAACCACTTACTAACGAAAAAAATTGAATCCGTTGGTAAGGTAGCGACAAATTAGCTACGATTTGTATCTATTGCACCTCTTAGCGACAAACATATTCGTCGCAAATATCATCAATTTTGTCGCCAAATCGATAAGTCATTTTGTCGTTGGAATTAATTGGCGACGACTTTTTTCTGCCGCTAATCTATCGCTAATGCTATTGAGACATATTTGCCTTTCTTTTGGCAACGAATTTATTTTGTCGCAACCTGTTATTCTATATTAGTTACAACTACGAAGAAAATTCGTCGCAAATTATATTTTTCTTGTTTAATTTACTAAAATATATATTGCTCAAACATATATAAAATACTCTTAATAATAACTGAAATTCATAGAAATTAATATTCTACAAGATCCAAAACAAATACCAAAATGCAGGTGCATAATTAAGTTAAAAAACATTTATAATACTAAATAAAGTTCACACAAAAATAGTTAATTACTGAGTGATAGGAGAGTGAAGGTCATCATCAGAAAGCGATGCATGAACCTCGTTAATACCAAAACATCTACAATACCAAAATAAAGTTCAAATGAAAATAGTTAACTACTGAGAAACTGGAGAGTGAAGGTCATCATCAGAAAGCGGTGCATGAACCTCGTTAGTATTAGTAGGAGGAGGAACTGCAGGTGCCAAATCTGATGGCTGATTAGTATGATTATCTTGCAGATGTGATGGTGAAGCTATCAATCCTTTTACTCGCTCAGCCAACACAGGAAGCATGTGATTAGTCAGTACAAGAACCATATGATCAGTCAATGCAGGAATCAATCACATCACTAACTCATCCAAATTCACCATTGATGCTGGCTGTGCATTCGGAGGTGATGTTGATGATGAAGCATCCGATCCAGAAGAGGCACGAAGATTCGGCCTATAGAAATATTTTTCTTGAGATCCAAGACCATATATTCTTCTCTTCTTTTCACCTCCCACGTCTTGATAAAATGCTAGAGATTGATCAATATCAGATTGAGTTTGTGTTTGTTCTTGTAATATTTGCTAATATTTTTCCTGTAAATACTATCATAATTAGTGAAATTTATTATGAATAACACTATTGCCATAAGAAGACATAGACAACCCATTTCTTTGTCCACAGAATTGAATCTCAATTATGTTGGAGAAACTAAAGGGAAAAATGGGTTTTTGCAAATGTTTAATTGAAAGAATAGCATTATATAAGGGAATGACAACTACTGCCACTGAAGCCAGTTGGCCAAAGAATCTTTCTTACTTAACAAAGGAAGTTGAAAATGAAAAAAAAAGATAGGATATGCTGGCACATTTTATCTACTATATAATGGCTACCATGTGATATGCTATATATTTTTTATAATTTTATATTCATAATACTACTCTCCTCGTCATCAAATCAAATTATGACTTGAAGATGAATAATCCACAATGTAAACGAAAATACAAAGGGACAAGGATAAAAATTTAACAGGATAAAGATGAACATTTGGGGAAAAGAATCGATAAAAGCATAAATAAGTTAACTGTTAAGTTCTTGTTTCATACAAAAGTTAGAAAAAGTCATCTTTATGACAGAAATAAATGCTAAACAAGTAGTTCAAGTGGGACATGAATTTTATATATAAAGTCAATAAAATTATACGATTTTGAACTTACATGTACAAGTCGGGATCGCTCACTAACAAAAGTTTTATCATCATGACCATGTGTTTGGACGTGCAAATGTAGCTCACTTGCTGTTGGATCTCGACCCTTTTCAATAGTCTATACAAAAAATAAATAATTTAATTTTCTTTGATAAGGTGAAACAGTTTACTAGTTGGGGAACAAGAAGGTATACAACAGTACAAGAACAAGAAGATCCCCAACAATAATTTTCAGATTACATACTTCCCAACATATCCAGGAAATCCAAATCCAATTTTTTCAAATGATTTAGTCTTACCATGATGCCCATACAACCCCAAGTTGAAACACTACTCAAACCACAAGAACAACAAGGGATTAATCTATTAAGAAAGCTAAAATATGTGTAAATTCTGGTGATTACCCCTTACGAAGAATATACTTACAAGTCTCTTGCGATGTTTCCCAATGGTGATAGAGCCGCACGTGTGAGTCCCAATGGCGATGTCGTTCCCACCGCCACAACGATTTTTTGCATTTATTTCTGATTTTTTGACACACTTAGGATCATTCCATAGCTTCATCCAGTTTTCCCACACATTTTCTGGAATAAAATGCGGTTGAACTATATCCTTATCTTTTTTTATTTTGCTCATAAAATCAGAGTACCTTCTCACTGCCTTACTTTCCCATAGGCGCTTCACTTCTCTATCAATCAAAGAATCCCAATAGAATGCCTTCTGAAATAATTTTGTAAAGTAGTAACATTAGTATATTATCTATAAAGTTAATACACTATGTAAAATCAATTTGATGGAATATCATACCTTAAATTCTCCAAAGTAAAGTTCTCTTGTCTCTTTTGGGACACCTTTCCAATTGATCCCATTAGGATGAAGTTCATGCTTGAAATTTTGATATATATACTGAGAGCATAATCTAGAAGGTTCTATCCTGGACAATTTGAAGGAATTGCTTGAATGGTTATCATAAATCAATAACAGTATTTTAAAAAATAGTAGAGGCTTGGACTAACCCTGTAGAAGAAAGGAAAACAAGAGTCTGCTGGCCAAGACTACTGTTGGACTCACCTTCACCTATTGCATTGCTTTGAGTAGATATACCCTCACCTATTACATTATTATGTGATATAACGTCGTCTACTGTGTTGCTCTGATTAAGTGTCATCGGAGATGGTTCAACATAGACAGGTGGGGTACTACTATTACCTGATATTTGAATTGGAGGTGTACTACTAGGACCTAATATTTGAGCTTGATTAATATGACTTGGCCGACTTGAGGAACTCGTACCACCTTGTTGATGACTAATTGTTGGAATGAGAATAGTAGGAATGTGCCTACGAGTAGCTGAATTACCCCTAGCAGAGGACTTGTTTATATGACCTGCACTACCTCGACCTCTTCCTCGAGTCATATCTATAAAAAAATTAGTGACAAGCAGATTGAAAAAGTAGCAAGCAGTAAAGTGACTTTTTTATACCTGTGGTTGGAGAGCAAAAAACGCACAAAAAAATTTGTAGAAGTTTACAATGGTGTCAATGGGTGAAAGTCGAGCTAATGCACTAGACTGGAATTAACACCTTGCAAAAAAAAAAAAAAAATAGACACTTAAGTAATTCGTGCAAAATCATAGAATTATTTAAGATTTTCAGTTTTATAGTAAGCAATGATTTAAGAAAATGAATGAGAAGCTTGGACATTAAAGACAACCAAAAATATACATATATTCTTGCATATAAGTAACAGCATACAACACATCTTAATACAAACAAAATAAAAAAAGATATAGTGTCTTAATTTTATTAACACGCTAGTTATCTATTTCTTCTTCAAACTCTTCCTCATCCTCCTCAGTTTCTTTAGTTTCATACTCTTCTTCAGTTTCAAACTCTTCTTCTGTTTCATGATGCTCTGGCAATAATATATCATCAAACAGTTCATCCATTTCAATTAATTCCCCATTTGGATCATGCAGGAGTATGCTTTCATCAACGATAATATTCATATTTATCTCATGGACTTCAACTTCATCAACTTGGAACGGGAGATTCGGTTCTGAGATTGTCGACGCTTGCTCAACGGGTAACTCTACAATATTCTGAGGTTTGACTTTTAATACAGATAACCAATCGTCCTTGTCTTTTTTCTTGCTAGGATAAGACACATAACACACTTGAGTTGCTTGCATTGCAAGAATAAAAGGCTCATATTTTTTAAATCGACGATGATGGTTAACATCGACCAATTTGTACTCATTATGCTTTTTAACACCGGACAAGAGGGGTTGCTCTGATGGTAAGCAACCCTCACTTCCAACCGAGAGGTTGTGAGTTCGAGTCTCCCCAAGAACAAGGTGGGAAGTTCTTGGAGGGAAGGATGCCGGGGGTCTATTTTGGAAACAGCCTCTCTACCCTATGGTAGGGGTAAGGTCTGCGTACACACTACCCTCCCCAGACCCCACTAAAGTGGGATTATACTGGGTTGTTGTTGTTGTTGTTTATGCTTTTTAACACCAATATTAATAGTTGGGTCAAACCATTCACATTTGAATAATACGGTTTGCTTTAAAGGTTCTTCACGGTATTCCACTTGTATAATCTCTTGTATCTTTCCATAGTAGTCACCACTACTACAAAAAAGACTTTTGGCGGCACTTATTTAGCGGCAATAAGACAATTGTTGCTAATAAATTCTTTAAGACGAAAAATTAGCAGCATATGGGGATTAGCCGGTAAAAGATATCCTTTTACCGGCAATGAAAAACAATTGCCACTAAAAATTACTAATTTAAATTAATTTTTTTATTATTTTAACTTTTCCCCAGACACAAAAAGAGAAACATCTTCAATCCAAATTTTTTGGACGAGATTTATCAGTTCCCTCCAATTTGAAAAGTTTAGAAAAACCTTAAGACGAGATTATCGGTTCCCTCCAATTAGAAAAGTTTAGGAAAACAATATTCCCTTGAATAGAAAGGGATCCAGTCGCGCCACAGAAAACCTAATGGCTACTGCGTCAGCGGCCTGCTCGTCAATTCTTTTCCAGGTAAATTCTCTGATAAATTGAGAACTTAGGAAATTAGTTATGTAGTTATGTTCTTCCTCGATTAAATCGATTCGATTCTGATAAATTGACAGTCCTCGTCGATTATGTTCTTCCCCTGTTAAATCGATTTTTTACAATCATTTTGCAATTGATTTTGGATTGATTGATGTTGCTCGATTGTTTATATGGATTGATTTACAGTGGATTGATGTTGCTCGATTATTTACATCTTAGGAAATTTGATTTCAAGACTTCATGTTTGGCTGTAGATTTTTAAAGAGGTTGTTCTTCCCCTGTTAAATTGGTTCGATTATGATAAATTGAAAGTCCTCATTGATTTTATTATTCCCCTGTTAAATCGATTTTTTGCAATCGGTTTACAATAGATTTTTTGAGATATGCTACTCTATTGTTTATATGGATTGATTTACAGTGGATTGATGCTGCTCGAATGTACATCTTAGCAAACTTTGATTTCAAGACTTCATGTATGTCTGCAGATTTTTAAATATATAGGATGTTCTTTCCCTGTTAAATTGCTTCAGTTCTGAAAAATTGGTAGGCTTGTCAATTCTGTTCTTCCTCTGTTAAATCAGTTTTTGCAATCATTTATGGATTGATGCTGCTCAATTGTTTACACCTTAGGAAAATTTGATTTCAAGACTTCATGTTTGGCTGTAGATTTTTAAATAGGCTGTGAATTTGTGAAGTGTAATTTTTTCTGTGTTTGCTAAGTCATTCGTGGCTGCTGTTAGATTGATAGTTCACTTCGATATTGCCGTTGAGCATTTCTTGCATCCTAGCGTGATAGCATGAGGACCCCTACTCTAGACAGTGGGAAATTTTTCTCTTCTCGTGTATGTTATTGTAATTTATACATCTGGAATCCAGTAGAGTACTTGCATTTTCATACAATATACAATAATTTTTAGGCATAGACCATTCTGTATGTTCATTATCACCTACTGTCCTTACTTGTCTGATGAATTTTTATTGTATCCCAATTGCTTCATCCCATTAGTTTGCAGTAGCATGTTTTTACCCATTAACTTCATCAACTGAGTCATCGATTCCATTACAATAACCCTTCTAGTTGTAATTGATGGACACAATAACATCACTTGTGCAACAAGATAAAACAGTTAACTCCAAAGTCATGTACTTTACAAATGCACTGCTTTTGGCCAGAAGTTCTCATTTAGCCTCCTATTAATCCTTTCCTTTCACGAAATTCATACTGGATTGTTATACTATTGTACCGCATTGAGAATTTACTCCACAATATTTTCATTGTACCCTTTTCTTTGGCCAAAGTCTACATGTTAGTTGGTTTGCATCGCACAGAATATCAAACCTTAAAATATTTGTATAATATATAAATTTAATAACTTCATTACTAAAATGTTTATCAATAATTATGGTGAAAATTGGCAAGTTGTCTGTGGCTTACATGTTTGTTCTATGATGACTATGATCTGTTTATAAATAGCGAAATATTCCATATTGATATAGCCCCCATGTAGTAGCCACATGTCACTGTAATCATCGTTTTATTGAATTTTTTAAGTTTATTTAATTTGTCTCTTTCTTGTCATGTTTGGTTTTAGTCGTCTTTATCTGAAACTTTTTGTGGATGTTTTCATCACAATTATATTATCTTTTTCAATTTATCTCTTTAAATATCTCTTTCACAAGGCTTTATTTGTGTGCACGAATTGCTATTCATTTTTTTCACAGCTTGATATGACGACGGTGTCTCGTCCTATTTTGCGTGTGACCTGCTAATTGGTTTGAGTTAATTTGATACTAGTATAACTTAATCCATCAGGATAATTTCTTTATTTTGGAAAAGGAACTATGCAAACTAGAGGTTGCACTCGACTGGTAATTGAACAATTATTGATCACTTGATGGATGGTCAAAACTACTCTAGAGCCCAGTCATATATTGAGCAGTTGATGAATAGTCAGAACTACTCTGACGCCCAAGAACATGATGGTCATTCTAATGAGTTGAATAGTTCTAATGGTGGCACTGAGATTCAACATGATGAAGAGTCAGGTAATGCTTCTGTATTATTGCAATCTCATTATGTGTAATATTATATGATGTCTTTCAATACTATTTATCCTTGTAATGGTTGGATGTTGGTCTTTTTTAACAGAACTGCTAATGGTTAGTCTTTTTTAACAAAAGTTGTGCCAATGGTTGGTCTTTTTTAACAGAAGATGATATTTGATTTACTTTGTGCTTCATTTTGCACTCTTTTCCTGATTACTTTTTGCCTAATTCTAAAGAGTCTATATGTCTCCTGATGGATTTTAAAGGCATATCTAGGAAACCACTATGAACCTACAAAAATAAACTCTAGTCATTCTGATAATGAGATATATTCTAAACATAAGTGGAGCGCATTTATAAATCAAACACTAAGATGGTAAAGTAAGAATTTGAGTGTCACTTGAACTTCTTGCTTGAAGTCACCACCTATCTTTTCAGTAAATAAATTAAGTACTGTAATCTCCTCTTTACAGATTTGATCACAGTACTTCCATTGATTTCTTTTCACCTCCTTGGTATCCATTTGTTCCTCTAGTTCTTGGCAGTCTTCACCCTCAAATAAGAACATTATAGCTTATCTAAGTTCACAATCCTTATACCTTTAGCGTCAAGCTGTGCAAAGCCATGCGCCTCAATATCCCCACTATCCAAAGCAAGATTAGCCAAATGATCGGCTAGACTATTGCCTTCCCTCCAGTTCTTGACGCACTTGGCAGTACCAAAACAATTATAAATACCAACTGAAACCATTGAAGTGAATTTGTGGAGATTAAGTTTGTCCGAAATGGAGGGACAACTGATGTAGCACCCAAGGGGCATGTAGAATCATTTCACCATCTCAGTCATTTAAAATTCTATGAACTCCTAGCTGTTCGTGACGCTCAGAATACTTTAGAGACAAGGATGGCTATAAAAATGTAGTAACTTGTTCAATCTATCTTCTGTATGTTTCATAGGATATTTGGCGCAGGGAATCTTTAGCTTTAAAATTGATCACTTATGTTTTATTTTTTATCATAATGTGTGATGGTATTTGTGATGACCCGGCCCGTCGTCACGGGAATTACCACCTCGTTATGTTGTAATTATATGATTTATGCTTTTATATCAGTGCTAGAGTCTATCAGGTGAGTTAGGAGTGAATTGGATTGAAAATGAGGCGTATAGCCTTTTTGAAGGAAACTTGAATATGGAAAGTCAACCTGGAGTTGACTATTTAGTTAGAGGAGCGATCGGAATTGAATTTGGAGGCCCGGTGTAGAAATAAGCTTGAATTGGCTAAGGTTGAATTTTGGTAAAATCCGAACGGTAGGTGAGATTTTGATCAGGGGGTAGGGATGAAATTCTGACAATTTCTGTAGCTTTATCATGTGATTTTGGATATGTACGCAAAGTTTCAGGTCATTCGGATGTCATTTGGTCGGGTTTTAGATCGAATGTGTAATTTGGAAAGTTTTAAGGAATTTAGGCTTGAATTCGATGTGAATTATGGGTTTTGATGTTGTTAGACGTGTTTTGAGGATTGGAACAAGTTTGAATAAGGTATTAGGATGTGTTGGTGTGTTTGGATGAGGTCCAGGGGGCCTCGGGGTGTTTTCGGATTGTCAAACGGGAGAAAATATGGAAAATTGCAGACTTTGTGCACTGGTTCTGTTGTTTTCGCTCATGCAGAAATGGGGGCGCAGGAGCGAGTCCGCAGGAGTGGACAAGGGGGAGTAGAGGCGCTTGGCTTCGCAGAAGCGGAAACATGTCCGCTGAGGCGGCGTCGCAGGAGCGAGGTTGAGACCGCATAAGCGGTCAAGAGACGAGATGGGGAAGTCCGCAGAAGCGGATTGTTGATCGCATAGGCGAGTCCGCAGGAGCGGACTCTTGTCCGCAGAAGCGGGAAAGACCGCAGGGGCGGAGAAAATTTCGCAGGAGCGGAACCGCAGGAGCGGAACCGCAGGAGCGGTCCATGGCTCGCAGGAGCAGGAATGGCCAAATAGGTGTGGGTTCACAGAAGCGACCAATTGGTCACAGAAGCGGTTCTGCAGAGGCGGAAATGGTCCGCAGAAGCGAAAATCGCAGAGAGTTAATTGTATCAGAAGTTAGAAAATTTCAGAAATATTTCACACATTGGGGTCTCGGCTTATGGGCGATTTGGGCGATTTTGAAGAGAAACTCAAGGGAATTCGTCAAGTAATCAACTATAGACTCATCTTATGATTAGTATTGATAATATTATGCAATTATATCATGAAAATGGAGGAATTTGGGGTAATTTATGGAGGATTTAGCCCTAGGCTTGAACTTTAGAAAATCAAGGATTTGAATGGGCAAATGGAGTCCGAATTTGGTAAATCGTATATGCTTTGACTCGTATCGAGATGAGGGTTCCGAATATGTGACTTTTGTTATTTTTCGAGAAGCGTACCAAAAGTCGAGTTTTGGCAACTTTGCAATTTTTGGTGTAAATCGAGTTGTATTGATTGAGTGTCGTCCCACTGGCCTAATTTGTTGTGTTTCTACTATGTTTGATCAGATTCTACGTGTGCGGAGCTTGATTCTCGTGGCAAGGGCATCGCGGAGTAGTCGTCGCGCTGTATTGAGGTGAGTAATAGATGTGGGTGATGACCAGCGAGTTCGAAACCCCGGTATACCACTTTGTGACGCTGTATAGAGGCGAGACACGTACTCTCCTGTGAGTGCGGGGTCGATTGTGATTGGGGACTATGGCTTAGTCCGACCTGTTGGTACTGTGTTATGATATTAGGCTATTCTTGAGCCGTCAAACCTCCCTCTCGGATGGTTGCATATTGTATTGTGATATTGGCTACTTCTGAGCCGTTGAACCTCCTTCTCGGATGGTTGAGTATACTTATGGGCTTTGAGCCAATTGTTGGGATCCTGCGAGCATCGTTAGCACTGTTATGTGAAATTGACATGCTAGTTTCTACCAGTCTGTAGCTATTACTGATATCATGATATTTCCAATCTCTGGAACTTGACATTTACTGTTTTCAACAGAAAAATGATAAAAGAGTTTTCAAAACAACTTTTGAGCATGTAAGGCTGCATTTGCATTTAGCTGACTGGTAGTGGATCGGGCTGCACGCCGCAGCGTATATTCATGATATTGTGCTTGGGCTGTAGGAACCCCTCCGGAGTCTGAACCCCCACAGTGAGCACGGATACCCAAATTGGATTTGCGACGAACCGGCCCGTCGTCACGAGAATTACCACCCCGTTATGTTGAAAATACATGTTTTATGATTTTATATCAATATTAAAGTCCATCGGGTGAGTTAGGAGTGAATTGGATTGAAAATGAGGCATATAGCCTTTGTGAAGGAAACTTGAATAAGGAAAGTCAACCCGGAGTTGACTATTTGGTTAGAGGGCTCGGAATCGGATTTTGATGATTCGGTTAGTTCCGGGAGGTGATTTGTGACTTAGGGGAGCGATCGGAATTGAATTTGGAGGCCCGGTGTAGAAATAGGCTTGAATTGGCTAAGGTTGAATTTTGGCGAAATCCGAACGGTAGGTGAGATTTTGATCCGGGAGTCGGAATGGAATTTCGACAGTTGCAGTAGCTCCGTTAGGTGATTTTGGATGTGCCTGCAAAAATTTCAGGTCATTCGGACGTCGTTTGGTCGGGTTTTTGATTGAATGTGTAATTTGGAATGTTTTAAGGAATTTAGGCTTGAATTCGATGCGAATTATGGGTTTTGATGTTGTTAGACGCGTTTTGAGGATTGGAACAAGTTCGAATAAGGTATTAAGATGTGTTGGTGTGTTTGGATGAGGTCCCGGGGGCCTCGGGGTGTTTTTGGATGGTTAAACGGAAGAAAATCATGGAAATTGCAGGTTGAAGAGTTCTGGTTCTGTCATTTTCGCTCCTGCGGAAATGTGGTCGCAGGAGCGAGTCCGCAGAAGCGGATATTGGAGCGCAGAAGCGCTTGTGATCGCGGAAGCGGAAAGGAGCCCGCAGGTGCGGCACCGCTGAAGCGGATGTTGAGCCGCAGAAGCGGCCAAGGGCTATGGGGGAAGTATCGCAGAAGCGGAAGGCTAGCCGCTTAGGCGAGTCTGCAGAAGCGGACACCTAGCCGCAGAAGCGGAAATTTCCGCAGGAGCGATCGAGTCTTCGCAGAAGCGGACGCGCAGAGGCGGTCCGTATATCGCAGAAGCGGAAAATGGCCGGCTAGGCCTGGAACCGCAGAAACGACCCTTTGGTCGCGGATACGGGAGCGTAGAAGCGGAAAATGTTCCGCGGAAGCGAAAATCGCTGTAAGTAAGTGTATCAGAAGTTAGAAAAATTTCAGAACATTTAACACATTTTGGGTCTCGGCTTAAGGGGCGATTTGGGCGATTTTGAAGAGAAATTCAAGGGAAATCATCAGGTAATCATCTATGGACTTAAACTATGATTAGTATTGGTAATATTATGCAATTATATCATGAAAATGGAGGAATTTGGGGTAATTTATGGAGGATTTAGCCCTAGTCTTGAACTTTAGAAAATCAAGGTTTTGAATGGGCAAATGGAGTCCGAATTTGGTAAAATTGATATGCTTAGACTCGTATTGAGATGAGGGTTCGAATATGTGACTTTCGTGATTTTTCGATAAGCGTACCGAAAGTCGGGTTTTGACAACTTTAGGAATTTTGATGTAAATTGAGTTATATTGATTGGGTGTCGTCCCATTGGCCTAATTTGTTGTGTTTCTACTGTATTTGATCAGATTCTACACGTGCGGAGCTTGATTCTCGTGGCAAGGGCATTTCGGAGTAGTCGTCGCGCCGTATTGAGGTGAGTAATAGATGTGGGTGATGACCAGCGGGTTCGAAACCCCGGTATACCACTTTGTGACGTTGTATAGTGGCGAGACACGTACACTCTTGAGGGTGCGGGGTCGATCATGAATTGGAGACTACATATTAGTCCAACCTGTTGATATTGTATTTTTGGCTATTCTAGAGCCGTCGAACCTCCTTCTCGGATGGTTGCATATATATATATATTGTGATAATGGCCACTCTTGAGCCGAGGAACCCCCTTCTTGGGCGGTTGATTATACATGTGGGCCGTGAGCCGGTTATTGGATCCCGCGAGGATCGTTATCATTGTCTTATCATATAGACATGCTAGTTTACTACTAGTTCGCAACTATTTTGTTATTATGCTAATTCCAATCTCTGGAACTTGATATTACTGTTTTCCAACTGAAAAATGATAAAAGAGTTTTCAAAAACTATTTTTGAGCCTGCGAGGTTGTATCTGCATATTAGCTGACTAGTAGTGGATCGGGTGCACGCGCGCGCGACGTGATATATGTTGGATCGGACGCACGCCGCGGGAATATCTCTATGAGATGTGCTTGGGTCTGTAGGAGCCCTCCGGAGTCCGAACCCCACGGTGAGCACGGGTACCCAAAATTGGAGTCGAGCTACGCGCGTAGCGGTCATATCATGCATTGCGTTGCATTTAGCTACATCTGCTAGTTGTTATGCTATATATTGGTATTTGTTGGAACAGGTACAATGAAGATCTATTCTATGACAGGTATTCGATTATAGCTTTACATAGTGCTTTATTGCGGATTTCTTATCTGCGTCTGTCTTACCACTTGTTTATTACCATCGAGTACGGCGATACTCGTTTTACTCCCCGCACCTTGTGTGCGGATCCAGAGGTACCTCTCGGCGGTGATCCGGCGCTGTGCGAGGTGACGTTTGTGGGATATACGAGGTAGCTGCAGAGTCCGCAGGACCCGATATTCTTTCCTACTGTCTTTTGATTTATTGTATTGACATTTCTTTCCGCACTTGGTATCTTGTAAACCTTTATACACTCATGTTCAGTAGAGGCTCATGACTCTTGACCCTTCGGTCTGTGGGAGTTAGTATATTTTGGGACTTGGTTTCCCCGCTGTTGGTATAAGTATTACTATTGTTTCATATTTTGAAATGCTTAAATGGGTTAAAGAGAGCTTCAAGCTCCGTTGTTGATATTGATTGGTCAGGCTGGCTTAGCAATGTGCTGGGCGCCATCACGACCGGATTTGGGGTCGTGACAAGTTGGTATCAGAGCCTAGGTTTACTAGGCCTCATGAGTCTTGAGCAGGTTAGTAGAGTCTTGTGGATCGGTACGGGGACGCTTGTACTTACCCTCGGGAGGCTGCGTACCTTTAGGAAACACTTCACTTTTCTTGAACTCTGTCGTGCGATATTTTTGTTCTGAGAACTAAACTTGTACATTCCTTCTACACGTCTGTGTACGCTTCGAGCGCTCAGTAATTTAATTGCCTTATGGCTTATGATTTCCTCGAACGAGGGGCAAGATATAATCTCGGTGAGTTCTTGTTGGGCCAGTCAGGATGACTTGAGGCTGGACCTTGTTTATGACTCGAGCATTAAGGTGCTGATTTTGTGAGTGGTGGCAATAGATAATGTACTGAGGGTTTGAAATCCCGTATATTTGCACTATACAGTGCTGTCCTGAGATGGAACACGCGTCATGTGACGAGTGTGGTGGTATTATGACTGGGGATTTGGACTTGATCCTTCCCGATTGATAGATTACCGTGTATAATGACTAATACTGTCTTATATCGATGTATTTGGGCTAGTAGCCGTGTTTGGGGCCTTGTGCCGATCTGTAGAGTATTAGGGAGGCTTACTAATGAATGAGCGGTTAATTGTTCGACTCTTATCTAATTTGTTGTGTAGCCCCGAGCTATGGGCATGGTGAATAATTATCATATCTCGTAATTGGAGGGTAAAGTGCCTTAGGTGTAGTGGAACGAGTTTAAACTCAGAAAGACTAAAGTGATTTTGCTATGTGTATCCTGGTGGAAGGTATTGTGATGAAATGCTAAATTGAGAAGAAGTAGGAGGGTTGATCCTCATGTGTAATTGAAAGGTATTTGATATGTGTTATGATTCGAGCAGGTACAACGCAGGTTCAAGTATAAATTGTGATAATATGATTCGTATAGCATGGGATTTAATGTTGTTGAAATACATTGTGATGTCTTGTTGAGCTGTGAATGTATTGCTAGGATGGTTTTGGTGATTCTCTGGCAGGTGGATAGGCCAATTTACAAAGGAAACTCTGTCAAAATTTTTGGAAAATTTGGGACTTAGAAAAGATTGTCACCTAAAGAGTGGGCGTAACTGTTGTGTGTGAATGAATGCAAGAATTGCAAAAGAGTTAATATTTCTGATGATTCGAATCTTCGCCGAAGCTTGCAAATGACTTGAGTTCAATCTAACTAGAACTTTGTGGTATCATTGGAGTAAGAAGGCTATGAGTGGCTAAAAGTGCTTTGATGTATGGCTCCGAGCTAAGTTGGGGAGGTTGCTATTGATTAACTAATTGCACTATTGTGTGCTATGTGATTATGTCTTTAAGTATGTTGGGAAAATTCTGATAGAGGTTATGGTGCTTCATAGATGTGAAGAAATCCTAGGATGATTTGAACTGATGTCGGTAAGGAATGTTCGGTGAATAGAAAAGATAGATAGCTAAATGCAGCTGTATGTAATCATGTTCTGCGATGTCAGAGTTCTAACAAGGCATGAGTGGTTCTGTTCAATAAGACAGCTGAATTGTAATTGAATAAGGGTAAATGACGCTCGAGAATAGCCTTGCGGTGTTCAGGACTTTGCTTGTAATGGTTAGGTGCCTTAAGATTGTGTATGTGGCTAAAGACGGTGGTTTCGTTAGAAGGGATCAAGAATTGTGTAATGATATGTGAATGATGAGATTCTATGTATCTATATTGGAGAGTAATGATAACGAATTCAAAAAATCGCAAGAAATTCTTCAAAACAAAGTATTGTAGAATGTGGTACTTTTGAGAAACATTGAGAGAGTATTAAGTGACCTATGGGCTTTAGACCGTGTGATCTTGTGTACGAGTCTCGTGTGGTAACATGAGTTGAGATATTGTAGTGCTACAGTAAAGGCTAATATCAAATTAAAGATGAATCAGAAAGGAAAATGGAGTAACTTGTTAATAAACCGGAACGGTGTGATAGGGATAGTCAATTCCTGGTATGTGTTCGAAGTGATAAGTCTTGCAGCTATGGTGCAACCAAGCTCTTGAGTGTTGGTAGTTGCGTAGCTCGATGTGGGTAGAAGGACTCAGTCCTAGCAGCTAAACTTATGTAATGGATTGGGAGAAAGAGTTTGTGATGGGTCCTACCGTGGTTTAAAAGTGAGTATATTCTTGTTGGTATGCAAAGCTTGGAATGTGTAATGAGTTTTCTCTATATGGGATCATGAAAGGCCTTGACTAGTTGAGTGCGCCGATGTTTGCGGCGTAGGAAGGGGATATGAATTCCCATGTTATCTTAGTGTGGTATGGTATATGCGATGTGTTATGGAAAGTTGATAATGGCATATTCAAGGCTTTGAGATTTGTTCATAATATATGGGAAGTCATTAAAAATTATTGAGCAGCGCGGGCAGCTGCAGGTGAATTTAGAATCGATCTTTCTGGTGATTAAGGAAAATAGAAAATGGTACTGCTATTCTATTAACTTGGCAGGGAATATGATCCAAAAAGGACAATGTAATGTAAACTGATAATATCCAGTGGTATGGTGGTATTCTCTTGTTGGATCGACTATAATAATTGAGTCGTTGATGGCATAGTGAAATTTTCGAATGGCTTTCGTGGTATGAATGGACGCTTGATGTGCGTTATGTATTTGTACAGTGGAGTACGGAATCAGGCATAGTGATTCATGTGTTATATATGTGTTGGAGACTTGAAGTTCTCGTTAGATCCGCCTATGGGGTGGTTGTATATCGTGTGTATCAGCACTGTTTAGTGATTATTGGAAATTGGAAGCCCTAGTGGCTATCTCGTTACTTGATGTGATGAATTTGGATTGTGATACTTGATTGCTGACTTGTTGTCATGGGTTAGGTTGTCTAGGCTAATGTGATATGGACCATGATGGTATGGCACAAATTGTGTAGCAGAGTGCATCAGAGTATGCTCCAGCGGGGTAGTTGTACCTCAGGACCAGCAGACGGCTGGTGGGTATTGCTTGTTCGGTTGGGCCTTCGTGGCGGATATCAGTGCAGAGGTTTCTATCGTTGATTTGGTTCTGGTATTGAGTAACTTTGTCGGATGCGGTTCTTGTGGCCAAACTTGAGGCTATATATGTTTATTATGATGAGCAACTTGACTCGACGCGTATTTATTTGACGAGGGTTACTTGGATCGGGTGGCACGCCGCCACGGGTATGGTATCTAGATCGGGTGGCACGCCGCCACGGGTATGTCATTGGAGCGGGTTGCACGCCGCAACAAGTGTAATGTGAAAATAGAGTTAGTTATATATTACCTGGTATACAATACTTCCTAGCTTCTGAGGAAAAGTCCGTATTGAGTATCGCTCGGCGAATGGCACATCGGTTGTGTCCTTTCAGGATTTGATAGCATATGTTAATTGTTTCACCGTGGGTGAGGTTGATTGCTTGGTTCCAAGACCTAGATCTGTGCGTGGCTAACCGTTTTGAGCTTCGTAGCTTGACGTGCTTGGATAGAATCACAAATCGTGGCAAGGCCACGTGATGTTATGACCTCTCGAGAAGGATTCAGGTACTCTATTTCTATGATGCGAGACGCGATCTCAGTTCTATGTTATGATGGCACAGAGGAATTGAATTCCAGCTCTTTTGCCGGAGACAATTATCATGATTTGAGCTGTCATGATTCGAGTGTGTGCAGACGTTTCTGTTGGAGCCTATGTTGTGCTCGTCACGGCTTAGGCCGGTGGTTGAGATGTCATGTCACCGGTGTGGTGTGTTATGATTGAAATGACCGTTGGAGTCATTAATGAATACGAGCATATTGGATCTTAGCTTGTTAGAAAGGTAAAAATCGAGGTTTGGCTCCGAAACATTTTGTGGTACCGGTTTTAAAAGGGAAATAGATTCACGAATGGTTAACTCGAGAGATGGGTTCGGTATATCGCGTGCTTCAGCTGCCGTGGGCAGGATATGGAGGTGTTGGAATAAGACTCTATCTAATGAAAGAGGTTTTCAGCTAGTATTTGGTTATTGTGGCCGGTTGTTGTGATTAGAGACTATCGTCTCGAGTGATTGGGTTGTCGATACATCATATGATCTCACCCGGAGTAGTGAATATGGGTTATTGCAGTGGATTCGAGTGTATCCTGAGTATAGGCATGGGATTTGCAATTGGCATATGATTTCAGAAAGTACAATGTGATTTATGGTTCAGATGGTCCGTGAAATTTTGACTATATGGTGTTTTCGGACTTATGTGAGATAGGGTGACGTATGATCGCCTGAAATTATGCTTGGTAAGGTCATTCAGCTATTGGGTGGCTTCTAGTACAACTCTGAGTACGCTCGAGGACGAGCGATTGTTTAAGTTGGGGAGAATGCGACGACCCGGCCCGTCGTCACGAGAATTACCACCCCGTTATGTTGAAAATACATGTTTTATGATTTTATATCAATATTAAAGTCCATCGGGTGAGTTAGGAGTGAATTGGATTGAAAATGAGGCATATAGCCTTTGTGAAGGAAACTTGAATAAGGAAAGTCAATCCGGAGTTGACTATTTGGTTAGAGGGCTCGGAATCGGATTTTGATGATTCGGTTAGTTCCGGGAGGTGATTTGTGACTTAGGGGAGCGATCGGAATTGAATTTGGAGACCCGGTGTAGAAATAGGCTTGAATTGGCTAAGGTTGAATTTTGGCAAAATCCGAACGGTAGGTGAGATTTTGATCCGGGAGTCGGAATGGAATTTCGACGGTTGCAGTAGCTCCGTTAGGTGATTTTGGATGTGCCTGCAAAATTTCAGGTCATTCGGACGTCGTTTGGTCGGGTTTTTGATTGAATGTGTAATTTGGAATGTTTTAAGGAATTTAGGCTTGAATTCGATGCGAATTATGGGTTTTGATGTTGTTAGACGCGTTTTGAGGATTGGAACAAGTTCGAATAAGGTATTAAGATGTGTTGGTGTGTTTGGATGAGGTCCCGGGGGCCTCGGGGTGTTTTCGGACGAGAAAGAAGAAATTGCAGAGGAAATTGCGAGGTTGAAGAGTGGGATTAGTGCATTGTCTGAGGCCAAAAAAACATCACCAAAGGGAGCAGCGCAGCAGCTGTTGGATGCAATTAATAAGCTCGAGGCAAATTCAAATCAAAACTTGGCGAGAGCTGTGAAGGAGAATGATAGAGTATACCTCATGAGAGTTCCACAAGCCAGTTCTCTGGCTCCTCTTCCAGCATTTTCATTGGTCAAGCCTATGCCAATGAATGATGTCCTGGATGCAAGCAAGGAGAAGATGTTTGCCAGTCTTGTTCCTGATAACAGCAGATGGCCGGCCAGGCCTGGAACCGCTGAAGCGACCCTTTGGTCGCGGATACGGGCTCGTAGGAGCGGAAAATTTTCCGCGGAAGCGAAAATCGCTGTAAGTAAGTGTATCAGAAGTTAGAAAAATTTCAGAACATTTCACACATTTTGGGTCTCGGCTTTAGAGGCGATTTGGGCGATTTTGAAGAGAAACTCAAGGGAAATCATCAGGTAATCATCTATGGACTTAAACTATGATTAGTATTTGTAATATTATGCAATTATATCATGAAAATGGAGGAATTTGGGATAATTTATGGAGGATTTAGCCCTAGTCTTGAACTTTAGAAAATCAAGGTTTTGAATGGGCAAATGGAGTCCGAATTTGGTAAAATTGATATGCTTAGACTCGTATTGAGATGAGGGTTCCGAATATGTGACTTTCGTGATTTTTCGATAAGCGTACCGAAAGTCGGGTTTTGACAACTTTGGGAATTTTGATGTAAATTGAGTTATATTGATTGGGTGTCGTCCCATTGGCCTAATTTGTTGTGTTTCTACTGTATTTGATCAGATTCTACACGTGCGGAGCTTGATTCTCGTGGCAAGGGCATTTCGGAGTAGTCGTCGCGCCGTATTGAGGTGAGTAATAGATGTGGGTGATGACCAGCGGGTTCGAAACCCCGGTATACCACTTTGTGACGCTGTATAGCGGCGAGACACGCACACTCTTGAGAGTGCGGGGTCGATCATGAGCTGGAGACTATATATATTAGTCCGACCTGTTGTTACTGTATTGTTGGCTATTCTAGAGCCGTCGAACCTCCTTCTCGGATGGTTGCATATATATATATATTGTGATAATGGCCACTCTTGAGCCGAGGAACCCCCTTCTTGGGCGGTTGAGTATACATGTGGGTCGTGAGCCAGTTATTGGATCCCGCGAGGATCGTTATCATTGTCTTATCATATAGACTTGCTAGTTTACTACTAGTCCACAGCTATTTTGTTATTATACTAATTCCAATCTCTGGAACTTGGTATTACTGTTTTCCAACTGAAAAATGATAAAAGAGTTTTCAAAAACTATTTTTGAGCCTGCGAGGCTGTATCTGCATATTAGCTGACTAGTAGTGGATCGGGCTGCGCGCCGCAGCGAGATATATGTTGGATCGGACTGCACGCCGCAAGAATATCTCTATGAGATGTGCTTGGGCTGTAGGAGCCCCTCCGGAGTCTGAACCCCCACAGTGAGCACGGGTACCCAAAATTGGAGTCGAGCTACGCGCCGTAGCGGTCATATCATGCATTGCATTGCATTTAGCTACATCTGCTAGCTGTTATGCTATTTATTGGTATTTGTTGGAACAGGTACAGTGAAGATTGATTCTATGACAGGGTAGCCGATTATAGCTTTACATAGTGCTTTATTGCGGATTTCTTATCTGCGTTGTCTTACCCTTGTTTATTACCACTGAGTCTGGCAGTACTCATTTTACTCCCTGCACCTTGTGTGCAGATCCAGGTACCTCTCAGCAGTGATCCAGTAGCTGTGCGAAGCGACGTTTGTGGGATATACGAGGTAGCTGCAGAGTCCGCAGGACCCGATATTCTTTCCTACTGTCTTTTGATTTATTGTATTGACATTTCTTTCCGCACTTGGTATCTTGTAAACCTTTATACACTCATGTTCAGTAGAGGCTCATGACTCTTGACCCTTCGGTCTATGGGAGTTAGTATATTTTGGGACTTGGTTTCCCCGTTGTTGGTATACGTATTACTATTGTTTCATATTTTGAAATGCTTAAATGGGTTAAAGAGAGCTTCTAGCTCCGTTGTTGATATTGATTGGTCAGGCTGGCTTAGCAATGTGCTGGGCGCCATCACGACCGGATTTGGGGTCGTGACAGGATTGGGCTATGCGCCGTAGCGATCATTTCATGCATTGCATTGCATTTAACTACACCTGCTAGCTGTTATACTTGTTGATATTGTTGGCTATCTACTGTTGAAATAGAACTGCTACAGGGTTTTGAGTATAGATTCATATTGTGCTTTACTGTGATTTTCTTATCTACACTGTCTTACCCTTGTTAATTACCACTGAGTCTAGCAGTACTCATTTTACTCCCTGCACCTTGTGTGCAGATCCAGGTACTTCTCAGCAGACCTGATTTGGTAGCCGCTCAGAGGCGTTGTGCGGGATAGTCGAGGTAGCTGCAACGTCCGTAGGACCTGACTCCCCTTCTAGTTGTCATTTCTTTTCATGTTGTCTTTTCTTTCCGCACTGAGTTTGTTGTAAACCTTATTACACTTATGTTCTTTAGAGGATCATGACTCTTAACCCTTCGGTCTATGGGAGTTGGTATGCATTGGGACTTGGTTTCCCGTTTCGATATATATTTCTCTGTTGCCTTATAATTTGATATGTTTAAATGGGATTAAGCGAGCTCCTAGCTCCGTTATTGTTATTGATTGGTCAGGATGGTCTAGCAGTATGTGCTGGGCGCCATCACGATTGGGTTTGGGGTCATGACAAAGTTGGTATCAGAGCCTAGGTTTACTAGGCCTCATGAGTCTTGAACCGATTAGTAGAGTCTTGTGGATCGGTACGGTGACGCCTGTACTTATCCTCGGGAGGCTGCGAACCTTTAGGAAATACTTCATTTTTCTTGAACTCCGTCGTGCGATCTTGTTGTTCTAAGAACTGAACTTCTATATTCTATTCTCTCGCAGATAGTGAGAACGTGAGCATCAGGACAAGGTGGACGACCTCCATTGTCACCTGTTAGAGGCCGTGGGCGCGGTCGTGCTAGAGATAAAGGTAGGGCAGTTGAGGCAGTGCCAACTGACGTGCCCATTGTACCTGTTCAGGAGCAGCCCCCAGTGGTTGATGCTCTAGCAGCCCGAGTTCAGGGCCAGACTGTATCTATTGCTATTCCTGGTCTTCAGGAGACTCTTGCCCAGATACTATCGGTGTGTTCTGGTTTGGCTCAGGTAGTTTTAGCTACCGCTACTGCAGCGACATCTCAGACAGGGGGTGGTCAGCAGACCCCTGCAGCTCGCACACCCGAGCAGGTTGTTCAGGGACTTCAGAAGTTAGAGGCGGTCCCCGCTCAGGTGGTTGCACCAGTTATTCCTCCAGCTGCACCAGCTCCAGAGCATATGGTTCAGGCTATGACCGACAACGAGCAACGTCGTCTTGAGAGATTTGGTAGACTTCGTGTAAGGCCCAGGAAAATTTCGCTAAGTAATTTAGGATTTCGTAGTGTCCCACAGACTTATTATAATTTTTTTATACTATTAATATGGTGGTCATCAATTAGACTTGGTAAATATGAGTATAAGTCTTATGGTAAGTTATGTGAGGACCAAATGGAAGCCTAGGTGTACGCAAAATGGTAACATTTTCGAAATAGGCCAAAATTCCAAATGGATTCGTACATGGATCCACTTCAAAGGATCATATATAATAATGTATAAGGTTTTATGTGTTTAATATCATATCAAATGAAAGCCCTTTGAGTCTGGTTTCCAACGCTTCAAACCGTTCATCATTTGGACATTCCTACACAAAGTTATGATCAAATTACCAAAGGCTCGAAAATGCTATCTTGTGCCAAATGTGCGACCGCATTCCTGTCGCATTTTTAACATTGCGGTCGCATTTCTGTCGCAAATTGAACCAGAGAAGCCCAGTTTTGGGTACCGATTTTGCGGTGCATTGTGCGGCCAACATGTTCATTCTGCGGTCCATTCTGCTATAGCATAATTGACATCGCATGTTTAATTCTTCTATTTTTATAACCCGACCCCATATCAATATATAGGCTTTGGGGTTCATTTTGGGGTCATTTATTATTGATTTTAGAGAGAGGTGAGAGTATTTTAGAGAGAGAAGGAGGAACCCAACATCTGAATCATCCAAATCTTGCATCAATCTTCAAGAATCAAGAACCCAATAGCAAGTTCTTCATCTAAGAGGTAAGATACCCTAGGGTTTAATTTCGAATTTGGTGTATAAGATGAGTTATTGAGGTATGATTCTTGGGTTTATTAGTATTGTGTATATATACATGTACAAATTAGGTTTATGGGAAGATTGTTTAATTTAATAAGTAAAGATTGGGTTAGGGAATAAGAGATGTCTTAAAAAGGGAATTTGAAATCAAGATGCTCAACTAGTGTTTGATAAAACGTTCAAATGAGCTAGTTTCATGAATATCTTTCTAATATGTGTTTAATTTTGTTATGTCTCATATTAGATTGGAATTTCTAGAGTTTTTGGAGTGTTGTAGTAACTTAAGGAAAGCTCAATCGAGGTATGTATGGCTAATTTTGATTCTTGTAAAATCGCCCATATGTGTGAAATTGTTTGGCATGTGTTAATTTGAGAGATTGTATGTGATTCTTTGATGTCATTGTTGGGTATTCAATTGATGTTGAACTACATGTGGCATGGTATGAAATATGAATTGAAAGATAACAAGGGAATTGGAATTGGTAAAGAACTGAGAACAATTGTTGTGGTGGCATATATGGTTTCTTGTGGAAAGAGATGAAACACTTGAATTGTGGTGAATTGTTGAACATACTTGTGTGAGTACTCTCGAATATGGAAACATGGTAACTTGGTTATGATATCAGTTTGAAAAGTATTTGAGAATATGAATCGAATTGTAAGTTGCTTATTTGAATTTGTTGTAATTGTGTGTAGTGCCTTATTTGTTATTTGTGATTGTTGTGTTTGAAATTGTACGGTGGGATCGGGTTGCGCGCCACAACACGAAGTAATAAGGTGTGGGTTGGGGTGATAAGGGTGGCCGAGGTAATAAGGGTGGACGAGGTAATAAGGATGGAAAGCGATCGAAATTGCTATTGAAATTTGATATAAAATCATTGATGTGAAATTGTGAAAGGAGACAGCAGGAGAGTTTGCAACCTGTGGGGCACTGATTGCCCCTTTGTTTGACTACTTGTGTTTTATGTGATTGATTGGTTGTTCTTCTACTTGTTGATCGTAAACGTGCTTTGTGTTGAGAATTATCTGAGATGAGGAAAATGTGGAAAACATGGTTGGCTGGCTTATTTGATTCTTGGTGCAATTTATTGGTTGTCTTATCATCGTGATTACTTATTTAATGGCTTGAGTTTACTTGGGACAAGTTTGTCCATATATCACCATTTTGGGGTGTGGGGTCGGGTATAGCTCCGATTAGCTCTGTTATAGGTCTCTTAGATTGGTTAGTTACTAACTGTGTTGATAATTGATTAGATTTTTGATTCATTGCTGGTTAAATGCTAAATCATAATTTTCTTTGGCTAACTTTTTTAGTAATAGTAACTTTTTTATATTTTTATTTAGTGAATCTAGGTGTGTGATTTTTTTAGTCTGTATATAATTATCTAAGTCATTTTTCATATTTTGTTCGGTTTTAGCTATTTCAAGCATAGTTTCTGTCCAATAACTTAAATATTCGTAATTTATCATATTTTAGTCTGTTTCGGGTCCTGAGTCCCATGTATTTGTATAGTTATACATTCTTTCTAGTTCGTCATTATTATAGGCTTCTTCTAGTTCTTCTAGTTCTTCGTTCCATTCTTGGTTAATTATTTCTGTTAAAATTAGATTTTCATATTCTTGAATTTTATTCCATATATTTTTTCTTATTTCAGGTTCGGTTATTTTTCTAAGTACATAAAAGATTAATATCTTATAGTTATCTGCCATTTCATCTAGTAAAAATGTTATCATTTTTATGTATTGCTAATTTTCTTTATAATATTCCTTCTAATCCTCTTATTTTTACTATCATATTCATCATATAATAATAAGATATAAAAAACAATTTTTCTGGTCACTACCATGGCCCTTTGCTCTAATCATCTACCCTAGCAATGTCCTCAACTGCGGTACTCCCCTAAACGGCATCTCTCGCCTCACCGGTTTCCCATTAGGAGTGACTTAGCCTAGGTTACTACTTAAAGCATACTTCCATGGCAAACTTACTCAAATTATTTTTTATAACATTACTATAACATGATGAAAATCATAGTATTATAAGACGATTATCAGGAATATAAGAATTTAGCTAGACATAATCATAAATGATTTTACCTGACTTTGTATTTCCTTTGACATATTTGTTGAATAGCTTATCTGAGAGAGTTTTTCGAAAGAGAGAATTTTATTGATAATATTTTGAGAGTTGATGATTTTCGAATTCTGAGGATGATTTCTTCTATCTTCTTACTTCTTTATATAGAGAAGTAAGGTGACTCTTACTATTTACATCTGACTCTTACTATTCACATCTGACTCTTACTATTCACATCTGACTCTTACTATTCATTGGCCTTTACTATTCATGAATAGTACTTGACTCTTACTATTTACGACTACGACTTCTATGACTCTGACATTTTTACATAAAAACAAAGAACTTTACATAAAGAAAGATAAATATTTCTTCTACATTATTATCCTCTTTGTCTTCTTTCTCTTTATTTCTCTTTCTCCTTTATCTTCTTCTTTGTATCTTGTCGGCCGCTTTGTCTTCTTTTGATCATTTCTTCTTTATGTCTCTTTCTTCTTTATCTTTACGACTTTCTTATTTTTTGAAATATCTTCCGTTATCTTCTTCAATTATTCCAGCTGGACTTCTGGAATTACATTGTCTTCTCCGTGACATTTTGAACATAGATGGTCTGGATATTTTTGACTGATTATTCTGCAATATCTGGCTAATAAGTCTTCTGAGATAAATCCTTTCCTTAGTGCTTGGGTTGTAGGTTGTCTTTCTGGATTTAGTAGAGACATAATCCATTTTTGAATTTCTTCTATATCTGATTGTCGTTGTTCCTTTGAATTTGAATATATTAATAATTGGTCTCTCGAATAATAACTCCAAATAGCATTTCCGTTTAGGTAATTGTGTGCTAGCTCGTTGATGATTGTAGATATCCCAATAATCCTTTTATTTGCGTAGAAACTGGGTATTTCACACTTTGGTATTTCTTGTTGTTGTCCTATTTCCTCTGGTATAAGCATATCTTTTATGAGTCCTATTTTTATTACTTGTATGACTGGCTTTATTTCGTCATATAATATTTCTGCTGGTGCGGTATAGAATTTTATAAAAAATAAGTTTCCTTTTGTAACTCTTTTGAAGTTTGTAAATGCCTTGTATAATTCTGGTATAGTCGATATTTCTTCTCCATCGTATGTATATACTGTACTTAATAGTCCATAACTATAACATGTTTTTACTAGGTTGGCATTTGTTTTTGGTTGTGCTATCAACCTATTATATCCTTGTAGTTTTTGGGTTATGTAGTCTTGGGTTGGTTCTCTGGTATTTTTCGATCTTGGGTTGAGGTTTAGATATGTCTGTATTTTGTGGATATTTTCTATATATGATCTGGTTATGTGATTGTAAACTTTCTTTTCTTGGTTCAGGCTTTCTAAATATGATGTCATTTGTGGAGGTACAAATAATGGGTCTTTTGGTATTTTGGGTGTATATGGTTTGTCAAATATCTTGTTCATATTTGTATTTCTAACTCCTTTCTTTGTAGATGAACTTCCTGCAGCTGTATCAATACACATGTTATGGGTTTTAAGGTGTTTCCCAACGTCACCTTGTAGCTCTGGAATTTTATAGTCTTCCGATTGACTTATATCCGCATCTTTAGAGTCATGTTGCTGACTTAGATTTTTGGCATCTTCTAGCTTTTGTATTCTTGTTCCCATATTATCCATTTGAGAGGATAATTTCTCAAGGATTGAGATCATATCTTTTGTTGTATCTATTTCTTCAGTTTGTGTAGCTTTGTCTTGATAAGTAGTCTGCAATCATATTTTTGTTAGTACTGATTACTTCAATTGTAAATGTAAAATTCAGTATATTCAATACAAGCCTTCGTATTTCTTTTGTCGTAACTGAATCTTGTATCTTCCTGGTTAGCCACCATTTTACTTGTGTATTATCTGTTCTTATAATAAATTTATTATATACAATATATGGTTCGAATGCCAATAAACATTTATATACTGCATATAATTCTTTTCTATTAATTTCCCATTTTATTTCCGGGTTTGTAAATGTTCCTGAATAATATCTACAATGATGTTCTATTTTTTCTTTATCATACTTGTATTTTAATACTCCTCCATAACTTTTTTCACTTGCGTCTGATTCTACTATATATGTAAATTTTTTATCTTCATCCGGGAAGTATAGTTTTGGTAGATTTTTACATATTTGTTTAACTTTTCTTACTTGTTTTTTATCTTCTTCACTAAAGTGATATTCTATATCCTTTTTTAGATTTTTCTGCAATGGTTTTAAATTTTCTGCTAATTTTGGTATATATTCTCTTACTTGGTTTACTAATCCTAAAAATGATTGTAGTTTCTTTTTTGTATCTAATTGTTCATTTGAATTTATTATCTTTTGTACTATATGAGTTTGCATTTTAATTCCACTTTTATCTATTTCTATTCCTAGAAATTCTATTTGATTTTTCATTATTTATGCCTTTTTTCTACTTAAGCTTATTCCTGATATTTCTATAATATGTATAAATTTTTCTAATAATCTTATATGCTCATCTTGTGTTTTTGAATATAATAATATATCATCAATATATATTATGCAATTTTCTAATTGTTTGAAATAGTTGTCCATAAAATGTTGATATCTACCTGGTGCATTTTTATATCCGAAAGGTAACACATTCCATTCATAAAATCCTTGGGGTACAGTAAATGCTGTTAATTTTTTGGATTCTTCTTCTAATTTTAGGTGATAAAATCCTGATTTACAATCAAATTTACTAAAATAGTTATATCCTTGGATTTGTCTTATTTTTAATATTTTATTTGGTATTGGGTAATTATATGTTTTAGTTTTTGCATTTAGGTTTCTATAATCAATAACCATTCTGCTTTTTCCTCTTTTTTGTTCACTATGTTTATTTACTATGAATGCTGGACTTGTATGTTTACTATTGCTTTCTTGTATATAACCTTGTTCTAGTAATTTGTCAATATGTATTTTAAATTCATTTAAATCTTTAAAATTGTATTTTAAAGGTTTTTGTGTTATTATGCTATTTTCATCAATTAACTCTATTTTTACCTTTGTTTTATGTTTTTCCCAACCTTGTAATGGGTTTTCATTATATAATGGTTCTAGTTTTTCTTGGATTATTTTAACTGTATTTATTGAAAAAATAATTAATTCTATTTTATTATCATCTTCTTTTTCATTTTCTAATTTTTGTGTTATTTTTTCACTTCCTTTTATCCAATCAGTTGTTTTTCTTTTCTTTTTTAGAACTCTTTTTGCTCCTATTTTTTGTTTACATGGTGTTGTACACCACCAATGTGTTTTAGTTATTACGTGTGGGTATAGTTTATCTAAGAATGGTATTCCTAGTAAAATATCTCTTGTTGGTAATTCAAAATTGTATATTTCTTCTATAATAAGTATTTTATCCCATATTTGTATTTTTATATTTTTTGATTTATGAGTAATTATACTTCCTTCATTATTAAATCCTGTTACTGGTAAAGGTGTTCTAAGTTTTTCCCATTTCTCTTCTGGTAGACAATTATATCTACATAAATTTACTTCTGATCCCGTGTCTATCATAGGTGTGTAGTATCTATTGTAGTATCCTTCCACTATTATTTTTACTAGTATATGTATTTTCATATTTATAATATAGTTCTTTTTATTGTTACTTTCTTATTTTCATAATGTATGATTAGTTGTTCATTATCTAAATTGTATGGTTTAACTTTTTCTAGCCATTTTATTCCTAATATAATATTTTTATCTCCTTGATATATTTTAAATCTTATTATCATAATTATTCCTCCTATAATTATTTCTTTTTCCGCTATTTCTTCACTAATTATCATTCCTTTAGGTAATTCGGGGTATAGTTTTTCACTAGTTAGTATCTCATCTTCCGTGATTAATTCTCTTGTTATATAATTTTCTTCTTGTCCTGTATTTATTAGTATTAAATATTTTCTTCCATTCATTACTCCTGTTATGTAATAATGATGATGTTTTATTTCTCCTGGTAATTGTTCTATAAGTTTAGGTATTTTATATCCTATTTTATCTGATGTGTTTGTTTTATTTGATGATGTTTGTCCTACTTCAAAACTTAATCTTTTTGATGTGCTTAATCTTTCTTTTACTATGTCTAAATCTTCTTCTATGTCTAATTCATTATAACTATATTCATTGTTATCTATAACTGTAACTATTCTTTCAAAAGGATTTTCTATCTTTATTTTGTTTATTTTATTTCTTGCCATTATCTTATGTTTGGTTGTTAATATGTATAGGTTTTTACATCTTGCTGTAAATATTTTACTACCTGGGGTTAATTCTATTCCTGACATTTTCCAGTATAATACAAGTGATTTATCTATATTTTTATCATTTATCGCTACTGAATAGTTAGCACTAATTATAAATTTAAATTTTTGGTATATCAAATTTCCTCTTACTGCACTTATTATACTTTTTTCTATAGGTTGTATAATTCTATCATCTGCTAGGTAAATTTCTATTGGTGTATCTATCCCTTCTCTAAAACATGCTTTTATTAATATTTCTGTTCCTCCTAGATGTACATATTTAATTGGGTTTTTTGCCCTTATATCCTGTATTTCTTTATTTATTATTCGTTTATTTATTATTGGTATTTTAGCTTTTCCTTTGGTGTATTTACAATCTATTATGTGTTCTTTTTGGCTAATTACATAGTATTCTTCTTTACTTCTTTTAAACCAATTTTTCATTTTTGGTATATCTAATATTTTTTCTACACTTAAGTCTAATTCTTTTCCTTTTATTTGTTCAAATATATTTTCATCAAATATTACTTTTTGTTCCGTAGATTCTTCATCTTGGTATTCTTCTTGGGTTATTATATTTATTTCTTTTTCAGTCATCTATAAATTCATTGTCTTCATTATCTGATTCTAGTATTGATTCTAATTCATTTTCTGATAATTCATATATACTATCATTACTTTCTAATTCATAGTCTATATATTCCATTTGTACGTATTCTTCGTCGTTTATTATTATTTCTGATACTTGCCTAACTTTTTGATTTTTAGGTATTTTACAATCTTTTGCTAGATGTCCTAATTTTCCACAATTATAACATTTACATTCTGATAATTTTTTCTTAGGTCGGTATTGTCTTTTGTTATTAAACTTCTTTACATAATATCTTCGTCTAGGTCTTTTATACTTAAATTTTGACTTATACTTTTTGTATTTTTTAATTTTATTAAGCTTTTTATTATAGTATCTTTTATTGCATCCAAACTGGGGTGCTGTTTTATCTTTACAACATGCCAAGTTTTTTATTAATGTTTTTCCATTTTAATATCTTCTTTATGTTTTTCACATAATTCTGCAAACCAATTTTGTAGGTATTTAATTCTTGCTCCTAAAGTATCTTGTAATGCTGCATTGTTCCAATCTTTTAATATTTTTGAACTAAATGGTTCTGGTAACTTTGAAAAATATAATTTTCTTATTTCTTTACTTTCCTCTACACTATATATTCCTTTGTAGTAAAATTCTTTAAATGCACATGTATATTCGTCTATATAACACATATTACATATTGCTAATTTTGACATTAAATTTCTATTTAATATTTTTTCTCTATGCTGTTCTACTATTTCCGTTTCTGCACTACCAAATTCATTTCTTATAGTTGTTTCATATTTATGTAAAATTTCTATAGCTGTTCTAGCTTTTTCACCATTAAGTTTTTTATCACTTCTTAATACTCCTAAGGCATCTTTATTTATATTTTGTAACCATAATTTAGTCGTTCCTATTATTGTTCTTTCTATGTATTCTGGTACATCTGATATTCCTATTTTATTATCTATTATTTGTTTTGTCATGTATCCTACCCATAACTGTATTGTCTTATTAATATCTTTTACACAATCTAGATCTAAGAAATTATGTTGTATTGTTGTTGGTATTTGTGTTGGAATCCATTTTGTATATTTTGGTTCTTTATCATTTCTATATGTTTTCTTAAAATTATTTTCGTAATTTATATAACTTTTTTGTTCTGTTTGTGTATCTTTTGTTCCTGATGTACTAGGTTTTTCATCTATTATCGCATTTATTTCTATACGATCATTTCTACTTTCTTCGTTTTGTTCAACTTGTGCTATATTTTCTAAAATTTCAGTATATGTTTCGCTTGTTTCTGAATAATTTTCTAAATCACTATTATTATTTGGTTCATTTATTTCTTCTGTTCTAATTGTTTCTAATTTTTCTTCTTGTAATTGTTCTTTGAACTTATTTATCTCAAGTTGTAATTTATTTTCTTGTTCTTTTTCTTTTTGTCTGATTTCATATAGTTCTTTTAACATATTTAATTCTTTTTCTAATTCTATTATTTTAGCATTTTTTGTTTCTTCTATCTGTTTTATTTCTATTTTTGATTGTTGTTTAATTTTTTCTATCTCATATTTTCGGTCTATTTCCTCATTTTCTCTTGTAATTCTAACTAAAGCAGTTAAGCTATCTTCTAATTTTAGTGATTCTTTTTCTAACATTAGATATAAGTTATCTCCTATTTTCTTATATTTTCTTCCTATATTAGAAAATACAATTTTTATTTTTAGTCCTTCTGGGTTTTCATATGTTTTTTCGTCTACTGCAAATTCTTCTTTATTCATCTTTTAAGTTGTATTATTAGTTTCCACTCTAATTCTGAGATTATATCTATAAGTTGTTCTAATCTTTCATTATTATTTTTAGAGATTTTCAAATAATTAAATTCACAATATAAACCATATAATTCATTTTTAATTCTATCTGCTTCTTTTAATCTATTCCGGAGCCTTGTTACCGGCAATTATTGTATCCTCCTTTGTAATCCTAGAGGCTCCGTAGACATGTAAACTGTGGGATTCTAGGCTCATGTATATATTATGTTGGGCGTTGTAAAAACCGTAACTTGTTAATGAATCACTCGCAAGGTTATGTTTGTATATTGTGAAATCCGTTATAATTGGTAAGGTATTTGGTTAATGAGAAACAATCAACACAGGGGTAACACGTGGGAATGAAAGGCACCCAGGTCCGCTTGACTGGGGCTACCCGGTCAGGCGCCGGTCATGTCCCTTGATTTGGGGTGTGACAAACTTGGTATCAGATCCTAAGGTTTTAAAGTGTCCTAGGATGTCTAGGAGACGTGTCTAGTAGTGCCCTTCTTATCGGTGTGTTGTCGACCACATCATATAAGTTGGGTGCTGCACGGACATTTAGGAATTTACCAATTTCTTTGATAATCCAGATCGTGTGATATTGTTCAAGATAGGGAGCTAATTTCCTTTATAAGTATTACTCTCAAGATTGGTAATTTTGATACCATAATCTGTGAATTTGAAGCATGTAAGGTGGGATTTATCCCACCATTGAGTCCAAGTAGATTACCCAAGGACTTGTTAGGAGAATGTGTTGAGTCATGGAGTGATTGATAGAACTTGTTGTTAAGGAGAGTACCCTCGTTCTTACTAATGTCACTGTACCACCAGATCATGTAGTATTTCATTAGTATGTACGGCTAAAACCCCATCTCTTAGAAATTAAGCTTCCACGGTGCTCGCATAAATGTTGTAAGTTAAAAATATAATTGACGCAGTACCCGTTTTGTTATGTTAAGAGAATTATTGTTTTGAAAATATATGTGGGAGGCACTTCTTCATTTGTTTAATATATTATTCTTGGTAGATGAGGATATGTAAAGAATGTGAACTATGTTCTAAATTGCCTAGACGTCAAGTCAAGTTTAAATTGATATTTTGATGCCAAATTTTGTGAGAAAACTTGTTATGGTTGATTCTTCCAAATTGTTTTTATGTGTACCAAACAAATTTGATTGATTGTGTCTAGTTGTTGGTAATATACAAAGATACTTGGAAGCGAAGAAAGTGGCTGTGTAAATATGGTAAGATTGAAATTTGGATTCTTGTTGTGATTGGTACTTTATATGAATTGGTGTTGTGACCCTATAATTGTAAATGATGCATTTCAATATGATTAATGTGATATTCTTGATATCTTAAAAAGGTGTGCAAGGAATGTGAATCATGTATTGAAATGCTAAGACCTTAAATTGAGATTGACTTGCATATCTTATGCCAAACTATGTGAAATCCTTTATGTGTAGAGATGTTTGAAGTAATCAAATGAATTTGGGAAATTGAGTGTGGCTCCATGTGCCGATTAATTGATATATGAACCCTATGGACGGGCTATGAAACGCATAGGTGTATAATATGATATGTGGAATCTATGGAAGGGCTATGAAATGCATCCTAGAGGTATGGAAATTATATGAAAACTATGTGATCCATTTTATTGGGCAATGTGGTGATTGTTTAAAATTTTTGTTAAACCCTTATGATTTCACTGTCCTTGCATAGATATGTTCTTAAAAAGAATCTAAATTACAAAACAGTTCATGCACATGCATACTCTTTGAATTAGACGTATTATCTATAAAGTCTCCCTATCATAGTTCTATTGTTTACAACCTCCTATGAAATTGAGCTCTATAATTATGTTCTTTAATTGAGTTATAGAACTATTGATACTTCCCACTTGCTTTTCCTAAATTCTCAACAAAAGACTGTTCCCGATGAATTTCTTAGAGAAACATCTCATTTAAATTGACAACATCTGCTCACTTGTGCCTATACATGCACCATCGTAAAGTTTGTACATGTGGTGTCAAGTTCCATGCAAAGTATCCAAGATTTGTGATCCTTCTCGAGTCACTCTTTTACATAGTTGTGTGTGTCTTATATGGCTTGATCAACCAATCTACCCTCTTACGAGTAACATTAAAATCTTTTTACTGTCTAGTAACATATTTGCACATCTCAGTGCCTATCATATGAGTGAATATCAATTGAAATGGTCACCGTTTGCATAAGGTCTCTCTAAAAAAAATTTGAGATCCTCGCATCCCCATCATAGATATCTTGTGTCGCCATTGTTTTCGTGCCCACTTGGGACATCTCACAATAAGTAGCTCACTCTGTCGTAGTATTATGGTTGCTCGTGGCATGGTCGTGTATTGCAGTGGGGAGTTAATATAGCAGAAGTGTGTCCAACTTATAACCAATGATTATTTTCTCATTATGTCTCCACAATGTTTTAATCGTATTCCTTATTTAGTGAATTCATTGTGCTAGTTCCCTACACTTGTACGACAACCATAAGAGAACATTCCCTTCTATGTATCACTATGACACTTCTTTTTTTTCAAGCCAAAACCTATGAAGATCTCATCATGAACATCAGCAAACCTTCTGTGATTATTGTGCACTGTCTCACTGAGTTTGGTTTTCTTCACACTCTCAAATTCTAGAATCATGGACTATGTCGTTGTCATGTGTGGAGAGTTTTACTAACCTTATTTGATAGATATAAGTGTTATTTGCCTTCTCCCTGGAGCGTCATGTTAACTATTAGAACCATCTAACCAATTCATTATTTTGTCCCAATATCAAGATTTCCTAGCTATTGAGTTTCACTCGTGAAAGGTTGAGATTAGATGACTTTGGATTTTTGTACATATCATGAACATGTTGATTTGAATGAAAAAAAAAATATTCGTAATTTTTAGTTCCCTCATATATGATCAATTACCAAAAAGTGTTAAGTTGTCTAGAATATGGTAATCTCATAAGCGTTCAATTATTTTCATCCTTATAGGTTTGTGGCATAGATTGTGTGTGTCAAGTAATGTTAAGAGTGTAATTCAACTTCGTGTATTTTGAATCCCATATCACATTCAAAGTGCTAGAGTATTCCTATTCGGGGTCGACGGATTTTCCCTACACTTTAGAAAATGAGTGGTTCACGTACTTGAGTATTCCTCCTTAGTGATTCCTATTTCCCATGTACTACTTACTCCTATGCCTCATTTGTGTATTAATTGAGGTAGTCACAGTGATTAACCATGTCAGTATTGTTAGTAGTAACATTTTGTGTCTTTTAGTATACGACCTCATAAAGTACTCTACCCAGTGCATTAATGGATTCCTGAAGAACTCCAGCCTGATCTTGAACTCTGTTGTTCCTCGTTGTATTAGATCATTGGGTATTGTAAGTTCAAACAAGTCAATGATAAAGCTTCATAGTGTGATCACATATATATTGGATAGATAAAGTTATGGTCAGTTTATGGTATCACATCTTAGGGTAACTATTAAGGGTCATCAAAGGTTTAGTGTGAGTGTACCCCTAAAAATATTACGTGAGTTGATAATAAAGGTAACATGACTGTATTACACATTAGGTTACAATAGGTGTATGATATTCCCCGTAACTGTTCCTCATGTACTTTGTGTTTCCATATGCTTATGTCTAAGAAGGTAGTGATGAAAAAAAATTTGTGGGTATGAATTGACTTGATTGAACTATATGATCACGGTAATATCCTATATGATGCACTCCTAGCAAGACTCATGATGGCTTGACTTCATATGGACTGTTGATTGAAATGAAATTATATTCTTGTTGATGAACACATTTGCGATTACGTTAATGGCTGGTAAGGACTATTATGAACACATGATTGTTTGTTTAGTATGAACTGACATCCTTGATGGTATGATGCCAAGTTATGGAATTGTGGGTTATTGTTGTTATCATGAATTGCAATTATCCAGTGGAGTGTAAATTGTACAGTGGAAGTTATCAAACGGTAAAGTCAATGGATAGTTATCTCATGCAAGATGTTTATCTGTCATCCTTATTATGTATTTTTGGGAGTTGATATTACTTCTAAGAAGGTGTCATGACAATGCTTGTAAGTCAATAATGTCGTATGGAAGGATAAATGTGTCGTGGAAGGAAAGTACTTTCGTTTGATTGAATACCAGTTAGTTTTGACTTGGAATGTACCATATAGGTGTTTTGATCTAAACCGTGCAATCCATGTTCTAGTGTCCTTATGATAATGTAGTGCTTGTAATACTGGGATTAGGATTGTGGATGTGTTGTTGAGACGAATTTGGTGATTCTCTGGCAGGAGGATAGGCCTAGTTACAAAGGAAACTCTGCTGAAATTTCTGAAAAATTTAGGAGTTAGTGAAAATTTAGAGACTAGAGGTAGGTTAGAAAAGAGATGTTTGATGTTAAAGTGTTTGGGGAAGACTATACTCCTCATTCGAGGACGAATGATCCTAAGGGGTGGGGGGGGGGGGAGAATGTAAGGCCCCGGAAAATTTCGCTAAGTAATTTAGGATTTCGTAGTGTCACACAGGCTTATTATAATTGTTTTATACTATTAATATGGTGGTCATCAATTAGACTTGGTAAATATGAGTATAAGTCTTATGGTAAGTTATGTGAGGACCAAATGGAAGCCTAGGTGTACGCCAAATGGGAAAATTTTCGAAATAGGCCAAAACTCCAAATAGATTCGTACATGGCTCCACTTCAAAAGATAATATATAATTATGTATAAGGTTTTATGTGATTAATAGCATATCAAATTAAAGCCCTTTGAGTCTAGTTTCCAACGCTTCAAACCGTTCGTAATTTGGATATTCCTAAACAATATCAAATTACCAAAGGCTGGAAAATGCTGTCTTGTGCCAAATGTGGAACCGCATTCCTGTCGCATTTTTAACATTGCGGTCGCATTTCTGTCGCAAATTGAACCAGAGAAGCCCAGTTTTGGGTACCGATTTTGCGGTGCATTGTACGGCCAGCATGTTCATTCTGCGGTCCATTCTGCTATAGCATAATTGACATCGCAGGTTTAATTCTTCTATTTTTATAACCCGACCCCATATCAATATATAGGCTTTGGGGTTCATTTTGGGGTCATTTATTACTGATTTTAGAGAGAGGTGAGAGTATTTTAGAGAGAGAAGGAGGAACCCAACATCTAAATCATCCAAATCTTGCATCAATCTTCAAGAATCAAGAACCCAATAACAAGTTCTTCATCTAAGAGGTAAGATTCTATACCCTAGGGTTTAATTTCGAGTTTGGTGTATAAGTTGTAACGACCCGACCGGTCGTTTTAGAAAATTACGCCCCAATCCCTAATTTAACTGTTCCCCTAAGTTCATTTCTGCTATTGTGGGTTGCCGGGAGAGTCGGTTCCGAAAATTTGAGCATTTTGGGACACTTAGTCCCTAAATAAGAGCTTTGAAACTAGAAAATGGTCCGCAGCCGGAACAGTGTTAAGACGATCTCGGAACGGAAATCCGATGGTTCCATTAGCTCCGTTAGGTGATTTCGTGGTTAGGAGCGCGTTCGGAATGTATTTTGGGGGTCCGTAGCTCAATTAGGCTTGAAATGCCGAAGGTTGAAATTTTGGCGAATCCGATCGATAGGTGAGATTTTGATCCGGGGGTCGGAATGGAATTCCGACAATTTCTGTAGCTTCGTTATGTGATTTTGGATATGTCCGCAAATTTTTAGGTCATTCGGACGTCGTTTGGACGGGTTTTTGATCGAATGTGCAATTCGGAAAGTTTTAAGAAATTTAGGCTTGAATTCGATGTGAATTATGGGATTTGATGTTGTTAGACGTGTTTTGAGGATTTGAGCAAGTTCGAATAAGGTATTAAGATGTGTTGGTATGTTTGGATGAGGTCCCGGGGGCCTCGGGGTGATTTCGGATGGTTAAACGGGAGAAATTGTGGAAGAATTGCAGGTTGGGATCCTCCTTCTGTTGTTTCCGCTCCTGCGAAATTTTGGGCGCAGGAGCGTGTCCGCAGAAGCGGACGAGATGCGCAGGAGCGGCTATTTCCGCAGAAGCGGAATCCAATCCGCTGAAGCGGGGTCGCTGGTGCGATGCCGGTGATCGCAGAAGCGGACGGGGAGAAATGGACATGGTCCGCAGAAGCGGACATCTTACCGTTTGGGCGAGACCGCAGAAGCGGTCAATTATGCACAGAGGCGGACGTGTCCGCAGAAGCGGATGCTTCTTCGCAGAAGCGGATCCGCTTAAGCGGCCCTCTTGTTCGCAGAAGCGGAAATGGCCGGCCAGGCCTGGAACCGCTGAAGCGACCCTTGGTCGCGGATACGGATGCGTAGAAGCGGAAGATGTTCCGCAGAAGCGAAAATCGCTGTAAGTAAGTGTATCAGAAGTTAGAAAATTTTCAGAACATTTCACACATTTTGGGTCTCGGCTTAAGGGGCGATTTGGGCGATTTTGAAGGGAGATTCAAGGGGTTTCTTCAGGTAATCAATTATGGACTCCAATTATGATTGTTGTTGATAATATTATGCAAGTTTTTCATGAAAATGGAGGAATTTGGGTAATTAATGGGGTTTTCACCCTAGACCAAAACCTTTAGAAAATCAAGGTTTTGAGTGGGCAAACGGAGTCCGAATTTGGTAAACTTTATATGCATAGACTCGTATTGAAACAAGGGTTCCGAATATATAACTTTCGTGAATTTTCGTTAAGCGTACCGAAAGTCGGGTTTTGGCAACTTGTGGGTTTTGGTGAATTTTGAGTTAATTTGATTGGGTAATGCCCAATTGGCCTATTTTGATGTGATTCTATTGATTTTTATCAAATTCTACTCTTGTGGAGGCCGGCATTCGTGGCAAGAGGGTTATTACTTAGCGGTTTTGTACCGGAATTGAGGTAAGTGGCTTGTCTAACCTCGTGTGGGGGAACTTTCACCCCTAGGATATTATGTGATAGTTTAAATGCCTTGTACGCGAGGTGACGGGCGTGTACATGCGCTGGTTGTTGTAACACACACTTTACTTGAATTGTCCGATTAGTGATATTCCTGCTCTTAGCTGATAAAAGCGTTACCATTACCCGGTATTACTTAGAAAAGCATGATTAGCTAGGATTCAACATGTTTAATTGCCTAGTTGATTTACTTGAACTCTTGATAAATTGTTGGCACTAATTTCGGTGAAGTTGTAATTTAACATATTATATTCTCTCTGTGTGTTTTCTTTATTTGATGTGTTGGTGGACTGCGGGTTTAATTCCCGGAGATCCCAGGGCTGTGGGTTCGATTCCCAGAGACCCGGAGTGATATTGTTTGTGGACTGCGGGTTCGATTCCCGGAGATCCCGAGTTATTGAGATATGGGCTGCGGGTTCGATTCCCGGAGATCCTGCGCTATTGATATATTATTGAGATGTGGACTGCGGGTTCGATTCCCGTAGATCATGAGTTATTGAGATATTATTGAGACATGGGCTGCGGGTTCGATTCCCGGAGACCCAGATGTACTGAGAATGGGACTGTGGGTTCAATTCCCACAGATCCTGGATTTTGTCTATTTTGAGTTGGTTATTTGTTATTAGATTAATCGTAGACAGTTGCAGTAATTATCATAATGTTGTTATTTCGGAAATTATTATCATATAAACTGTTTATTTTGTTTTCATCATTATATTATTGTTTCTCAATAGGGCCCCGACCTACCTCGTCACTACTCCATCGAGGTTAGGCTTGGCACTTACTGAGTACCGCCGTGGTGTACTCATGCTACTCTTCTGCACACTTTTGTTGTGCAGATCCAGGTACATCAGAGCAGGCTCGTACTAGGTGATTCTGCAGCTTTCTGGGAGACTTCGAGGTATGATCCGCTACGTCCGCGGATCCGGAGGCTTCCCTTCTATTCTAGTATTACTAGTTGACATTTTTCTTCATTTCGTTGTTAGATACTCTTTACACATAGAGCCACGGTTGTATTTCCCTTTTAGTCTGTGTTACCGTGGGGTTCCGGATCTTGGTAGTGTTTATTCATTGTGTGACGGATGTATGTGCCAAGTGGCACGGATTACATATCTTTTATGTTATTTTCCGCTGTTTCTTATTTAAGTAATTATAATTTATAGATTCCGCAACGTGTTAGGCTTACCTAGTCGTGGGGACTGGGTGCCATCACGACATGTTCACAATTGGTGAACTAGGGTCGTGACAATAAGATGAGTTATTGAGGTATGATTCTTGGGTTTATTAGTATTGTGTATATATACATGTACAACTTAGGTTTATGGGAAGATTGTTTAACTTAAATAACTAAAGATTGGGTTAGGGAATGAAAGGTGTCTTAAAAAGGGAGTTTGAAATCAAGATGCTCAACTAGTGTTTGATAAAATGTTCAAATGAGCTAGTTTCATGAATATCTTTCTAATATGTGTTTAATTTTGTTATGTCTCATATTAGATTGGAATTTTTAGAGTTTTTGGAGTGTTGTAGTAACTTAAGGAAAGCTCAATCGAGGTATGTATGGCTAATTTTGATTCTTGTAAAATCGCCCATATGTGTGAAATTGTTTGGCATGTGTTAATTTGAGAGATTGTATGTGATTCTTTGATGTCATTGTTGGGTATTCAATTGATGTTGAACTACATGTGGCGTGGTATGAAATATGAATTGAAAGATAACAAGGGAATTGGAATTGGTAAAAAACTGGGAACAATTGTTGTGGTGGCATATATGGTTTCTTGTGGAAAGAGATGAAACACTTGAATTGTGGTGAATTGTTGAACATACTTGTGTGAGTACTCTCGAATATGGAAACATGGTAACTTGGTTATGATATCAGTTTGAAAAGTATTTGAGAATATGAATCAAATTGTAAGTTGCTTATTTGAATTTGTTATAATTGTGTGTAGTGCCTTATTTGTTATTTGTGATTGTTGTGTTTGAAACTGTACGGTGGGATCGGGTTGCGCGCCGCAACACGAAGTAATAAGGTGTGGGTTGGGGTGATAAGGGTGGCCGAGGTAATAAGTTTGGACGAGGTAATAAGGATGGAAAGCGATCGAAATCGCTATTGAAATTTGATATAAAATCATTGATGTGAAATTGTGAAAGGAGACAGCAGGAGAGTTTGCAACCTGTGGGGCACTGATTGCCCCTTTGTTTGACTACTTGTGTTTTATGTGATTGATTGACTGTTGTTCTACTTGTTGATCTTAAACGTGCTTTGTGTTGAGAATTATCTGAGATGAGGAAAATGTGGAAAACATGGTTGGCTGGCTTAATTGATTCTTGGTGCAATTTATTGGTTGTCTTATCATCGTGATTACTTATTTAATGGCTTGAGTTTATTTGGGACAAAGTTTGTCCATACATACCAGTACAATTCCAGTGTACTGACGTCCCTTTTGCTGGGGGCGCTACATTTGTGTTATGATTGTAGATGGATCAGTAGGAGGCACTTCAGCTCATCGGCAATAGTATCCTTCATCTTCCACTGCCTATTTTGGTGAGCCCTTTTCTTCCTCAGGGCCCTGTGTGGCTCATGCCACTTCTGTTTTAGACTATATTTTGGATTTTTTAAGGTATAGCCAGAGCCTTGTTACCGGCAAGTATTGTATCCTCCTTTGTAATCCTAGAGGCTCCGTAGACATGTAAACTGTGGGATTCTAGGCTCATGTATATAATATGTTGAGCGTTGTAAAAACTGTAACTTGTTAATGAATCACTCGCATGGTTATGTTTGTATATTGTGAAATCCATTGGTAAGGTATTTGGTTAATGAGAAACAATCAACACAGGGGTAACACGTGGGAATGAAAGGCACCCAGGTCCGCTTGATTGGGGCTACCCGGTCAGGCGCTGGTCATGTCCCTTGATTTGGGGCGTGACACTTCGGCCACCCCATTTCAGTGGCTCTAAGGGCGAGGATGCCCAGGGTTTCTTGGATAAGTGTCAGAGGATGTTACGTACGACTGGTAATCTTGAGTCCAACGGAGTTTCATTTACTACCTTTCAGTTTACTGGTCCCGCATTTGATTGGTGGGAGGAGTTTGAGAGGCGTAGGCCTGCAGGAGCAGTACCTCTCACATGGAAACAATTCTCTACTCTGTTCCTAGAGAAGTATGTACCACAGTCTCGTCGCGAGGAGCTTCATCGCCAGTTTGAGTGGTTGGTTCAGGGCGACATGTCAGTGACCCAGTACGAGCTTAGATTCACACGGTTGGCTAGGCATGCCACATGGATGATCCCTACTGATAGGGAGAGGATCAGGAGGTTCATTGATGGCCTCAACTACTCTATCCGTATTCTTATGACCAGGGAGAGAGTTCTGTCATCATCTTTCGAGCAGGTTGTTGATATGGCACGCTCCATTGAGGCGGATCGTCGCCGAGAGAGAGAGGAGCGGGAGGCCAAGAGGCCTCGTGGTTCTGGAAGTTTCAGTGGTGCTCCATCTAGAGGGCATTCCCAGCAGGGCAGAGGTCACTCATCTAGACCTTCTCATTCAGGCCGCCCTGAGTAGAGCGGAGGTTCTTATGGTCGTGGTCGACATGGATTTCAGCAGGGTCAGTCTTCACTTAGTGCCCTCCCAGCCCAGAGTGCAGCACCTTCTTCTTTAGCCCAAGGTTCTTCTGCGGCGATGGGTTCCCTTCAGTCCCCTTCTCCAGCACCAGGTGCTTGTTATGTGTATGGTGAGTTTGGCCACATGAGGAGATAGTGCCCTCGACTCCGTAGGGACAGGACTCGGTAGAGGGATCAGCCCTCCTCTTCAGCACCAGCTCAGTCTAGTAGAGGTGGAGGTCAGTCTTCTCGTGGTCGCCCCAGGGGCGAAGAGAGATCTGGTGGAGGCCAGGCACGATTCTATGCACTTCCTGACATGCGTGATGCAGTTTCCTCCGGTGCAGTGATTACATGTATCATTTCTGTCTGTCACAGAGATGCCTCTGTTCTATTTGATCCCGGGTCTACATATTCTTACGTGTCCTCTTATTTTGCGCATCACTTGGGTGCGACTCGTGGTAGTCTTGATTTACCTGTTCATGTATCCACCCCCGTAGGTGATACAATTGTTGTGGATCATGTCTATAGATCCTGTGTTATTTCTATTGGGGGTCTGGAGACCCAGTCAGATCTATTATTGTTGGGGATGGTGGACTTTGATGTTATATTGTGTATGGACTGGTTGTCTCCGTACCATGCTATATTGGACTGTCATGCTAAGACAGTTACGTTGGCCATTCCTGGTATTTCTTGGATCGAGTGGCGGGGTTCGACTGATTTTGTCCCTAGCCATGACATTTCGTTCTTAAAGGCTCAGAAGATGGTTGAAAAAAGGTGTCTGTCGTACTTAGCATTTGTGAGAGATGTGGGAGCTGAGTCTCCTAGCATTGATACCTGTTGTGAGGGATTTTCCAGATGTATTCCCCTCAGACCTGTCGGGCATGCCGCAGGACAGGGATATTGATTTTGGCATTGACTTGGTGCTGGGAACTTATCCCATATCCATTCCTCCTTATCGGATGGCACCAGCTGAGTTGAAAGAACTGAAAGAGCAGCTTCAGGAGCTTCTGGATAAGGGTTTCATCCGCCCTAGTATGTCCCCGTGGGGTGCGCCAGTGTTATTTGTTAAAAAGAAAGATGGTTCCATGCGAATGTGTATTGATTATAGGCAATTGAACAAAGTAATAGTGAAGAACAAGTACCCTCTACCGTGCATTGATGATTTGTTTGATCAGTTACAGGGTGCGAGGGTGTTTTCTAAGATTGATCTTCGTTCAGGCTATCATCAGCTAAAGATCAGGGACTCGGATATTATGAAGACTGCATTCAGGACCAGATATAGTCACTATGAGTTTCTTGTGTTGTCTTTTGGGCTGACCAACGCCCCAGCAACGTTTATGCATCTGATGAATAGTGTGTTCAGACCCTATTTGGATTCATTTGTGATTGCATTCATTGATGACAATCTAGTCTACTCCCGTAGTCAGGAGGAGCATGCTCAGCATTTGAGTATTGTGTTGCAGAGATTGAGGGAGGAGAAGCTATATGCTAAATTCTCCAAGTGCGAGTTTTGGCTCGAATCCGTAGTATTTTTGGGGCATGTGGTGTCTCGTGATGGTATTCTGGTTGATCTGAAGAAGATAGAGGCGGTGCAGAGTTGGCCTAGACCGTCCTCAGCTACAGAGATCAGGAGCTTTCTTGGCTTGGCGGGATATTATCGCCGGTTTGTTCAGGGATTTTCATCCATTGCTTCTTCATTGACTAAATTGACTCGGAAGGGTGCACCATTCGTGTGGTCGGATGAGTGCGAGGAGAGCTTTCAGAAGCTCAAGACAGCTTTGACCACATCTCCAGAATTAGTATTGCCATCAGCTTCAGGTTCATATACTATTTATTGTGATGCCTCGAGAGTGGGTATAGGTTGTGTGTTGATGCAGGAAGGTAAGGTGATTGCTTATGCTTCTCGGCAGTTGAAGCCACATGAGAAGAACTATCTTGTTCATGATTTTGAGCTAGCTGCCATAGTTCATGCCTTGAAGATTTGGAGGCATTATTTGTACGGCGTGTCCTGTGAGGTGTATACTGACCATCGTAGTCTCCAGCACTTGTTCAAGTAGAAGAATCTTAATTTGAGACAGCGGAGATGGCTTGAGTTGCTTAAGGATTATGACATTACTATTTTATATCATCCGGGGAAGGCCAATGTGGTGGTCGATGCTTTGAGACGGAAGGCGGTCAGTATGGGGAGCTTGGCATATATTCCAGCTGAGGAGAGGCCATTTGCTTATGATGTTCAGGTGCTAGCCAATCGGCTAGTGAGGTTAGATATTTCGGAGCCCAGCAGGGTATTGGCTTGTGTTGTGTCTCGGTCATCTCTATATGATCGTATTTGTGAGCGCCAGTATGATGATCCACACTTGGATGTCCTTAGGGACAGAGTTCAACATGAGGATGCTAGAGATGTCACCATTGACAGTGACGGCGTACTGAGGATGCATGGCCGGATATGTGTGCCCAATGTTGATGGCCTTCGTGAGTTGATTCTGGAGGAGGCCCATAGTTCGCGGTATTCTATCCATCCAGGAGCCGCGAAGATGTATCAAGACTTGAAACAACACTATTGGTGGAGAAAGATGAAGATGGACATTGTCAGATATGTAGCATGGTGCCTCAACTGTCAGCAAGTTAAGTACGAGCATCAAAATCCCGGTGGTGGATTTCAGCGCATTGATATTCTTGAGTGGAAATGGGAGAGGATCACTATGGACTTTGTTACTGGACTCCCTCGGACAGCGAGGATGTTTGATTCTGTATGTGTGATTGTGGATAGGCTGACCAAGTCAGCTCACTTCATTCCAGTTAGTACTACCTACTCATCGGAGCGGTTGGCAGCGATCTTTATTCGAGAGATTGTTCGGTTGCATGGGGTCCCAGTGTCTATCATATCCGACAGGGGTACTCAGTTCACTTCTCAGTTTTGGAGAGCATTTCAGCGAGAGATGGGTACGCGGGTTGAGTTGAGCACAACATTTCACCCCCAGACAGATGGACAGTCTGAGCGCACTATTCAGATTCTGGAGGATATGTTGCGAGCATTTGTGATTGACTTTGGTGGTTCGTTGGATAAGTTCTTACCACTTGCTGAGTTTTCCTAAAATAATAGTTATCAGTCGAGTACTCAGATGGCCCCGTACAAGGCATTGTATGGCATACGGTGTAGATCCCCTGTAGGATGGTTTGAGCTTGGTGAGGATAGATTGATAGGGACTGAGTTAGTTCAAGACGCTCTAGATAGAGCGAAGTTGATCCAGGAGAGGCTTCGTACAGCACAGTCTTGCCAGAAGAGTTATGCAGATCGTAGAGTTCGAGAGTTGTCTTTCATGGTTGCTGATAGAGTATTGTTGAAGGTTTCACCCATGAAGGGTGTCATGAGGTTCGGGAAGAAGGGGAAGCTAAGTCCCGGGTACATTGGTCCTTTTGAGATACTCAAGAGGGTTGGAGAGGTGGCATATGAATTGGCCCTGCCACCCAGCTTATCCAGCGTTCATCCAGTATTCCATGTGTCTATGCTCCGGAAGTATATTGGGGATCCGTCTCATGTGTTAGACTTCAGTACCATTCAACTTGATGGTGATCTATCATATGACGTGGAGCCTATTGCTATTTTGGGTCGTCAGGTGAGAAAATTGAGGTCCAAGGACATTGCATCAGTTAAGGCTCAGTGGAGAAGTCGACCCGTGGAGGAGGCCACTTGGGAGATCGAGCGGGAGATGCGGAGCAGATATCCACATTTGTTTGAGTCTTCAGGTATGTTTCTGGACCCGCTCGAGGGCGAGAGTTTGCTTAAGAAGGGGAGTATGTGATGACCCGGCCCGTCGTCACGGGAATTACCACCCCGTTATGTTGTAATTATATGATTTATGCTTTTATATCAGTGCTAGAGTCTATCGGGTGAGTTAGGAGTGAATTGGATTGAAAATGAGGCGTATAGCCTTTTTGAAGAAACTTGAATATGGAAAGTCAACCTGGAGTTGACTATTTAGTTAGAGGAGTGATCAGAATTGAATTTGGAGGTCCGATGTAGAAATAGGCTTGAATTGGCTAAGGTTGAATTTTGGTAAAATCCGAACGGTAGGTGAGATTTTGATCCGGGGGTCGGAATGGAATTCCGACAATTTCTGTAGCTTCGTCATGTGATTTTGGATATGTCTGCAAAGTTTCAGGTCATTCGGACGTTGTTTGGTCGGGTTTTAGATCGAATGTGCAATTTGGAAAGTTTTAAGGAATTTAGGCTTGAATTCGATGTGAATTATGGGTTTCGATGTTGTTAGATGTGTTTTGAGGATTGGAACAAGTTCGAATAAGGTATTAGGATGTGTTGGTATGTTTGGATGAGGTCCCGGGGGCCTCGGGGTGTTCTCGGATGGTCAAACGGGAGAAAATATGGAAAATTACAGACTTTATGCACTGGTTCTATTGTTTTCGCTCTTGCGGAAATGGGGGCGCAGGAGCGAGTCCACAAGAGCGGACAAGGGGGCGCAGAGGCGCTTGGCTTCGCAGAAGCGAAAACATGTCCACTGAGGCGGCGTCGCAGGAGCGAGGTTGAGACCATTGAAACGGTGAAGAGGCGAGATGGGGAAGTCCGCAGAAGCGGATTGTTGATCGCATAAGGGAGTCCGCAGGAGCGGACTCTTGTCCGCAGAAGCGGGAAAGACCGCAGGGGCAGAGAAAATTCTGCAGGAGCGGAACCGCAGGAGAGGTCCATGGCTCGCAGGAGCGGGAATGGCCAAATAGGCCTGGTTTCACAAAAGCGACCAATTGGTCACAGAAGCGGTTCCGCAGAGGCGAAAATGGTCCGCAGAAGCGAAAATCGCAGAGAGTTAATTGTATCAGAAGTTAGAAAATTTCATAAACATTTCACACATATGGGGTCTCGGCTTAAGAGGGCGATTTGGGCGATTTTGAAGAGAAAGTCAAGGGAATTCATCAGGTAATCAACTATGGACTCATCTTATGATTAGAATTGATAATATTATGCAATTATATCATGAAAATGGAGGAATTTGGGGTAATTTATGGAGGATTTAGCCCTAGGCTTGAACTTTAGAAAATCAAGGATTTGAATGGGCAAATGGAGTCCGAATTTGGTTAATCTTATATGCTTAGGCTCGTATCGAGATGAGGGTTCTGAATATGTGACTTTCGTGATTTTTCGAGAAGCGTACCAAAAGTCGAGTTTTGGCAACTTTGCCATTTTTGGTGTAAATCGAGTTGTATTGATTGGGTGTCATCCCATTGGCCTAATTTGTTATGTTTTTACTATGTTTGATCAGATTCTACACGTACGGAGCTTGATTCTCGTGTCAAGGGCATCGCGGAGTAGTCGTCGCGCTGTATTGAGGTGAGTAATAGATGTGGGTGATGACCAGCGGGTTCGAAACCCCGGTATACCACTTTGTGACGCTGTATAGCGGCGAGACACGTACTCTCCTGTGAGTGCGGGGTCGATTGTTATTGGGGAATATGGCTTAGTCCGACCTGTTGGTACTGTGTTATGATATTAGGCTATTCTTGAGCCGTCAAACCTCCCTCTCGGATGGTTGCATATTCTATTGTGATATTGGCTACTCCTGAGCTGTTGAACCTCCTTCTCGGATGGTTGAGTATACTTATGGGCTATGAGCCAGTTGTTGGGATCCTGCGAGGATCGTTAGCACTGTTCTATGAAATTGACATGCTAGTTTCTACCAGTCTGTAGCTATTACTGTTATCATTATATTTCAAATCTCCGGAACTTGACATTTACTGTTTTCAACTGAAAAATAATAAAAGAGTTTTCTAAACTACTTTTGAGCCTGTAAGGCTGCATTTGCATTTAGCTGACTGGTAGTGGATCGGGCTGCATGCCGCATCGTATATTCATGATATTATGCTTGGGCTGTAGGAGACCCTCCGGAGTCTGAACCCCCATAGTGAGCACGGGTACCCAAATTGGATCGGGCTACGCGCCGTAGCGGTCATTTCATGTATTGCATTGCATTTAGCTACACCTGCTAGCTATTATACTTGTTGATATTGTTGGCTATCTACTGTTGATATAGAACTGCTACAGGGTTTTGAGTATAGCTTCACATTGTGCTTTACTGTGGATTTCTTATCTACGTTGTCTTACCCTTGTACATTACCACTGAGTCTGGCAGTACTCATTTTACTCCCTGCACGTTGTGTGCAGATCCAGGTACTTCTCAGCAGACCTAATTTGGTAGCCGTTCAGAGGCGTTGTGCGGGACAGTCGAGGTAGCTGCAGCGTCCATAGGACCTGTCTCCCCTTCTAGCTGTCATTTATTTTCATGTTGTCTTTTCTTTCCGCACCGAGTTTGTTGTAAACCTTATTATACTTATGTTCTTTAGAGGCTCATGACTCTTGACCCTTCGGTCTATGGGAGTTGGTATGCATTGGGACTTGGTTTCCCGTTTTGATATATATTTCTCTGTTGCCTTATAATTTGATATGTTTAAATGGGATTAAGCGAGCTCCTAGCTCCGTTATTGTTATTGATTGGTCAGGCTGGCCTAGTAGTATGCTGGGCGCCATCACGATCGGGTTTGGGGTCGTGACAGTATTGTAGGTCCTTTAACACACTTAATTTATAATTGCAGGTCATACAATCTAATGTTCAATAATTTAGCGGTGGGAAGATTTCAAAATGATGAAAAGTTGCAGAAATCATTTGAAGACCATCATTTTGGATTATTATTGCGATGACATTAGCTATTTAGTCCAAACAATATATTTTTATGTTTTAAGTTACTGCGATATTAATATTTTTGGTTAGTACTTCCTTTTGATTGTTAAGATTTAATGAGATATATTACAATTTTTTGAATTAATATTAATATATTTTATTATTTGGGTAATATTTTATTCAAATGTAGTAATTATTATTAATTATTGTCAAATTACTGATATTATCGCTAGTGTAAAGATATTGATTTTTGGCGGCAATTTAGTTATACATATTAGCTATTAAAATGGACGCTCAAAGGGCACACTAATTGCCGTTAAAGATGCAGACTTTTTAGCGATAATTATTTTGAATTAAATGGCTATAAAAATAGATGGTAAATAAGTATAATTAGTCGTTTGGATTGGATTTAGTAGCCATTATAATTGCCATAAAAATTACCGTTAGAGATGCAAATTTTTAGCGGCAATTAGTTTGAATTTAGTGGCTATAAATATGGATGGTAAAGAAGTATAATTAGCCATTTGGTTTGAATTTAATAGCCATTATAATTGCCAATAACAATTGATGTTAGAGATACGAACGTTTAGCGGCAATTAGTTTGAATGTAGCGACAATAAAAATAGCTACTAAAGAAGTATAGTTGGCCATTTTGGATTGAATTTAGTAGCCATTATAGTTGCCGCAAACAATTGCCACTAAAGATAATAATTTGTAGCGGCAATAAACTATACCTTTTACCAGCTTTTGTGACAAATGCCGCTAAAGCCTTTGCCGACCCCAGCATCAGCAGCAAAAGACTAATGGATGGTAAAAGATATAGCAGCTATAGTTATTGCCGCGAAAGCTGTTTTATATTGCCGCTAAAGGTCTTTTTTGTAGTAGTGCACCAACATTTGGATCTGTGATACAAACTCCACTATTCATTGTTGATCTTGCACTACCATGACATTCAGTGTGGAATTTGTACCCATTAACAAAATACACTGAATGACATTTCACACTTATTAATGGTCCGTGAGCAAGACTCCGCAAGAATTTATTCTTAAGAATAATTATAAGACTTAGTTAAATTTCACAAGATAACTTGAGTAAATTATTTTATAAAAGCAAAATGATTGTTGGATTCTTACATATCCCTTGAACCATTCAGCGAAATATGTTTGGAGGCTTTCATCTATTTGATCTTGAGATAGATTCGGGATTTCTTGTTGCAAACGTTCCACGTACATACTTCATTGCAATAAAATAAGTTCAAATAGGAATTCACGATATGGATACGTTTATCATATTAAAAAAAGTATAACTATCAAATGTTACCTCACAAATGACTCACTTCTTTACAATTTAGTAGAATATAAGTTTGGGCAGCCTTGATTTCATCAAGGAATAAATTTCTCTTTTTTTCTTCTCCCCATAGTCGACCTGGATGGCTGAAAATCGATAAATTCCCTTCAAGATCTTTCATAATACCACAATCATCATTACGAGCCACATTATGATTAAGTATTATTACATGAGTTTCAAAATAATGAGAAAACAATTGTGTTGACTCTACCATCAAGTATGCTTCACAAATGGAACCTTCAACACTCGCTTTATTCCCAATCATTTTGTTGAGAGTTCCAAGGTACCTAAATGGGTAAATAGATGGAATAATAAATTAGAAAAGTCATGTGTAGCATAATTTTATAATTAGGACATAAAACTTGTATGTTTACCTCTCAAAGGGATACATCCATCAGTATTGTACAGGTCCAGCAATTCTTGCTTCATATGGAAGGTGCACAGGTAAATGTTCCATTGAGTTAAAGAACCCAGGGGGAAGTATACGTTCTAACATACACAAGATTTGTGGGATGTCTGCCTCTAATCTCTCCATTTCAGCAACTCGTAGAGTGGTTGAAGAAAGATCTTTAAAAAATATGCTTAATTCTGTAAGTGCTTCCCACACATTATTAGGAAGTAGCTCATAAAAAGCAATAGGCATTAATCGTTGCATGAACACATGACAATCATGAGTTTTCATTCCAAATAACCTATACTTGGTTGTATCTAGACATCGACTCAAATTCGAAATATACCCATCTGGAAACTTTAAACCTTTCACCCAATCAAACAAGATATCTGTTGCTACCTTGGCTATTGTATATGTAGCTTTGGGATAGCTTCCACTTGCATCCTTTGCTAACTGAGGTCGATCACAGTATTCTACCATATCTAAACGTGCTTTTGGATTGTCTTTGGTTTTGTCTTTAACATTAAGAACTGTATAAAAACATTATCAAAGACATTTTTTTCAATATGCATGACGTCAAGATTATGTCGAATCATGTTGGAACTCCAATAAGGCAAATCCCAAAAGATACTTTTTTTTCCATCCACAAGACTTACATATTTTCCGATTAACATCTTCTGCATCCGACTCTGTCACTTTCCTTATCCTCAATTCACTAATTTGGTTCAAAATTTCCTCTCCTATTTTAAATGTTGGTGGTCCCCTTTTGACGGTCTAACGTTTAAGAAACTTTTTACGATCTTTCCTAAATGGATGATTTTGGTCAAGAAACATTCTATGACTATCAAACCAAGATATTTTCCCACCATTATGTAATCTAAAAGATTGTGCTTCCTCCATACAGTAAGGACATGCTAACTTCCACGCGGTACTCCATCCTGATAACATAGAATATGCCGGAAAGTCACTGATTATCCACATCAAAGCTGCCCTTAATTGAAAGTTTTGTTTTTTTGAGATGTCAAATGCTTCTACACCCTCCCCCACAACAATGTCAATTATTTTATTAGAGGTTGTAGATAAACATCAATTTTTTGCTTAGGATTAGCCGGTCTAGGAACAATGACAGTTAAAAACATATGTGCCTCTTTCATACACATCCACGGAGGTAAATTGTATGGAGTGACAATCACTGGCCATGAAGAATATTTCTTCCCAGATTGACCAAATGGTTGGAAACCATCAATACATAACCCCAACCTCACATTTCTTGGTTCAACAGCAAAAAAAAGAATGAGTTTTATTAAAGTGCTTCCAAGCCTCAGAGTTTGATGGATGACACATTACACCTTCCTCTTGTATATGCTCATGATGCCATCTCATGTCAGTTGCTGTAGCATGTGATGCATATAATCTCCGCAATCTAGGAATCAAAGGAAAGTAATACATTTTCTTGTAAGGTACCAATTTCCTCTTACGAGAGCCGACACGACGCTTATATCTCTCATATTTACAAAATTTACAAGATGTAAGGACCTCGTCCTTACCCCAATACAACATACATCCTGAATTGCAACAATCAATCTTTTCCACGGGCAAACCCAAGCTACGCACTAACTTCTTAGTTTGATAATAGTTATCAAGCACTATGTTATCTTTAGGTAAAGCATCTTTAAACAGTTGCATCATTTGGTCATAACCCCTCTGTGACAAAGAATTCTCCATTTTAATATTTAACATCCTAAAAACTACTTCAAGTTGAGAGAGAGAAGAACCAGGATATAATTCTGCATCGGCAGCCTGTAGCAAATCATAGAACTTTTGGGATTCATGATTAGACTCCTCCTCCATTAAAGGTTCATTAGGATGAGATGACTCAGGTTCAACATTACTATCAGATTGCCAAGTTGAACCTCGAATAATATTAGACCCAGCTATATCAAGAATCATTCGTCGGTATGGATTCTCATATCCAAATTCTGGTTGAGCACCACCATTCAAGTTACTACTAGAAGACAACCCATTAGTCATACATTTTTCCCCTTAAAATATCCAAGCAAAATAATTCTCAACAAATCCAAATTGCAAAAGGTGTAATCTAACGGTTTCAACATCCATGAATTTAGTGTTGTGACATTTTTACAAGGACATCTAAAATTGTCACCACTCATTTCGTTTAGAACATGCAAAGTGAAGAAATTTATCCACACCGAATATGAAATAAGAATTAATACCCCCTCGACCATCCAACCTCTCATACATCCAACCACGCTCTAAAGTCTCCATTTTCCTATTTAATATAAAAATTCAAAACACAAACAGATATTATTATTTTTTGATAAGTTGTACACTAGAATAAAGTAAAGAAAAGATTAAATCTCTAGTAGTCACTATATATAAACAATCTCAAATACATCAGAACGTTACAAATACATCCGAAAGCTAATTTAACTTATGTGAATAGTTTTAGACAATTAAAAATTATCTTGCATCCCTAGTTGTGACTATATGTAAGATTAACCATTTGTGAAAAAGATAAAATTCCAAATAACATTCACATTTCATTTTAAGAAAATGCAAACAATAACAAGAAAAGAATGAGAGAGAGAGAGAGTAAAATATATGCTAAACAAAATAAATTTAGGCATATGTATAAGTTAATATAAAGATACAAATACCTTAACTAATCCATCAGAAATCTTTGAGATCGTTTTGTTCCTTTTCCTGAAATGAAGCTGAAAAAAAATAATTTTATTCAGATGGATGTAAAAAGAATACCATATTGATCTATTTTGTAGTATGAAGAACCACAAAGGTACAAATGCAAAAATCTACAATACTCATATTTCAAGAAAATAGAAAATAAAAACACAAAAAACAAGTATGACATTAAAAGTACTAGGAGTTGCAGTTGTTGTGTTGACATCGAAATTTCAATATTAACTTATATGTGATGCAACACAAAGAGGAGATAAAATAATTTATTAACAAGAGATAGGCTGACTAGTTTATTTAATAGGGTCTTTGTCATCACCAATCACATGAGGCTGCAAAAAAGGGACACAATAAAGGGAATTACAGGAGAAGACTGCCTAGAAACTTCCTCGACTCATTCAGGAGAGTTATTCACTATTGGTATAAATGGTGACATACAGCAAGTTTACTTGATATTTGCGGGAGATCACACGAAATAATCATGTAACGACCCGACCGGTCGTTTTAGAAAATTACGCCCCAATCCCTAATTTAACGGTTCCCCTAAGTTCATTTCTGCTATTGTGGGTTGTCGGGAGAGTCGGTTCTGAAAATTTGAGCATTTTGGGACACTTAGTCCCTAAATAAGAGCTTTGAAGCTAGAAAATGGCCCGTACCCGGAACAGTGTTAAGACGATCTCGGAACGGAAATCCGATGGTTCCATTAGCTCCGTTAGGTGATTTCGGGGTTGGGAGCGCGTTCGGAATGTATTTTGGAGGTCCGTAGCTCAATTAGGCTTGAAATGCCGAAGGTTGAAATTTTGGCGAATACGAACGATAGGTGAGATTTTGATCCGGGGGTCGGAATGGAATTCCGACAATTTCTGTAGCTTCGTTATGTGATTTTGGATATGTCCGCAAATTTTCAGGTCATTCGGAAGTCGTTTGGTCGGGTTTTAGATCGAATGTGTAATTAAGAGAGTTTTAAGAAATTTGGGCTTGAATTCGATGTGAATTATGGGTTTTGATGTTGTTAGACGTGTTTTGAGGATTGGAACAAGTTCGAATACGGTATTAGGATGTGTTGGTGTGTTTGGATAAGATCCCGAGGGCCTCGGGGTGGTTTCGGATGGTTAAACGGGAGAAATATCATGGAAATTGCAGGTTAGGGAATTCTGCCTCTGTTGTTTTCGCCCCTGCGAAAATGGAACCGCGCAGAGGCGAGTCCGCTGAAGCGGACAATGGAGCGCGGAAGCGGACTGGAGCGCAGGGGCGGTCCTTGTCCGCATGAGCGGCCTCGCAGGTGCGAGGATGGGGACCGCAGAAGCGGTCAGGAGACGAGTTGGGGAATTTCGCAGAAGCGGACAAGCCTCCGCTTAGGCGAGTCCGCAGAAGCGGACTGCTGTTCGTAGGAGCGGAGAGTTCCGCGGGAGCGGACCTTTGTCCGCAGGAGCGGCCTCGCGGAAGCGGCTTTAGGCTCGCAGAAGCGGAATGGGCCAGCCAGGCCTGGGCTTCGCAGAAGCGACAAAATGTCGCGGAAGCGGATCCGCGGAAGCGGAATTTCGTCCGCAGAAGCGGAAATCGCAGGGAGTTAATTATGTCAGAAGTTAGAAATTTCAGAAACATTTCCAAACTTTGAGGGCTCGGCTTAAGGGGCGATTTGGGCGATTTTGAAGGGAGATTCAAGGGGTTTCTTCAGGTAATCAACTATGGACTCAAATTATGATTATTGTTGACAATATTATGCAATTATCTCATGAAAATGGAGGAATTTGGGGTGTTTTATGGGGGTTTTTCACCCTTGGCTTGAACTTTAGAAGATCAAGGTTTTGAGTGGGCAAATGGAGTCCGAATTTGATAAACTTTATATGCTTAGACTCGTATTGAGACAAGGGTTCAGAATATATAACTTTCGTGATTTTTCGATAAGCGTACCGAAAGTCGGGTTTGGCAACTTGTGGTTTTGGTGAATTTTGAGTTAATTTGATTGGGTAATGCCCAATTGGCCTATTTAGATGTGATTCTATTGATTTTTATCAGATTCTACACTTGTGGAGGCCGACATTCGTGGCAAGAGGGTTATTACTTAGCGGTTTTGTACCGGAATTGAGGTAAGTGGCTTGTCTAACTTTGTGTGGGGGACTTTCACCCCTAGGATATTATTGTGATACTTTAAATGCCGTGTACGCGAGGTGACGGGCGTGTACATGCGCTGGTTGTTGAACACATACTTTACTCAAAATGTTGAATGAGTGATATCCCTGTTTTTAGTTGTTAAATTCGATATTCCTACCCGGTAGTAGTTAGAAAAGCATGATTAGATAGAACCTAACTGTCTAGTTGCTTAATTGACTTACTTGAGTTTTCTTGGTAATCGCTGGCGCCGTTCATCGGCGAAGTTATCATTAAGCATATTATACTTCTCTCTGTGTATTCCTTTACTTGCTGTGGTTATGGACTACGGGTTCGATTCCCGAGATCCTGAGATTATTGAAATATGGACTACGGGTTCGATTCCCGAGATCCTGAGATTATTGAAATGTGGACTACGGGTTCGATTCCCGAGATCCTGAGATTATTGAAATGTGGACTACGGGTTCGATTCCCGAGATCATGAGATTATTGAAATGTGGACTACGGGTTCGATTCCCGAGATCCCGAGATTATTGAAATGAGGACTACGGGTTCGATTCCCGAGATCCTGAGATTATTAAAATGAGGACTACGGGTTCGATTCCCGGAGATCCTGAGTTATTGAGATATTATTGAGACATGGGCTGCGGGTTCGATTCCCCGAGACCCAGAGGTACTGAGAATGGGACCGTGGGTTCAATTCCCACGGATCCTGGGTTTGTTTATTTGAGTTGGTTAATTGTTGTTAGCTTAATTGTAGACAGTTGCAGTAATCATCATAATGTTGTTATTTCGGAAATTATTATCATTTAAACTGTTTATTTTGTTATCATCATTATATTATTGTTTTCTCAGTAGGGCCCTGACCTACCTCGTCACTACTCCATCGAGGTTAGGCTTGGCACTTACCGAGTACCGCCGTGGTGTACTCATGCTACTCTTCTGCACACTTTTGTTGTGCAGATCCAGGTACATCAGGGCAGGCTCGTGCTAGGTGATTTCCGCAGCTTTTCCGGAGACCTCGAGGTATGATCTGCTACGTCCGCAGATCCGGAGGCTTTCCTTCTATTCTAGTAGTACTAGTTGACATTTTTCTTCATTTCATTGTTAGATACTCTTTACACATAGAGCCACAGTTGTATTTTCTCTTTTAGTCTGTGTTACCGTGGGGTTCCGGATCTTGGTAATGTTTTATTCATTGTGTGATGGATGTATGTGCCAAGCGGCACGGATTACATATCTTTTATGCTATTTTTCCGCTGTTTCTTATTTAAGTATTTATAACTTGTATATTCCGCAACGTGTTAGGCTTACCTAGTTCGTGGGGACTGGGTGCCATCACGACATGTTCACAATTGGTGAACTAGGGTCGTGACAAGTTGGTATCAGAGCTCTAGGTTCATAGGAGTCACGGGACACAGACCGGTTACTTAGAGTCTCGCTGATCGATACGGAGATGTCTGTATTTATCTACGAGGGGCTATGTAACCGTTTAGGAAACTCTTCATTTCTTTTGGATTCCTTGTCGTGCGACATTTTTGACATCAAAAATCTAAACTATCGCTTTCTATTCTCTCGCGGATGGTGAGGACACGATCTACTCGTGATGATCGGTACCCGCGCCCCTGTTGCCGCCGTCGAGGCCGGGGCCGAGGTAGAGGACGAGGACGCGCCCGAGGTGCATCCACCAGCACCCGCGCGCGCTGCCGCCGAGGTGCCACAGGTAGACCAGGTTGGAGCGCAAGCACTTGGTACACCGACTACAGCTGCTACTACCCCAGCACACAAGAGACCCTGGCCCGGTTCATGAGTATGTATACCACTTTAGCTCGGGCGGGGTTGCTTCCTCTCGCTCACGGCTACATCTCGAGCCGGGGAGGGGCCCGGACTCCCGCGGCCGTTACACCGGAGCAGCGTGTGCCGGTGGGACGAAGTTCCAGATGTTTTGGTTATGCCTCCTGCCGACCCAGCACAGCCCGGAGGTGGACCAGCTGCCTCCGAGGACGAGCGGCGTAGATTGGAGAGGTTCAAGAAATATGACCCTCCGGTGTTTAGTGGTTTGGTTTCAGATGATGCATTGGGTTTTCCGGAGGAGTGTCATCGTATTCTTCGTACTATGGGGATTGTGGAGACCGGCGGGGTTTCCTTCACTGCTTTTCAGCTTCGTGGGGCCGCTTATGATTGGTGGCACACGTATGAGTTGGATAGTCCGGAGGAGTCCGCTTCGTTGACCTGGACGCAGTTTTCAAATCTGTTTTTGACGGAGTTTGTTCCACAGAGCCTTAGGGATTCTTGGCTCTCGGAGTTTGAGCGGTTGCGACAGGGCTCCATGTCGGTATCGGAGTATGCTATCAGTTTCACCCGCCTAGCCGGGCATGCACCGGCTTTGGTAGCCACGGTTCGGGAGCGAGTGCGGAGATTTATTGAGGGCCTTGTTCCGCCTATCCGATCCGGCATGGCCAGAGAGCTTGAGACAGATATATCTTATCAGCAGGCAGTTAGCATTGCCAAGAGGATCGAGAGTATGCTCCCTAGAGAGCGGAGAGAGAGAGGCCAAGAGGTCTCGTGAGTCGGGCCATTTCTCTGGTGCCCGCACTTCATCAGCCGGTCGTTTTGGCAGGGGTTATTCCGGTCGACCAGTTCATTCAGTATTGTCAGCAGCTGGCAGTACTCCAACTCTTCCAGCACCTCAAGAGCCTTATTATGCTCCCCCAGTTTCCAGTGTGCCTCTTGCACGGGGTACCTCCAAGGTTTAGACCAACGGGGGCGAGGCCGGTCGGTCGCAGCCACCGCGTCCTTCCAGTGCTTGTTTTGAGTGCGGGGATACTCGCCACCTGGTTAGGGAGTGCCCCAGGCGCAGGAGAGGAGCCCTCATCAGTCATCACAGCATCCGCGTGGCTCTCAGGGTCAGCAGGCTATCATTCCAGCTCCAGCTGCTATTCCACCTGCCCAGCCAGCTAGGGGCGGGGGTCAGGGTTCTAGAGGCCGCCCTCGAGAAGGGGGACAGGCCAGATTCTATGCTATTCCTGATCGCGCTGCGGCTGTTGCATCTGACTCTGTTATCACAGGTATTATTATGGTTAGTCACAGGGAGGTATCGGTTCTATTCGACCCTGGTTCCACTTTTTCATATGTGTCTTCTTACTTTGCTTCTCATCTAGGTGTGCCTCGGGATTCTTTGAGTGCCCCCATTTATGTTTCCACTCCGGTGGGTGATTCTTTGGTCGTGGACCGTGTATATCGGTCGTGTTTGGTTACCATTTGTGATTTTGAGACCAGAGCGGATCTATTGTTGCTCGGGATGGTCGATTTTGATATTATTCTGGGCATGGACTGGTTGTCGCCCCATTATGCTATTCTTGATTGTCACGCCAAGACCGTGACGCTGGCTATGCCGGGCATTCCACGTATTGAGTGGAGTGGTACTCTAGATCACACCCCTAGCCGTGTTATTTCTTTTCTCAGAGCTCAGCGTATGGTTGAGAAGGGGTGTGCTGCTTATCTAGCCTATGTGCGGGACGTCAGTATTGACACTCCCTCTATTGATTCTGTTCATGTGGTAAGTGACTTTGCTGATGTATTTCCAGCTGATCTTACGGGCATGCCGCCCGACAGAGATATTGACTTTGCTATTGACTTGTTGCCGGGCACTTAGCCCATTTCTATTCCACCGTACCGTATGGCTCCTCCTGAGTTGAAGGAGTTGAAGGATCAGTTACAGGAGTTATTGGGCAAGGGTTTTATTCGACCCAGTGTTTCTCCTTGGAGTTCTCCTGTATTGTTTGTGAAGAAAAAGGACGGTTCTATGCGTATGTGTATTGACTATCGTCAGCTGAACAAGGTTACAGTGAAGAACCGGTATCCTTTGCCCCGTATTGATGATTTATTTGACCGACTACAGGGCGCACATGTGTTTTCTAAGATTGATTTGCGCTCTGGGTATCACCAGCTGAAGATTCGGGAGCCGGATATCCCGAAGACTGCCTTCAGGACCCGGTATGGTCACTATGAGTTCCTCGTGATGTCTTTTGGGTTGACTAATGCCCCAACAGCCTTTATGCATTTGATGCACAGTGTGTTCAGGCCTTATCTGTACTCGTTCGTGATTGTCTTCATTGATGATATTCTAGTATATTCTCGGGGCCGGGAAGAGCACGAGCAGCATTTGAGGATAGTGCTTCAGATTCTGAGGGAGAAGCAGCTTTATGCCAAGTTCTCTAAATGTGAATTCTGGTTGAGTTCGGTGGCATTTTTGGGCCACGTGGTGTCGAGTGATGGTATTCGAGTAGATCCGAGGAAGGTAGAGGCCGTGCAGAGTTGGCCCAGACCCTCCTCCGCTACCGAGATTCGCAGTTTCCTTGGTTTGGCAGGCTATTACCGTCGTTTCGTAGAGGGGTTCTCTTCGATTGCAGCACCTATGACCAGATTGACCCAAAAGGGTGCCCCTTTCCAGTGGACAGACGAGTGTGAGGCGAGCTTTCAGAAGCTCAAGACAGCGTTGACTTCGGCCCCTATATTGATGTTGCCTACAGGTTCGGGGTCCTATACTGTATATTGTGATGCCTCACGAGTTGGACTCGGTGCGGTATTGATGCAGGATGGTAGGGTAATTGCCTACGCGTCGAGACAGCTGAAGGTGCATGAGAAGAATTACCCTGTTCATGATTTGGAGCTAGCTGCCATTGTTCACGCCTTGAAAATTTGGCATCATTATTTATATGGGGTTCCTTGTGAGATCTACACCGATCACCGGAGCTTGTAGCACTTGCTTAAGCAGAAGGACCTGAATATGCATCAGAGGAGATGGTTGGAGCTACTGAAGGACTATGATATTACTATTCTCTATCATCCGGGCAAGGCTAATGTGGTTGCCGATGCCTTGAGTCGTCGGGCAGAGAGTTTGGGGAGTTTAGCATATCTACCAGTTTCAGAGAGGCCTATGGCGATGGAGGTTCAGGCTCTAGCCAGGCAGTTTGTTAGATTGGATCTTTCGGAGCCCAGCCGGGTTCTGGCTTGTGTGATTTCTCGGTCTTCTCTATTTGACCGCATCAGGGAGCGTCAGTTCGACGACCCTCATTTGCTTGTCCTCCGGGATAGAGTTCGGCGTGGTGATGCTCGAGATGTTACCATCGGAGATGATGGAGTTATGAGGATGCAGGGGCGCATCTGTGTGCCCAATGTAGATGATCTTCGAGAGCTGATTCTAGCAGAGGCCCATAGCTCGCGGTATTCCATCCATCCGGGAGCCGCGAAGATGTATCGGGACTTGAAACAGCATTACTGGTGGAGGCGGATGAAGAGAGATATAGTTGATTATGTTTCTAGATGCCTCAACTGCCAGCAGGTGAAGTATGAGCATCAGCGTTCGGGTGGATTGATGCAGCAGATTTGAGATTCCCGAGTGGAAATGGGAGCGCATTACCATGGACTTTGTATCCGGACTTCCACGGACGGTTAGGAAGTTTGATTCCATTTGGGTCATTGTGGATCGGCTGACTAAGTCCTCCTATTTTATACTGGTGAGCACTACATATTCATCGGAGCGACTGGCGGAGATCTATATCAGGGAGGTAGTTCGGCTGCATGGTATTCCAGTTTCCATCATTTCAGATAGAGGCACTCAGTTCACTTCACGGTTCTGGAGAGCTGTACAGCAGGAGTTAGGTACTCGGGTGGAGCTGAGCACAGCATTTCACCCCCAGACTGATGGGCAGTCCGAGCGCACTATTCGGATTTTGGAGGATATGCTCCGTGCGTGCGTGATTGAGTTTGGAGGTTCATGGGATCACTTCTTGCCACCGGCGGAGTTTGCTTATAACAACAGCTACCAGTCTAGTATTCAGATGGCACCGTATGAGGCCCTATATGGTAGGAGGTGCAGGTCTCCCGTGGGTTGGTTTGAGCCGGGCGAGGCCAGGTTGCTAGGTACTGATATGGTTCAGGATGCTATGGACAAGGTCAAGGTAATTCAGGACAGACTTCGTGCAGCCCAGTCTAGAGAGAAGAGTTATGCGGACAAGAAGGTTCGCGATGTGGCGTTTATGGTTGGCGAGCGGGTTCTACTCGAGTCTCGCCCATGAAGGGCGTTATGAGGTTTGGGAAGAAAGGAAAGCCGAGTCCTAGATTTATTGGCCCTTTTGAGATTTTGAGGCGTGTTGGGGAGGTTGCTTATGAGTTGGCCTTACCTCCCAGCCTAGCCGGAGTTCACCCCGTATTTCATGTCTCCATGCTCCGGAGATACCATGGTGACCCGTCGCATGTGTTGGATTTCACTTCGGTTCAGCTAGACAAGGATCTGTCTTATGTTGAGGAGCCAGTAGCCATTCTAGACAGGCAGGTCAGAAAGCTAAGGTCAAAGAACATCGCTTCGGTAAAGGTTCAGTGGCGGGGTCAACCGGTCGAGGAAGCGACTTGGGAGACCGAGCAGGATATGCGCAACCAGTACCCTCATCTTTTCACTACTCCATGTATGTTTTCTATGCTCGTTCGAGGACGAACGAATCTTTAAGTGTGGGAAGATGTAATGACCCGACCGGTCGTTTTAGAAAATTACGCCCCAATCCCTAATTTAACGGTTCCCCTAAGTTCATTTCTGCTATTGTGGGTTGCCGGGAGAGTCGGTTCTGAAAATTTGAGCATTTTGGGATACTTAGTCCCTAAATAAGAGCTTTGAAGCTAGAAAATGGCCCGTAGCCGGAATAGTGTTAAGACAATCTCGGAACGGAAATCTGATGGTTCCATTAGCTCCGTTAGGTGATTTCGGGGTTGGGAGCGCGTTCGGAATGTATTTTGGAGGTCCGTAGCTCAATTAGGCTTGAAATGCCGAAGGTTGAAATTTTGGCGAATCCGAACGATAGGTGAAATTTTGATTCGGGGGTCGGAATGGAATTCCGACAATTTCTGTAGCTTCGTTATGTGATTTTGGATATGTCCGCAAATTTTCAGGTCATTCGGAAGTCGTTTGGTCGGGTTTTAGATCGAATGTGTAATTCAGAGAGTTTTAAGAAATTTAGGCTTGAATTCGATGTGAATTATGGGTTTTGATGTTGTTAGACGTGTTTTGAGGATTGGAACAAGTTCGAATAAGGTATTAGGATGTGTTGGTGTGTTTGGATAAGATCCCGGGGGCCTCGGGGTGGTTTCGGATGGTTAAACGGGAGAAATATCATGGAAATTGCAGGTTAGGGAATTCTGCCTCTGTTGTTTTCGCCCCTGCGGAAATGGAACCGCAGAGGCGAGTCCGCTGAAGCGGACAATGGAGCGCGGAAGCGGACTGGAGCGTAGGGGCGGTCCTTGTCCGCATGAGCGGCCTCGCAGGTGCGAGGATGGGGACCGCAGAAGCGGTCAGGAGACGAGTGGGGAATCTCGCAGAAGCGGACAAGCCTCCGCTTAGGCGAGTCCGCAGAAGCGGACTTTTGTTCGTAGGAGCGGAGAGTTCCGCAGGAGCGGACCTCTGTCCGCAGGAGCGGCCTCGCGGAAGCGGCTTTACAGAAGCGAAATGGGCCCGCCAGGCCTGGGCTTCGCAGAAGCAACAAAATGTCGCGGAAGCGGATCCGCAGAAGCGGAATTTTGTCCGCAGAAGCGGAAATCGCAGAGAGTTAATTATATTCGAAGTTAGAAATTTCAGAAACATTTCCAAACTTTGAGGGCTCGGCTTAAGGGGCGATTTGGGCGATTTTGAAGGGAGATTCAAGGGGTTTCTTCAGGTAATCAACTATGGACTCAAATTATGATTATTGTTAACAATATTATGCAATTATCTCATGAAAATGGAGGAATTTGGGGTGTTTTATGGGGGTTTTTCACCCTAGGCTTGAACTTTAGAAGATCAAGGTTTTGAGTGGGCAAATGGAGTCCGAATTTGATAAACCTTATATGCTTAGACTCGTATTGAGACAAGGGTTCCGAATATATAACTTTCGTGATTTTTCGATAAGCGTACCAAAAGTCGGGTTTGGCAACTTGTGGGTTTTGGTGAATTTTGAGTTAATTTGATTGGGTAATGCCCAATTGGCCTATTTAGATGTGATTCTATTGATTTTTATCAGATTCTACACTTGTGGAGGCCGACATTCGTGGCAAGAGGGTTATTACTTAGCGGTTTTGTACCGGAATTGAGGTAAGTGGCTTGTCTAACTTTGTGTGGGGGACTTTCACCCCTAGGATATTATTGTGATACTTTAAATGCCGTGTACGCTAGGTGACGGGCGTGTACATGCGCTGGTTGTTGAACACATACTTTACTCAAAATGTTGAATGAGTGATATCCCTGTTTTTAGTTGTTAAATTCGATATTCCTACCCGGTAGTAGTTAGAAAAGCATGATTAGATAGAACCTAACTGTCTAGTTGCTTAATTGACTTACTTGGGTTTTCTGGGTAATCGTTGGCGCTGTTCATCGGCGAAGTTATCATTAAGCATATTATACTTCTCTCTGTGTATTCCTTTACTTGCTGTGGTTATGGACTACGGGTTCGATTCCCGAGATCCTGAGATTATTGAAATATGGACTACGGGTTCGATTCCCGAGATCCTGAGATTATTGAAATGTGGACTACGGGTTCGATTCCCGAGATCCCGAGATTATTGAAATATGGACTACGGGTTCGATTCCCGAGATCCCGAGATTATTGAAATGTGGACTACGGGTTCGATTCCCGAGATCCTGAGATTATTGAAATGTGGACTACGGGTTCGATTCCCGAGATCCTGAGATTATTGAAAGGGACTGCGGGTTCGATTCCCGGAGATCCTGAGTTATTGAGATATTATTGAGACATGGGCTGCGGGTTCGATTCCCGGAGACCCAGAGGTACTGAGAATGGGACTGTGGGTTCAATTCCCACGGATCCTGGATTTGTTTATTTGAGTTGGTTATTTGTTGTTAGCTTAATTGTAGACAGTTGCAGTAATCATCATAATGTTGTTATTTCGGAAATTATTATCATTTAAACTGTTTATTTTGTTATCATCATTATATTATTGTTTTCTCAGTAGGGCCCTAACCTACCTCGTCACTACTCCATCGAGGTTAGGCTTGGCACTTACTAAGTACCGCCGTGGTGTACTCATGCTACTCTTCTGCACACTTTTGTTGTGCAGATCCAGGTACATCAGAGCAGGCTCGTGCTAGGTGATTTCCGCAGCTTTTCTAGAGACCTCGAGGTATGATCTGCTACGTCCGCCGATCCGGAGGCTTTCCTTCTATTCTAGTAGTACTAGTTGACATTTTTCTTCATTTCGTTGTTAGATACTCTTTACACATAGAGCCACAGTTGTATTTTCTCTTTTAGTCTGTGTTACCGTGGGGTTCCGGATCTTGTTAATGTTTTATTCATTGTGTGATGGATGTATGTGCCAAGCGGCATGGATTACATATCTTTTATGCTATTTTTCCGCTGTTTCTTATTTAAGTATTTATAACTTGTATATTCCGCAACGTGTTAGGCTTACCTAGTTCGTGGGGACTGGGTGCCATCACGACATGTTCACAATTGGTGAACTAGGGTCGTGACAAATCACCAAATAGGGTATATGTATCGGTGTGAAAATTTTAACCCAACCGCCAGAGATAATGAATTCATAGGGATCGGGCTTTTTTGTTATAATATTATGACATGCCAGGACTCACAAGGACCACTGGGATGTATTTAAATTGGAAAATGAAATAACACACAAGACATGAAAATAACGCAACAAAATAGGAACAAGGCAGTAGAATATATATGGTTAGTACCACATCACATACAGAGGAAAAAAAAGGGGTGGATGAATTTACAATGCCACGAGAAACTAGAATTTTTTTTATCACGTTCTATAAGCTTAAGTTACACAAATTGCAGAACTCTAGTTGAAAGAAGTAAAACTTTGCCAAATGAGCATTATTCGTTAATTTCACTTTTAGCCAATTGCTTACAGGATTTCAACCAGAAATATCACAAAAATAAATTATTCATTGATGTTCTTTTTTACGCATCAAGTGACAAAACTAACATTAAGGTTACACACTCGGTTATCAAAAGAAAATAACTTAAGTTTTTGAAGAATGTGATTCCTCAGAATGTACCCACCATAACTCATGTTGCGTTTAATTGAAAAGAAAAGAAGAAAAGGTCATAGGAAAATATCAATTAGATTTCACTTACTATTCATTAAATGGATGCTCCTATGACATACACGATCAAAGAAAAAGTAGTTGGAGGTGGGCAAAATAGAATTATGGCATCACAATTGGATTCACTATGGTTGCAGCTACGCGGCCAACAATACAACAAAAAAAGATTTCATTTTTTCGAATGCGATCAGTTGGCACAGATAATTTTGGAAACTACATTTTTTAAATTTTTTAGATTGAATTATGTAATATCATTGTTGACTACCACTTTGTTAATCCATTTTCTTCACACTAAATCAAAAATTGAAATTGAAATTCTAAAATACAAAGTATGATGATTATTGAGTTATTCAAGCTTCCCCTTTCAAAGATGGATTAAAATAAACTTTAAACTTCAAATAGTATTACCCAATAAGTTTTAGCTCAGGCAATAACAACAGGGAGGTCTAAGACAGATACAAACACTTGGTAGGTATATAATTGAGTAGAAAACTAAAAATATCTGAAATAAATTAGCTTAAGGGACAAGAATGAGTTGGGTGGATTTCACCAAACCGACAACAATTGGTGAGTGAAGGCTAACATCACTCACACATGTGTCAAGACACTTCATTTGATTTTAATCACCAAATATCACCAAAATTGGTATTAATCAAGAGTTCAACACAAAAAAAATCCCCAAATCAAATTTTAGCAACAAAAAGTAGTAAAAATATTACATATTTATGCACAAATGAGACATACCCAGAATATGTCAGCTCCTACTTCATATTTGACTTTGAATACTACAAAGAAAAAGAGAGAAGAAGCGAAATGCTTGGTTTATTTTACATTTACCAAAACCCTAAAAAAATTACTGTAGAAAATTTGCTAATAAATGGAGAAAGAAGTAGTAACATACCAGCCTTTTAGAAAAGAGATGAACTAGTAGCCCATATGAGAAGATTAGTGCAAGATTCGAAGAGAAGAAGAAGAAGGAGGAAGAAGAAATGGGCTCGTTACTTGTATTCTTCTGTGAGGGAGAACTTATGTTTTGATCTTATGACAAGAAAAGGTGAAAATAGCAGCAAACTTATTTGGACACAAGTTTTTTTAATACCCAGCGACAAAAAAATCCGTTACAACAAGGGTAAATATACTGTCATTAAATAAGCAAGATTAGCGACGTACGGAATCCGTCGCTCACTCCGTCGCTCAATTGTAATAATTTTTGTTACAAGACTTTCCTCGCTTATTTTGTTGCTAAAATGCGGGAGCCAATTTTAGCGCCAATTTTTAGCGACGGAATTTTCATTTTGTCGCTATATTGTCGCTAAATTAGATACTTATTCTTCTATTTACCTTTTTGCCACCAAGCACTATTTTTCGTAGTTAATCCATCGCTAATTAGCGACGAAATGTTATTTATCGCAAACTTCCATCGCTAAACCAAGTTTTTTAGTAGTGATAGTTGTAGCTAGATTACTATCCAAGATTATCAACAGTTGAGGTTTATGTGATTAAAACTAAAATTAATTAAGAGTCTAAACTATTGCCTAGTGACAATCAACACAAGTAATAAGAAAAGATGGTTATCGATTGGGTGAAGATAGGGTTTATAGGATAGGTGCTAGATAAATGTTAGGATTTAACTCTAGATAATTCACCTCTAATGTTCAAGTGTTTCTCTCTAATTCACTTGGTTATTAGTTCAATTGTTCAGTAGAAACTTCTCTCTCGATTAAGTCTCAATATCACAAGATGAACCGGGTTTTACGTATGTGAAGATATGAAAGAATTCGTAATGTATTGGTCATCAGGAGAACCTCTCTGTATTATCCTCCTAACTAAGTTTAATCAACAATTCAACTAGCCTTTTTCGATTACTAAGAAGAGTCAATGAATCAACTAACAAATATAATGTAAATAATATCACAAGTTATGCCTCTATTAATTACATTAACAAGTGAGTAGAGATGCAACGATACAAATATCCAAAACTATTCAGTACATAAAAACTAGAGATAATTATCCACAAGCAAGTATGAATACACCAAATCCAGTGAACCCTACAGAGAACTACTCCATGGATATGGAGTAATTCATCATACAATATTTAAGTTAAAGGAAAATATAAACAACCCAAGCCCTTGAATTTAGTTGACATTAAATGATGAATTCCTTGAGATTTTCCTTCTCCATCTCCTCCTTATCTTCCTTAGGTCTAAGATATATCAAAAGTCCAAAAAATACCGGTTTTACATATATATATGACAAGTAAGGTCGGGGACAAATAAAAACACCTTCTCCTATGCGAAATAGGACACTTTTCTAGGAACAAGACGTGCGCGGCCGTGCACTTAGAAGTGTGTTCGTGCACTTGGCCGCGCATTTTACACCACGTTTTGCCTCAGGTGCACGCCTAATGCACGACTTATGCTCGGCCTCGCACTTGGGTGGCGTTCTGTTGGGCATTTGGAAAAATATAAAATATGAAAGTTGTATCTCTTTTAAATATCTTTACAATGATATATTGTGGATCCTAAATGTATTTTTGAGAGAAAATTTATGTGTATCTTACTAGACAATGCATAGTATGCATGCTCGATTATTAGTTTCATTCTTAAAGTGCGCTATCATCCGTTGATCCCGAATATGATCTCAACTTAATCCTTGGCTTTTACTCAAACTTCAAAGTTCCAGAATAGCTTGCATGCATTCTATCACATCTACATAGATCGAAATAACTCTTACAAGGCATAAAACACACAATTAGTGCAAATCACTAGCGATTAAAGCTCAAACTCAATTAAAGTACAGTAAATTGGAATGAAATAAAGGACTAAAACATGATAATATAGCCTACCACCAACACCCCATACTTAAACCGTTGCTCGTGCTCGAGCAATCAAATTACTTTTTATATAGACAAAACCTTACTAAGAAACTCTCTTAACTCATCAACCAAGAATATTTAAAATAGACAAAGCATAATAGTGTAACATCTTCACCTAAAGCTTTGACTCAAAAGTACCATGCATCATTCAGAACTTACCCATTCACTCTAACATAGAGATTAACACATTACCTTTCCTTCATGAATTATGTGCCCTTACACAAAATAGAGAGTAGTTCCACACAAAATCAATTTAAGAAAATTTAGGAACTTCAAATAGAAAGAATTTGCTCAATCCTAAAAACAACATTCATATGCCACAAAAGATGAACCATAGGCTCGCCCGTAGTGTACTACTCTACTAATCCAAGCTCATCCAGCGAAAGATCAAGTAGGACTTTAATTGGTTGTAATGTAGGTTGTGGGATGAGTAGGATAAATTCAGATATAAGAGTGACTACACCTCCCTTAGCACTTTAATACATCCAATTTAACATCCAAAACCCACACATATGTCAAACCATAACTCCGCCTTCACTTCAGTACACATTAACTCCCTACTTCTTGAAGCATAATTACATCAATAGTTGCCACTATAATAGAATATTTGCACAAGAATACAATTATTTTCTTTTCTTTTCCCATTCAATTGCCCCTCACTTTTTCAAAATAATGCATCTTTCTCCTATTTCAATAGTTCCACTCAAAAGCCAAACCAACCACCCCACACTTCAACTTTTACAAAGTTCATAACAATTTTTAAGTACTCATGATAGGTACAAGGTTCAATTATACAATCACTTCAAACAAATGGGTGAGGCTTGTAGTGTGGTTGCCAAATAAACGAGATTACAAGCTCAAAAGGGGTTAACTAAGATACATAACAATTAGGCGGGTAAGCACATATATCTGGCTCAATAAAGAAACTCCTATACCACTACCAAGACTAAAATCTACTAGTTTGATTTGCAAATACACGAGGCAAGTGCATCAAATGATATGCACAAAATCATACAAATCTCAGAAACATATGGTACATAACTCACTCCAAATTGGACTCATCAAAACATTCTAGTCAAACGGTTAAGCAATGTTAACATCATACAATTTAAGGTACTTATACAAGAGTCGAAAACTGAGCCTAAGCGCCACAACTAAAGCACTTACTATTCTTAAGGTGTAACAAAGTCAAGAGATATTGCTTCAATATAATTCATAGCACAAGCTTTCCTACTTCTACTCTATAAATTAAAATCTAACTACACCCAGTTCAAACAAAGAAGCCTTGGAAAAGAACCTGGCACAAAGAATGGGGAATTAATACACTACCTAACAAAAGAATATCTTTTTGTCCCTTTTCTTTCGAATTTAATCCATCAAGAAATCCGTTGATATGATATACATCGTCAGGAAAAGTAAAAAAATTTAAATTTTTTATGGTTTTATCAAAAACATATCTAACTACTAAAACGCACTAAAAAGAAAAAGTTAACACGTATACATACAACATACAATTATCCTCCACCCCACACTTTAAGTTATGGCATGTCCCTATGACACACAATTAAAAGGCATAAGATAGATGAAACTTCCCTGAATCTGTAGTCGGGGTCTGAAACACAGTCGGGCTCTATTCCACGTGCCCAAACTAGTGTACATATCTACGCAGATAGCTTCTTCTCAGACTTTTTGGGGTACACCCCACAATTATTTTCTCAATCACTGGGGTTTTCTCTTTTAAACTCTTCACTTTCCACTCAACACTTGCAACTGGCTTCTCCTTTTTTTCCCACTCCATTTGCTACATTCATCTAAAAAGTCATTATCTCCTAACCCACTCTAAGCATGAATTTTCTATCATGTATATTCATTACAGATCTACCCGTCGCCAAAAAAGATCTTCCTAAGATGATAGGGCCTCCTTATTCTCCTCCATATTCACCATTATTAAACTATAGCAAATACGAACTTATCCACCCACACAAAAACATCTTCTACAATCCCTTCAGGTGTTATAGTTATTTGGTCGGCCAGCTGCAAAGATATTTGTACCGGCCTTATCTCTCCTATCTCTTCCTCCAGTTTCTTGTAAATAGACAATGGAATTAGATCAATTGAGGTACCATAATGATTCATCAACTTTAGGAGTTCCTAAAGATCAAGGTATCATAAAACTCCTTAGATCTACACACTTTTATGGAATTTTATTTTGCACGATTGCACTGCGCGCTTTATGAGTTTGACCATTGTGGCCTCTTCTATCTTCCTTTTGTTTATCAGGATCTCCTTCAAGAATTTTGATATGCTGGAATTTGTGAAAGAACTTCAGTGAATGGCATATTCATATTAACTTGTCTCAACAAATCTAAAAATATCTCAAACTTCTTGTCCAGCTTTTATCTATATAGCTTTTAGGAAAAAGGTAGAGTGGGAATTTGGCTCCTCACCTCATCAAATTCCTCCCTTTTTGAAGTTCCTATTCTTTTTTTTCTCAACTACCTTATTGCCCTTCTTCTTCTTAGTCTTTGTATCATCTTCAATTTTTATCTCCATCCCACATTTTTTTTCTAGCGCAGCTCCTTTTTAAATTGGAGTGGGATCTTTCAACACTTGTTTGCTTCTCAAGATCACAAATGTTTCTTTGGGATTGTTTTCAGTATCAACTGGCAGAGTACTAGGGATTCTCTTAGATAATATAGTTGCAATTTTTTCCCACTTATCTCTCTAAGTTATGCAAATATGTTTTAAGTTCTTTGATAGCTGCACCATGATAATCTAATCCTCATCAGTCTTGACAATTAATGGCTTTATAAGATCTTCTAACCTAGATTGAATTGGCTGTTGGGGCTAAAGCTGCAGCCTCAACAGATTCACAAAACTAGGATCTGCTTGAAATTTTGAGTTATTTTGTTGTCATGCATTTGATGTATTCCCAGGTGAATTCCTTGAAAAACAGGAGTGCTTCTGACCTATTGCATTGAAGTTATAATTGCCCACAACATTACTTCCTTAGTTGAGGCTTGAGACTTATGAGTAGGGTGTACTCTTCTACATATGCCACATGCTGCATAAGGCTCATTATGTATCGAGGCTAAGGTCAGCTTCCTTATTTCCTTGGCCATGACATCAAGCTTTACCTATACAGATATGTTAGTATCAACTTGGTAAACACCAGTTAATATTCTTCTTTCAACAATCTCAAAGGGTCACTGATTTGCATCTTCAGATAACTCATCTAAAATAATGACTATCTCCTCTAGAGTCTTTTTCATCAATGGACCTCCTACTATATTGCTCAATGTTCTGCCTGAGGCTAGTGTCAAAACCATCCAAAAAGTACTGGAGTTGCATCCAGAGTTCAATTTTGTGATGTTGACACTTTTGCACTATCTCTTTAAACATTTCGCAAGCTTCAAACACGTTTCAGTCTCATTATGGAAGAAGTTATGGATCTCTCTTCTAACTTGCCCATTTTTTATTGAGAAATTTTTTGGTCATCTCCTTCCATGTTATAACTAACCCTTGGGATAAGCTTCGAAGCTAGTGCCTTGCATCATTTTTAAGTGTGAAGGGGAATGCCCTTAGATAAACTGCATTTTGTGACACACCACTATAATGAAAGGTGTTCATTATATCGTCGAAGTCCATCAAATGATTGTTTGGATCTTCGTTCATCTTTCTTCTGAAGACAAAAATATTTTGGAGGGTTTGGAGCAACTCTTGCTTTAATTCAAAGTTGTTGGCTGTAACTGGAGCTGGTGTGACACTGATAAGCCTTTGTTGTAGACCGATCTAGCATAACCTCAAAGTGATCTCCATTGGCCAGGGGCTACTTTTAAGTATTGGTTTGCACCAGAGGGCTGATTTGCCATTCATTGAACCCTCTCCTCCTCATAAGCAATTTGGGAATCTTTAAGTGTTGCTTCTTTAGCATCCCTTGCAATTTTCTCTTTGAGTTGGGCTACCTCTCTCGCAGCCAAGTCAATATTATCATCATCTCCCGCCATCTTTTCTTTGGTCGAGTATTGCCCAACTATCATCTTCCGAAGAAGATTTCTTTCTTCTTCAAATGTCGCAGTTGTTTCTCGGCTTCTGGTTTGTATGGTTGTAATTCTTTCCCAAAAGATCAATTCATGTACCAATCTAACCTGTAGCCTGCACACTGTCAAAGAACATCAAACTTAAAAAGAGTAAATAAAATAAAAATAAAAATTCCTGAATTAGCACTACAAATTATTTCAAATACTATTGATTGCCAATCTCCGACAACAATGCCAAAATTTGACGAGCTTGAAACACACACTAAACTATGCTCGCTAGTCGAACATAGTAAATGACAGTATCGTATCCATGGGGTTGGAGTTATACGGTATTATCGTAGTTGTACCCAGATTGCTATCCTAGATTATCAACAATTGAGGTTTATGTGATTAAAACTAAAATTAAAAAGAGTCTAAAGTCTAAACTATTGCCCGGTGACAATCAACACAAGTAATAAGCAAAGAAGGTTATCAATTGGCCGAAGATAGTGTTGATAGGATAGTTACAAGACAAATATTTGTGATTTAACTCTATATAATTCACTTATAATATTCAAGTGAGTCTATCGAATTCACTTGGTTATTAATTCAATTGTTCAGCAGAAACTCCTATCTCGATTAAGTCTAGCCTCACAAGATGAACTAGTTTTAAGTACGTGAAGATATGTGAGAATTTGTAATAGATTGGTCTTTAGGATAACCTCTCTCGAATATCTTCCTAACTAAGTTTAATCAACAATTCAACTAGCCTATTTCGATTAGTAAGAAGAATTAATGAATTCAACTAACAAAATATAATGCAAACACTATCAGAAGTTAAGCCCCTCTCGATTACATTAACAAGTGAATATAAATGCAACAATTCAAACATCCAAAACTATTCAATATATAGAAACTAGAGTTAATTATTCACAAACAAGTATCAATACACCAAATCCATCCAACCATAAAGAGGACTATTCCATGGATATGGAGTAATTCATCATAACATGTTTAAGTTAAAGGAAAACATAACAATCCAACCCTTGTCTTGAGTTGAGATTGAATGATGGATTCCTTGCGCTTTCGCTTCTCTACCTCCTTATTGGCTTCCTTAGGTCTAAGATATGACAAAAGTCACAAAAATACCATTTTTACATGTACATATACCAAGTAGGGTCAGGGCCAAACGAAAACACCATCTCTTACGCGAAATAGGATTGTTTTTTGGAACTGGACGTGTACGGTCGCGCACCTGTAAGTGTCCTCGCGCACTTGGTTGTGCATTTTACACCCTGTTCTGCCTCCAGTGCATGCTTAATGCGCAACCAGCACGCATCTGCGCATGTGGGTGGCGTTCTGTTGGGAATTTGGGAAATATAAAACATGAAAGTTATATCCCTTTTAAATAGCTTTCCAATGATACACCGTGGACCCCAAACAGATTTCAGAGTGAAAAGTTATGTGCATTTTACTCGAAAATGCGCAGTATGCATGCTCGATTCTTTGTTTCGTTCTTAAAGTGCACTATCATCCACTGATCCCGAAACATGATAGACTTAAAAGCTCCAGAATAGGTGTATTCATTCCATAGTATCTACATAGATCAGAATCACTATTACAAGATATAAAACACATAATTAGTACAAAACACTAGCGATTAAAGCTCAAACTAAGTTAATCTACAGTAAATTAGAATGTAATAATTGACTAAAACATGAGATTATAGCCTATAATTAGCTTGCTTCTCTTTTCCAAGAGTATACTAAGCTGAAGCCCAAATTGGAGGTGGCTTCAAAAGAGGTCTCGGAAGCCAAAGACATGCTAGCCTAGTATAAGGCCAATGTCGTGATAGCCGAAGCCTAGATCATAATGAAGGCTAGATATGTGAAGTGTCTATTTTGGAGAGAGTCTCTCAAGGAGATCCAAGTTAGAGGGGGGGGGGAAATTGACGTAGCGGCCAAGATCAAATAGGCCAAGAGGTTTGAAGTTGAGGCCAAATCGAGGTACTAGCCCAAAAGACCAAATACGAGTTGGAATATGATGAGGATTAGGCTAGTAATTCCTTTGTTTATAATATGTTTCTTTTATGCATTTATGCATTTTGCAATTTGGGACCGTTTTCTCGTGCATCTATAGATATTTTTTTCAAAATATAAGAAGCTACCCTTTGGCTATACATTGTGTCCTTTAATGTTTTCACATTTGCTTCTGCTTAGGACTTAGAACATATAACTTGTGTCTCACACTTAATACCTAGTCAATGCCTTACATGGATTTTTTCATTGCTCAAATTGTTCAACATCCAAAGCCCGAATAATTTCCGAGTCAAGTAACAACTCATAGTTTCTTTCACTTTGGAGGATATGGATGAAATGAAACAAAGTTGAATTTTTTATCCGGACACATGTAATCTTAGCCGAAGGTGGGTCTTTTCTTGACTATAATTCAAAATTAATTGATTTGATCAGATCGAAATATTTATAGACATACAATTTGTAAGAACCTTACTTTTTATAATTATGAACAGACGTCTCCAAGTCATTTATGCATTAGGGCCAAAGCTCTAATGTCTTCAAACCTTAAGTTGGTCGTAGCCTTTCATATTCAGACCCTTCCTCGTAGGCTGGTGCCCTCGGGGTTTAGTAACCCTATTTGCCTAGCCTTTTTTTCATATGGTAGTCCCCAGTTTGGGGCAACCCATTGGCTTAGGGGTCTTTAAATATTAGGCCCGGTCTCATGGACTCTTACTACTTTGGGCTTTCATGCCCATGGTTAATGATGGCCCGTAGTCTTAAAAGGTCTTGAACCCAATATTTATTCTAAGTGACATAATGATCGCATTGCTCCGGTAAGCGTGAACATTTGAAGCATATAAGGAATTTGTCACTTTATTACGTTAAGCGTAGTGTAAGTAATCAAATATACAAAAACTATCACCATGGCAAGAATGAGCTATCCAGGCATGATACATTTTTCGTTTGACCCTTATAATAAATTTTATTATTCGAGCCTTATATTTCGATGTTAAATAAAATTGTCTTTGAAATTCCCGAACTCAGATCTTTAGTTCTTAATTCAGGGTGTGATAGTCTCCTAGTACTCGAGGACGAATTTTGATTGATCCGATGCGGCCAATCCGTAGTCCTTGGTCCTAGATCGGTCTTCAAAATTGGAGTACCACCTTTACTATTGCCTCGTTAAAAACCTTTCTGTAAAACCCATGTCAAGAAAAAAATTGCTCGAAGGAAAAAAGAGCGCAATACGTACTTTGAGACCTAATTCTTGGAATTGACTTTGATTGAGTACCTACACGGGTTAGTTCGAAGGAAAATAAACTGCAAAGAAATTTAGGTATTCACACCTCTTTAAGTGTGCCAGATTCCATTTATTTTTTAGTTTTTATGCCATTTTTAGACTCAAGCTGGTACAAGCCTTTCGTGATAACCTTTTCACACCTAATTTCCATTCATTCGGGTTCTTGGTATGTAGTGCAACTTCCCTCAATAATAAGGCTCCAACTTGGAAGTGTCAAAGGTTTGCCCTTCATTGTAATATCTTCCCATCCACAGCTTTTGAGCTGCTAACTGGACCAGGGCAGCTTCTCGTCGTTTGTCCGTTAAATTTAGACTTGTGGCCATGGCCTCGTCGTTAGATGTTTCTATAGCATATTGGAACCTAAAGCTTGTGTGACGACTGGGCCGTCATGAGTTACCATCTCGTTTCCCTCATCTTATATTTCTCTTCACTTAATTATCGATATTTGAGGTTATCGAGTCGAATTGGATTGATTTTAGATTGAAATAAGACACATAATCTCTTTAACGAAGACTTGTTTTGGAAAAGTCAATCGGATGTTGACTATTCAGTTAGATAGCTCGGATGTTAATTTTGGAGATTTGGTTAGCTTTGGGGTGTTATTTGTGACTTAGGAGTGTGATCCAAATTGAATTTGGAGGTCCGGTGTAGAACTAGGCTTAAATTGGCGAAGTTTGCATTTTGGCGTTATTCGGTTGATAGGTGATATTTTGATCCGATGGTCAAAATGGAATTTCGAGAGTTTCAATAGCTTCGTTAGGTAATTTGGGATGTGTGTGCAAAATTTTATATGATTCGAAGGTGATTTGGTTGGGTTTTTGATGGAATGCGAGTTTTGGAAGAATTTGAAGAACTTAGGCTTGAAATTTATGAGAATTGAGGATTTTTGTGTTGTTGGATGTGTTTTTAGGATTGGAACAAGTTTGAATAGGGTATTAGACCATGTGTGTGTTTTTGGTTGAGGTCTCAGGGGGCTAAGGGTGAGCTCGAGTGGTTAAACAGAGAGTTTTGGAGTTGTTGCATGTTTAAGTTTGCTGGTATCTGGTGTTTTCACATCTGCAGGTATGGGATCGAAGGTGCGGTCTCGCAGTGTCACGACCCGAATTTTCCCCCAACATCGGGATCGTGATGGCGCCTACTCGTGGTAGCTAGGCAAGCCACTGTATTCATACTATCATGTTTTTAACACAATTTTAATTAAATAAATGTGGAATACTTTATCGAAATAGAAATAACTAATTACAAGATGAAAATCATACCGAAATCCTCTACCCAAGACGTGGAGTCACCAACCCACGAACTACTACTGAAAACTACACATAAGAGTTTGAAAGAAATATAACATAATTCTGTTTGTCTCGGAACAAAGAGACTACAACTAGTAACATAAATAAAGAGAGAGACGCCGGGCCTGCGGACGTCTGCAAGCTACCTCGGTCTCAAATGTGATCAACTCCCACGCAATCGATTTACTCCTGCTGCTCCTGATCGTAACCTGGACCTGTGCAAAAACGCACAGAAGTGTAGTATCAGCACAACCGACCCCATGTGCTGGTAAGTGCCTGGCCTATCCCGGCGAAGTAGTGACAAGCCTAGGACCAGACACCCACATAAACCCGTGCAATTCAATATATATGTATACCACAGAATAACAAGAAATAACCAGGTAATAACACAATAAGGAATATCTCAAAGAATTCAACAATTAACAACAGTTAATAAATTCACAAGGAAAAACAAAGTATAATGGAAGCACAAGTAATATCAAGTCAAGGAATAGCAAGCAGTTCCACGGCATCACCCTTCGTGCTTTTACTCTCATCCTCACCAAATAAGCAAATAAAGTACACGGCATCACCCTTCGTGCTTTTACTCTCATCCTCACATCCATAGTACGGCATGATCCTTCGTACATGGTTCAATAACAGGGCACGGCATGATCCTTCGTGCATAATCAATAAAACATGGCACGACATTAACCTTCGTGCATAAATAAATAAACATGGCACGGCATCACCCTTCGTGCATTATCACTCTTCCTCACCCAAATTACAATCACAGTTAAGGGCAAAGAAAGAAGCAGTAATTCATAAACTGTCCCAACAAGGGCAATCAATAATCATCTTCACAACAAGTCCCGACAAGGGAGAACAATAACAATTCATCTGTAATATATCTCAAAATAATCATTTTTCAACGACTCACGGTCATACTAGACGCCAGTGTATGGATGCTCTTCACCACAGCCCATACACCGCACTCGATCACATAACACATAACACATAATCCTATTCCCTCAAGCTAGGATAGAACAAACACTTACCTCGAATATTTATGAACAATTCAATCCGTGGAAATGTCTTTTTCTTTCAAATTTGGCTCCAATCCAATCGTATCTATACACAATTGATTTAATATCATCAATACTACTCAACAAACTAATTCTTAAGACCAAATACAACGTTTACAACATTCTGCCCGAAAATAGTGAATTTCAACCCCGGGCCCACATGGTCGGAACTCGGGGTTAGGACCAAAATCCGGTTATCCATCCCTCCACGAGTTCATGTATATGATTTGTTTCAAAATCGGACCTCAATTCGAGGTCCAATTTCCCAAGAAATTCTACCATGAAAACCTTTGATTTCTAATGAAAAACATGTTTAATGATTTTAGGAATTGAAAGAATTAAGTAAAAAGTGACTTACAATTGTTTTGATGAAGAAGGAATCCGTGAAGAATCGCAAATGGGTGTTTTTGTTTTGTAAAAAGTGAAGAAATGAACTGAAAATCGTGTTTTACAGGTCTCTGTATTCGCATTTGCGAACATGGGTTCGCAATTGTGAACCCCGACCAATTTCTGGAGTTTGAAAAATAAGCTAAGGCTCGGAAGTTCGCATTTGCGAACTTTTGTTCGCATTTGCGAAGCCAAGGCAAATCTGGGGCTTCGCATTTGCGAACATATGTTCGCATTTGCGAACCAGGCTGGCCTCTAGGGTCTTTCGCAAATGCGAACATTTGTTCGCATTTACGAACAAGGATGGATTTGGGTATGTTCGCATTTGCGAACTATGGTTCGCATTTGCGAACATAGGCAGGACAAGGGGATGTTCGCATTTGCGAACAAGGTTGGGTCATGAGGGGCTTCGCATTTGCGATCAGGGTTCGCATTTGTGAGCCCTGCCTTGTTCTGCCCCCTTCGCAATTGCGAGAAATGCTTCGCAATTGCGAAGCCAACAGCTGGGTGAAAAACCAGCAGTGCAACATTTCAGAATTTAATCCAACGGCCTATCAAATCTTTACCCGAGCCCCCGGCTCCAAACCAAACATGTACACAACCTCAAAAACACATTATGAACTTGTTCGTGCGATCACATCGCCAATATCACATCGTTTTCATCAAATCAAGCCTCAAATTCATGATTTTCATACTTTTGGTTTTCAAAACTTTCAAACTTGGAACTCAAGGTCCAAAATATCCCAAACGACATCCCAATGTCACCAAACTTTACAGAAATCACATATATAATATTTAAACCGGGCGTCGGAACCAAAATACGAGCCCGATACCAAGGTCAATTAATTCATTTCCTTTAACAATTACATCAAAAACAATTTCATAGAAAAATTCATAACTTTGGCTCTAAGCCTCAGAATTCGACTCCGGACGCATGTCCAAGTCCCATATTTTCCTACGGACCTCTCGGGACCATCCAATCTCGGTCCGGATCCGTTTACCAAAAATGTTGACCGAAGTCAACCATATCAATATTAATATCATTTTTATCCAAATTTCTCATAGAATTCATATTTTATATCACAAAATATTTCCGGCTACATGCTCGGATTGTGCACGTAAATCGAGGCAATATGGAATGAGGTTTTCAAGGCCTCAGAAGCTCGAAATGATTAATAAAATAAGTGATGACCCTTTGGGTCGTCACACGCAGAAGCGAGCGGGAAGGCGCAAAAGCGGAAAAGTTGGTCCATATCAACATCCGCAGAAGTGGAAGTTATGACCGCATAGGCGGTTCTGCAGAATTTTGGCCGCGGAAGCGGTTAAGGCCCTTATTTGAAGGTCCGCAGAAGCGGACGTGGACCGCATATGCGGAAGTCACCGAGGAAAAATTTTTACTACAGAAGCGGAATTGCCTGGGCAGTTAAATGAAATAGTCTTTTTCGCGAATTTTTGAAAGAACAACATTTTGGACTTCGAACTTGGAGAGCTTTGTGGCGATTTTAAAGAGGGTTTCGAGGGCTTTAATAAGGTATGGATTCTTGGACTTGGAATAAGATTTTATGGTGAAAAAACATGGATTTAGACTAAATAATCAAGGAATCAAAGGTCAAAAATGGTGATTTAGGGCTTGAACTTAAGAGAGTTTAAAATAGGGATTTGAGGCGTCAAATGGACTCCGATTCTTGTGATTTTCATATATATAGACTCGTGGTGAGATAAAGAATTTGTTGATATAAAAGTTTCTGAGTTTCGAGAAGTGGGCACGGGGACTCGGGTTTTGCCAACTTCATGATTTTTGATATTTTTGAGTCTTTTCGAGTGGGTTATGATTCCTTAGCCTATTATGACGTATTCCTTGTGGTTTTGATCAGAATCGACGCACGAGGAGGTCGATTTGAGAGAAAAGGGCATATCGAGCTAGACTTTTGGTCGGCTAGAGGTGAGTAATGATTTTAAATGATGTCCTTAGGGTTTGAGACCCCGGATTTGCACAACTTAGTGTCACGCCTTCTTTTTGCGCTACCGCGCCCCGCGAAAGGCGTGGTAAAGGGAGTTTTTCCAACTAAAGGACAATCGAAATGGGATTTATTTATTTAATTCAGATCCGCCACTTGAGAGATTTGTGGTTTCCCAAGTTATCGGTTGAATCCTGAATCGAGGAAAGGTTTGACTCTATTTAACAGTTCGCGCACCAGAAATCCGGATAAGGAATTTTGTTAACCCGGGAGAAGGTGTTCGGCATTCCCGAGTTCCGTGGTTCAAGCACGGTCGTTTAACTGTCATGTTTGGCTTATTTATCTAATTTATAACATGCTTTATCTTATGTTAAAATTTTAACCTTTAACCGATTTTAATATTATTATTATTATTATTATTATTATTATTATTATTATTATTATTATTTTTAACAAAGAATTGCAATATTGTGAAAGCGTATCCAGCACCGCGTCACGGCAATATACCCGTGGTTATTGACACATTTCAACTTTTTTGAGATTTGGATTTGGGTAACATAAATGTACACCAGTATTTAGGAAGGTAATATTATTAAATGCCGGGCCTAAAGCAACTAGCGTACTGTTAACTTTGCAGGAGGCCATGAAATTTACTAAATGGCATGTCCCGGGGGCTAGAATATTTTTTCTTAGAGGACTGTTCAGAAGACCACACTATGTATGCATTTTTTCGGCATGGTACACCTCATTTTATTTTAAGATCAACCCAAAAGGATTATGATTTCCTAAATGATAAAATTCAATAGAACTTGGTGAACGTGTATCAACTGGTATGCCGGCTAATGCTACCCAAATTGAGGGTCTCAGTCTGGTTATCTGGTCAAAATTTCATGGTATAGCTAGTTTTCACACTGGTCAATGAAAAATAGCCATTATTTACAAAGTCATTGAAAAATAGCCACTATTTTGCTGCAACAGGGACCAGTCCCGTATAATATACGGGAGTTCTAGTGCATTTGTGTACGAACTTCAGTATATTATGCTGGACCGGTATACTTTGCTAACTCCTGTAAAATTTACCGGAGACTGGAGCACTATTGCTCTAAACTCCAGTATATTATACTGGACAATTATACTACTGGAACTCCCGTAAAATTTGCGGGAGTTCCAGCATAATTATGCTTGAACTCCAGTAAAATTTGCGGGAGTTCCAGCATAGTTATCCTGGAACTCCCGTAAAATTTACGGGAGTTCAAATATATTTATGCTGGAACTCCAGTAAAATTTGCGGGCATATTTTTCTAGATTTTGAACAGTGTTTTCGCTCAGATTAAAGTGGCTAAATTTTGATGACTTTTGAAATTTGACTATTTTTCAACGACCAGTGATAAATCTGGCTATTTTTGAATTTTTCCGGTTATCTGATTAGGCTCATTATAGGAAGAATCAGGCCCAAAAACATGTTGATGCCCAGCTTTCAGCCATGGAACTGTCTATTTCCACTTTTTGGGCTCGGCGCCAATGACAAAAGGAAGGGACTCAACAGTAAGTCCTTCAGATTCTATAATTTAAACAACTAGTGGACAAAATGACTCAATAAACACCTTGCAATTAGAAATTGTTCTAATTTAAATGCCTATACAGACATGTGACCAGAACATAATGGAGTTAAGCATAAATGACGAATATCTTACATTCAAAGTCGTGTGAAGCTGACAGATTTATACTTTATAACAGGAAACTCGAACAGAATTCGAATTGTAATTCACTGAAAAGGCATTTTAGAATTAGAATTATATACAGGACCATGATAAACTTCCGATTTCTAATTAATCCCTAATAACATTGGTATCAATCTAAGCTAATTTGAATCTAGCAATTCTAATCATAATTATAACAAAATGAGACAAATTGGAAATCAGTTAAAATCTTGCACAATCCCAATAGTCCATTGTTTATACAAATATTAAACAAAATCATAATTATACTAGGCAACTATATCTACCAAACTGTTAGCACACATTAAATCAAATGAATATATATTGAGAGACCTATAACAAAACAATGATCCTCCTTAATTTCATCAGGTTATCACTGGAATCAGCCTCTACATTTCAATACAAAGTGTGTACCTGGAGTTCAAAATAAGAGCCAAAATAGGAAACGAATGAGTGTCCAAAAGCAGCAACAAAAGGGAACAACAACCAGACCGCAGATCAATGATAAAAACCAAACGCGAAATTCCAAATCTGATAGAGTAGTCAATTTCAACTTAATGTCAACAAACGATGCAAATCAAATAGCTGAACCACAACTTTAATCCATTAATTGATTCAGGAAAGATCAGACCCAACCTTACTAATTTAATCTTACACCTTTTCCAATTTCAATAGGAGGAGACCAAACTTAATCAAAAGAGAAAATCCTCGAAAAACTAAGGCTGAATTTCTCCCTTTCAAACCCTCACAATGTTTATGAGTGTATCTCAGTGTATACTCAGTATATTTTCAGTATATTTTTCTTTTTTTCTCTCTATTCCCCCTCTATCGGAGTCATCCTTATTTTATCCCCAAAGTCCCACCCGTTTTCTAGCTCTTAAGAGCACTTCAGACCACTTAGATTATTAGCAAAAATATTTCTGCCCATGATACTCTCGAAAACCCATTACTATATGTCCCCTTCTATTAATTAATTCCATTGTTATGGGTAACATGTACTTTTCTTACTTCCCATTAGACCAACCCATACTATTACTGATTCCCATCCCACTATTATTAAATAACTAGTATTAGTTTTATGGTACATCATTATTTTACTGACAACCCACTCAAACTAGACCATTTATCCACGTTTGACATCCCAAATTACCCCCAAGCTTTCCATTACTCAATTACCACCATAAGAACTTCCTAATAATCCCTAACTAGGCAAATAACCATAGAGTCTGGGTTGAAAACAAAGGAAATCAAACATTACAGAACAAGGTTTAATTCACAAGAGTTTTGGCTAAACCTAACTACTCCCAGCATAAGTCTGCAATCAGAAATGAGGCAAAGCAAAGGTTATGAAAACCTGATTAATAGCACGAGAGAAGATTCAAACAACCATGAACCCTTTCCTAAGCATTAGGTCTATTGTACACGCCAACATCACTGGCTAAGGAATCATAACAACAGAATAATTGGTAACATGTTTAAACCAAACTAATTGAACACAAATTAAACCAGTTCTTGACAAATTCAAGTCGCGAACTGGCCAAATTGGAACCTAGACTACTGACCATAGTTCAAACAAAAAATTCGTGCAAATTCGAAGAATTATAGAAGAGAAACGAACAAAATAATCAAACAAAATTGCAAGAATAAACAATCAAAAAAACTGGATGAAAGAAATTTACTCGAATCAAAACTCGATCAAAATCTCCGCAAATCTTCCTGCTTTCAAGCCTAGATTGTCTTTAACTATGTGTTTTTCGACAGAAAACACATTGCTAAAGTCAATCTTTGACTCAAAGTTCGTGGAACCTGGCCCGCCTAAATTCTTACTTCAATCTAAAATCAGAGCCGTTCTATGATGATTTGAAAGGAACTGGTCAAGGATTCACGGTGAGGGTAGTCGGGTGGCGGTATGGTGTCAATTTGGGGTTGATTGGGTAGGCTAGGGTTTTTAGTCCTATATTTGATATAAGATTCGAGACGTTCTACAACGATTTGAAGCTAATTGGTTAGGGATTTGGGATAGGGAGGTCAAGGCGGTTAAGATGTGTTATTTTCACGGTCATTGGAGAAGGGGGCGCCGGGTTTCAGGCGGTGGGAGTGGAGGGAAGCGCTAGGGTTTGGCTTAGGGATGTTGGATTCAGTCCCTGAGAGAGACGAATGGAAATGGGGGGGGGGGGGGGCTATTTTGGATGGGGGGCGGGGTAAGGTTTAAGCTTATATAGTTAGGGGGTGTTTTGATCCTGGCCATTGGATCAATCACGATCAACGGTATGGATCACTTAACTACGAGGAACGACATCGTTTGGCCTAAGTTGGGGGTCAGTTTGAAATGGGTAATAGGTATGAATAGGTTGATCTTGACAGTTCGATCTATCGAAGTGAACAGCCTGGATTAACGCTCCTGAAATGGTGTCGTTTCACTGGTCGTTGCAGAGTCCAATTGGACCGGGTGAGGCGTGTTTGGACTGGGCTGTTTTGGTGCTCTAGGGCCTGGTTTTGGGGTTATTTGGTCTGGCTTAATCCAGTTATCTCTTTATTCTTTCATTTTTGTTTCTTTTCTAATCTTCAAAATTAAAAGCCTAAAGATCCTAATTAAATTGTAAAACCAAAATCAACTTGCCAAAAATACTAATTAGCTTCTAACCACTATTATCATACACAATTAAATACCAATCAAAGCAAAATCACACAACTAAGACCTTAAATGTAAAAAAAAAAATGCAAAAACATAATTTTTTTTTGTGATTTCTCATTTTTGTAAAACAAACTTAATTATTCCTAATAACTCCAAAAATGCAAATGCAACATATTTTTGTATTTTCATTGATTTAAACAAGCAAACATGCACACATAAACGTAAACAACATGCGAAAAATAACACGAAATCCACAACAACTCTAAATAAACAAGAATTTATTTTTTGAAATTTTTGGAGTAATTCTCATATAGGGCAAAAATCACGTGCTCACACTTAGTATTTTGTTGAGATGAGACACACGTTCAATGACGTCCACGGTATCATTTACTGTTGGAGATTGTGATTTGGTCAAGTCCGGATGATATTTTAGCACATAGTTATCTATGACTTGGGCTTATTGCCTTATTTGGGGCTTATTGCCGATTGTTTGAATTCCTTATGAGCTATCATCACTGTTTTCCTCACTATTCGAAATATTATAGAACTCAATCTATTTGAATTACACCATTTCATGAACTCAGCTATATTTTTACTCAAACTTGGAGTTTTAACTGATATTTAAACTATTGTTTGAGCTGAGCATTATTGTTTTACTTATGCCCGAGGGGCTTATGATTATTTTTGGAATGACTGAGGCCTAGGGACATGTGTGATGATATGATGAGTGATGTGAGGAGGCTTTCACGCCTCGAGTGATATGTGAGGAGGCTTTCAGGCCTCCAATGATATGTGAGGAGGCTTCCAGGCCTCGAGCGATGTGTGAGGAGGCTTTCAGGACTCGAGTATATTTGTGAAAAGGCTTTCAGGACTGATGTTGATAAGTACAGCATTTCAGGTCTTATGATGATATAGCGCTTGGGATGTAGGAGCCGCACAGGAGTCTGCACACCCACAGTGAGCGCGGGTACCTTTGTGATTTGAGAGTGAGCCCGAGGGGGTGATGTTGCACGATACTAAGCCCGCGAGGCTGATACTGGACTGAGAGTTTGATATTGCACCCGAGGGGTAGGTCTCTGAGTATTTCTTACTGGTTGAAAATATTTATCTTTAACTATTTTTAAAAAAGAGAATTCTTTCTATTTTACTGATTTTACTTCTTGAGATAGCATTATTTTTGCCTTCATGGTATTTTTTGTTCTCAGTCGTTATTTAATTTTTACTACTCACTGGGTGAGAGTACTCACATTACTACCCGCACCATGTGTGTAGATACATGCATAGCAGAGTTCGTTCCTGAGGGCTGATTTCCTTTTAGACCAGGCGGACTAGGAGTGACGATGTAGTTGTCGACGTCCACAACCCCGTTTCTCCCTTATCTTCTGTATTTACATTATCTTCAGACTTTGTTCCTAGTTCTAGACTTGTAGCATTTTAGTGAACTCTGTAGTAGCTCGTGACTTGTGACACCCCGATTTCGGTCTGATTCAGGATGGTATTCCTATTTATCATGTTTTTATTCCGCACTTATGATTACATCATCTATGATTTAGACTTATTCACGATAAATAACAGTTAAAATGCGGTGCTATTGTTCTGTTGGCTGGCATTGTCTTCACGAGAGGTGCCATCATGACTAGGTTGGGAATTGTGTCGTGACAAGTAGGTATCAGAGCTTAGGTTACTAGGTCTCATGAGTCATGAGAAGGTTTAGTAAAGTCTCGCGGATCGGTACATAGACGTTTGTATTTATCCTCGAAGGCTGCAGAACCCTTAGGAAAACTTCACATTCTTGAAATTCTTGTCGTGCGACTTTGTTGATCCGAGAAGTGAACTTTTATGTTCTATTCTCTTGCATATGGCGAGGACCCTCGCTATAGGACGAGGTGGACGACCACCAGTACCACCTACTAAGGTCACTAGAGGTCGTGAACGCGGTCGTGGTAGAGGTAAAGCCGCAAGGGCAACACCTGATGCTCCACCAGTTGCCCCGGCTCAGGATGAGGCCCCAGCTGCAGACATTCCAACAACACCTGTTCAGGCACCGGCAGTGCCCTTTGTTATTTCGGGTCTCGAGGAGATCTTGGCTCATATACTATTAGTTTACACTGCCCTAGCCCAGATAGCTTCAGCCACTATTATAGTAACTACTCATACCCCCGCTGCCCGCACACTTGAGCATGTAGTGCAGGGTTTGCAGACACCGGGAGTTGCTATAGCTTAGGCGGTTGCACCAGTTTAGGACTTTGTCATTATAGCTATGCCAGACGATGAGTAGCATCGTCTTGAGAGGTTCAGTAGGCTCCAGCCTCCAATTTTCAGTGGTGCTCAGGGCGAGGATGCCCAGGGTTTTCTTGACAAGTGTTAGCACATGCTCCGGACGGAAGGGATTTTGGAGTATAGTGGAGTAGCATTCACCATATTTTAGTTTAGTGGGGATGCCTTCACATGGTGGGAGGCGTATAAGCGGCGCAATCGCAGCATCTTTGTCATGGCAGGAGTTCACCACTATCTTTTTGGAGAAGTGGGTACCACAGTCTTAGAGAGAGGAGCTGTGTAGGCAGTTCAGTGGCTTCGATAGGGAGACATGACTGTGACCCAATATGAGGCAAGATTTACTGAGTTGGATCGTCATGGCTCCTAGATAGTTCCGACCGATAGGGAGAGGATCACGACGTTTGTAGTTGGTCTTAAATATCACTTTCGTGTTTTGATGGCTCGAGAGAGGGTTCTGGGTAATTTTTTCAAGGATACAGTTGATATTGGTCATAATATTGAGATAGCTCGCTGTCAGGACAAAGAGGAGAGGGAGGCCAATATGCCTTGAGGTTATGGTAGTTTCAATGGTGCTACATCTACGGGACAGTTTCAACAGGGCAGAGGTCATTTATTCGGGCCTCCTCATTTAGCCCGCTCTGAGTATCATGTGTCATTTTCCAATTGGGGTCATCAGGGTTATCAGCAGAGTCAGTCATTTCTTAGCGCTCTTCCGGTACATGGTTCATTACGAGCTCCATCTATTCAGGGTTCTTCCAGGCCGAGTGTGTCAGCTAGTCACTCTGGCGCGCAGGGTTCCCATCAGTCCCATTCTCCAGATCCTGGAAGTTGTTACGAGTGCTGAGAATTTGGGCATATGTGGAGGCAGTGTCCATGGTTTTTCTTTGAGATTATTTCATTTTCTCTCTCCTCCCTTTCCCCTCTCTGTACGCATCCTTCCCCCAACGGTCAGATCCCTTTCCCCCCACCCCCTTGCCGGTGATTGATCCCCTCCCCCTTTTCCGGCGTCACCTTCCTCCTCCGGTGACAACGTCACCTCCGGCGGTACTAGAGGCGGCGGACGAGGCGAGCTTTTGGCAATTGGAAGCGAGGAGCAAAGCTACATCGGCCAAAACGAGTAGGTTTGGCGGCAGTTGACTCGGGCGCATCAAAGCTTACTTTCAGGTTTTTCCACCGGGAGTTGGTACCTCCCGATCTCTTGTTTATTCTGTACGTCCTTTTACGTATTTTAACTAGCATCTTGTGTGTGGTTTACTCTATCGTTATCTAGCAAGCATCCTTTTGCGTAATTATATTAAAGTTCATCTCTTTTACCGTAGTCTGTTGGAGGGATAGTGGCCGCGGCGGAGGATGGTACTGTAAGGTCATGTCCTCGGGGGTGGGGGTGGAGGTGAGCAGGGGGGCATGGAGTGGTCCTGTGGGTAGGGCGGGAGGTTTGGGTGGGGAGAGGTTAAAGGACGCTCGGAGATTGAGGATCGGGTCGTGGAACGTAGGCACACTAACGGGTAAGTCCATTGAGTTGGCAAAGATTCTCCAGAAGAGGAGGGTCAACATAGCATGTGTGCAGGAAACTAGGTGGAAAGGGACGAAGGCGAGTGATGCAGATGAGTTTAAGTTGTGGTACTCTGGGGTTGAGACGGGTAAGAATGGAGTAGGTATCTTGGTAGATAGGAATCTTAGGGAGTCCGTGGTTGAGGTTAGGCGAGTGGATGATAGGTTAATGTCTATTAAACTTGTTATTGGCGGTAGTGTTCTCAATGTCATTAGCGCTTACGCGCCGCATGCAGGACTAGCTGAGGAGGTTAAAAGGCATTTTTGGGAGGGCTTGGATGAGTTGGTGAGTAGTATTCCCCAATCTGAGAAGTTAGTTATTGGAGGGGACTTTAATGGTCATATTAGGGCGGAGGCTGGTGGTTACGGTGAGGTGCATGGCGGCTTTGGCTTTGGGGTTAGGGACGGAGGGGGCACTTCGCTGCTTGATTTCGCTAGGGCTTCGGAGCTTTTGATCGCGAACTCGTCATTTCAGAAGAGGGAGGAGCATTTGGTTACTTTCAAAAGTTCCACGGCGAGGACTCAGATTGATTACCTCCTCCTCAGAAGGAGCGATAGAGGGTTGTGCAAGGATTGCAAGGTTATTCCGGGAGAGTCCCTTTCAACTCTTCATAGACTCCTAGTGATGGATGTAGGTCTCCGGGTGAAGAGGAAGAGGAGGGGTTCTCGGGGCCGACCGCGGATTAGATGGGGAACTTTGACTAAGGAGAAAGCCCAGGAGCTGGAGAGGAAGCTAGTTGATGGGGGAGCTTGGAGTAGCTCTGGGGAAGCGGACGCAATGTGGTCAGTGACGGCGAACTTGGTTAGGGAGGCTACGCGAGATGTGCTTGGGGTAGCCAAGGGCTATTCAGGCAGGCACCAAGGTGACTGGTGGTGGAATGAGGTAGTCCAAGGAAAAGTGGAGGCGAAGAAGGCGGCGTTTGCTAAGTTGTCAGGGAGCTCAAGCGAAGAAGAAAGGAGAGCGAACAAGGAGAACTACAAGGTGGCGAGGAAGGAAGCGAAACCGGCGGTCACGGAAGCTAAAAATGCAGCGTTTGGGCGCATGTACGAGGAATTGGGGGAGAAAGGCGGGGACAGAAAGTTATTCCGGTTGGCTAAGGTGAGGGAGAGGAAGGCGCGGGATCTAGACCAAGTTAGGTGCATCAAGGACGAGGATGGTAGGGTTCTGACGGGGGAGTCGCAAGTCAAGCGGAGATGGCAGGAATACTTTCGAGACCTGCTTAACGAAGAGGGGGATCGAGTCTTAGAGCTAGTGGAGCTGGGGCATTCAGAGTGTCCTAGAGACCTCGGGCACTGCAGGCGCATTAAGGAGGAGGAGGTCTCGAGGGCGTTGCGTAGGATGAGTAGGGGTCGAGCGACTGGGCCAGACGAAATTCCGGTGGAGTTTTGGAAATGCATGGGTAGGTCGGGAGTGGAGTGGTTGTCCAGGTTGTTCAACGTGATCTTTAGGACCAAGAGGATGCCGGAGGAGTGGAGATGGAGTACAGTGGTTCCCTTGTACAAAAACAAAGGGGATATCCAGTGTTGCAACAACTATAGGGGTATCAAATTAATAAGTCACACCATGAAGGTCTGGGAGAGGGTGATCGAGGCGAGGGTGAGGGAGATGTCATCTATATCTGTGAACCAGTTTGGTTTCATGCCGGGTCGCTCTACTACAGAAGCTATCCACCTTGTGAGGAGGGTGGTGGAACTGTTCAGGGATAAGAGGAAGGACCTGCATATGGTGTTTATCGACTTGGAGAAGGCGTACGATAAGGTCCCTAGAGAGGTTCTGTGGAGATGCTTGGAGGCGAAGAGCGTGCCGGAAGCCTACATCAGAGTGATCAAAGACATGTATGATGGAGCCAAGACTAGGGTTAGGACGGTGGGTGGCGACTCGGACCATTTTTCGGTGGTTATGGGGCTACATCAAGGATCTGCGCTAAGCCCTCTCTTATTTGCCTTGGTAATGGATGCTCTAACTCGCCATATTCAAGGGGATGTGCCATGGTGTATGCTCTTTGCGGACGACATAGTCTTGATAGACGAGACGAGGGCTGGTGTTAATGCGAGGTTGGAGGTCTGGAGACAGACCCTCGAGTCTAAGGGTTTTAAACTAAGCAGGTCTAAGAGAATATCTAGAGTGCAAGTTTAGCGCCGAGTCGAGCGAAGTAGGCTGGGACGTGAAGCTGGGATCTCAGGTCATAGCCAAGAGGGACGGTTTCAGATATCTTGGATCAGTGATTCAAGGGGACGGAGAGATTGACGGGGATGTCACTCACCGTATAGGAGCGGGGTGGTTGAAGTGGAGGCTCGCATCGGGAGTCTTGTGTGACAAGAAAGTTCCACAGAAACTCAAGGGGAAGTTTTATAGAGCGGTGGTTAGACCTGCCATGTTGTATGGGGTGGAGTGTTGGCCTGTGAAGAACTCTCATGTCCAGAGAATGAGAGTTGCGGAGATGAGGATGCTCAGGTGGATGTGCGGGCTCACCAGATTAGATAAGATTAAGAATGAAGTTATTCGGGAGAAGGTGGGGGTGGCCCCGGTGGATGAGAAGATGCGAGAAGCGAGACTCAGGTGGTTTGGGCATGTGCGGAGGAGAAGCCCTGATGCACCGGTGAGGAGTTGTGAGCGACTGGCGGTGGTTGGCGCGAGTCGAGGGCAGAGGGAGGCCTAAGAGGTATTGGGGTGAGGTGATTAGGCAGGATATGGCTAGAATGGGGATTTTCGAGGACATGACCCTTGATAGGAAAGTTTTGAGGTCTAGTATTAGGGTTGTAGGGTAGGGCCTTCTAGAATTCTTAGTACTTCTATTAGGGGCTGAGTGGGGTTTGGTAGAGATCTCTATAGTTAATTAATGTATTGTATTGTGCCTCTTATGGTAGTAACCGATTAGTATTATTGCATGTCATTCTACTTTTGGTTTTATGTTTAGATAATTATTTATTTGATTTATCCCGGATTTACTAACATTGTTTTGTTTTGTTTTGTTTGTTGATTTTCTCTCTCTTTTTCTGAGCCGGGGATCGGCCGGAAACAGCCTTTCTACCCTCTCGGGTAGGGGTAAGGCCTGTGTACGTATTACCCTCCCCAGACCCCACTCTGTGGGAACATACTGGGTAGTTGTTGTTGTTGTTGTTGTGGAGGCAGTGTCCTCGACTTCGTGGTAGTCAGTCTCAACAGAGGGGTCAACCCTCATCTTCTGGCCCAACTTCTTTAGCACCCGCCCCGCCAGCTAGGGGTGAGGGTGAGGTAGCCAGGTTTCGCCCCAGAGGGGAAGGCCGACCAGGTGGTGGTCAGGCTCGCTGTCACGACCCTAGTTCACCAATCGTGAACCTATCATAACGACACCCAGTTTCGCGACTAGGTAAGCCTAACACGATGCGGAATATGCAATTTCATGAACAAAAGGTAAGATAACAGCGAAATAGTGTAAATGAAAAGTAATAAGTGGCGATCGGCACATACACTTCGCCAAATACCACCAGGCAGCACACTACCAAGACCCGAAAACCCACGGGCAACACAGACTAAGAAAATAGGACAACCGTGGCTCTATACATCAAGAATGTCTATACAACAAAAATAAGGGGAATAACTGATATCACTGATAAGGATAGAAGGGGACTATCCGGATCCGCGGACGTAGCAGATCATACCTCAAGTCTCCTCAAAGTGCTCCTAAATCACCCGAAATGTGCCTGATCTGATGTACCTGGATCTACACAACAAAAGTGTGCAAAAGAGTAGTATGAGTATACCACGGCGGTACTTAGTAAGTGCCAAGCCTAACCTCTATGGAGTAGTGACGAGGAAGGTCAGGGCCCTACCGAGAAATAATAGCATAATGATAATAATAATATCGAACAGTTCAAAAAATAATAAGACTAAAATAACCGCAATAAAGTAAATACTGCAACCATCTACAATTAAGCTAACAAGAATATACAACATAACAAAAATGTAAATCAACCAGTCCAGGATCTCCAGGAATTGAACCCGCAGTCCCTCTCTATATTCATCAACTCAAGATCTCTGGGAATCGAACCCACAGTCCATACATCAGTATCTCTGGGTCTCCGACAATCGAACCCGCAACCCTCAGATCTCTGGGAATTGAACTCGCAATCCGTATCTCAACATCTCAATATCTCGGGATCTCCGGGAATTGAACCCGTAGTCCGTATCTCAATAACTCAGGATCTTTGGGAATTGAACCCGTAGTCTGTATCTCAGCAACTCCGGGTCTCCGAGAATCGATCCCGCAGCCCTTGGATATCCGGGAATTGAACCCGCAGTCCACACACATCAACACAATCAATAAGAGGAAAATGAACAGAGAAATATAAAATACATAACTACAATTTACACCTAACCAACACCAACAAGTTCCAGGAAGTTCAAATAAGACAAGTAGGCACTTAGACAGATAATTCTATCTAATCATGCTTCTCTAACTAATATCAGGTAATTATCACAATTGAATCAATTAAATAACAAGAATATCACAATTCGAACAGTTCAAGTAAGGTGGTTTTCCAACAATCTGCGCATGTACACACCCGTCACCTCGCGTACAAGGCATTTAAATCAACACATAATATCCTAGGGGAGAAGGTTCCCCCACGCAAGGTTAGACAAGTCACTTACCTGAATTTCGGTATAAAACCGCCAAGAAACAACGCTCTTGCCAAGAGTATCCGACTCCGAGTGGTACGAATCTAGTCAAACCAATTACACATTGTAAATAACATCGCAAGTAAATAATTACAATGATAACATTACAGCTACGACGTGAATGTGGATGAAATGACCAAAATACCCCCAGCCCTCAGCTCAAATTGAAATATTTTTACGTTTCCAGAACCCTCGTACTCTCACGAGTCTAACCATATAAAAATCTCCCAAATCGGAGGTCAATTTCTCCCTCAATACCCATTAGTTTGGTCTATGAACGTTTACCCAAATTTCATATTAGAAACAAAAATTAAAAGGTAAATTTAAGAGGGGATTCAAGGAAATTGATCAAAGCCGAGTGAGAAACACTTACCCAATTTACCCAGGTGAAAATCCCTTTAAACATATCCAAAAACCGAGCTCTAGATGTCAAAATGTGATAATATGAAGAAACCCTCAGAATTGGGATTAAATCTGTCTTCCCAGGCATTTTACTATATGCGATCGCATAGAACGAATTTTAACCCTCGCCAATTTACCTTAAGCGATCGCATAGTCCTCAATGCGATCGCACAGCTCATCCACATAGGCCTATGCAATCGCATACCCTGCTCCGCGATCGCATAGAACAAAATGTTAGGCCTTGGACCCCCTACTCTTTACACTATGCGATCGCATGGTCCCATATGCGATCGCAGAGCACAGCCATCCAAAGCTATGCGATCGTATAGCCTTTCCTGCGATTGCATAGAACAAAAATTTGGTCTCCTCCAAAACCTTCTATGGGATCGCATCAACCTATTGCAATGTCATAGAGCATTCGTCTGTAACACATACCAGCAGTCAACAGCACTTCTAAAATGAATGAATTAGTCCGATTGGACCCCCGAATTCATCCCGAGACCCCCGGGACCCCAGCGAAAACCACCAACCTACCCCAAAACATGACAAAAACTTGTTCCAACCATAAAAACATGCCCTTAAGCAAGGAAATCATCAAATCAAGGCGGATTCAAGCCTAAGTTTCAACCAAAACTTCTGAAACCTACATGCTATCAAAAACCTGACCAAACGATGTCCGAATCACCTGAAAATTACCAGATATATCCAACATCACCTAACGAAGCTACTGCAACTATCGGAAATCCATTCCGACTCCTGGGTCAATATCTCACCTATCGATCGGATTTCCAAAAATTCCAAACTTCGGCATTTCAAGCCTAAATGAGCTACGGACATCCAAAATACATTTCGAACGCGCTCCCAACCCTAAAATCACCTAACAGAGTAAAGGAACCATCAGATTTCCGTTCCGTGGTCGTCTTAACACTATTTCGAATACGGGCCATTTATCAACTTTAAATCTCTCATTTAGGGACTAAGTGTCCCGATGCACTCCAAATTCCAGAACCGAACCTCCCAATAAACCACAATAGCATAAAAGAACTTAGGGGAACAGTTAAATTGGGGAACAAGGCATAAATTTCAAAAACGACCGGCCGGGTCATTACATCTGCCCACACTTAAAATATTCGATTATCCTCGAACGAGCATAGAAAACATACCTAGAGTGGTGAAGAGATGAGGGTACTGGCTGCGCATATCCTGCTTGGTCTCCCAAGTTGCCTCCACGGACGGCTGACCCCGTCACTGGACCTTCACTAAAGCTATGTTCTTTGACCTTAGCTTCCTCATTTGCCTGTCCAGAATGGCCACTGGCTCCTCAACATAAGACAGATCCTCGTCTAGCTGAACAAAAGTGAAATCCTACACGTGCGATATGTCACCATGGTATCTCCGGAGCATAGAGACATGAAATACGGGATGAACTCCGGCTAGGCTGGGAGGTAAGGCCAACTCATAAGCAACCGCCCCAACACGCCTCAAAATCTCAAAAGGGCCAATGAATCTAGGACTCAGCTTCCCCTTCTTGCCAAACCTCATGGCGCCCTTCATGGGCGAGACGTGAAGTAGAACCCGCTCGCCAACCATAAAAGCCACATTGCGGACCTTCTTGTCCGCATAACTCTTCTATCTAGACTGGGCTGCACGAAGTGTGTCCTGAATCACCTTGACCTTGTCCATTGCATCCTGGAGCATCTCAATACCTATCAGCCTGGCATCATACGGCTCAAAGTAACCCACGGGAGACCTGCATCTCCTACCATATAGCACCTCACAAGGTGCCATCTGAATACTGGACTGGTAGCTGTTGTTATAAGCAAACTCCGCTAGTGGTAAGAAATGATCCCATGAACCTCCAAACTCAATCACGCATGCACGAAGCATATCCTACAAAATCTGAATAGTGCGCTCGGACTGGCCATCAGTTTGGGGGTGAAACGCTGTGCTCAGCTCCACCCGAGTGCCTAACTCCTGCTGCATAGCTCTCTAGAACCGTAAAGTGAACTGAGTACCTCTGTCTGAAATGATGGAAAATGGAATACCATGCAACCGGACTATCTCCCTAATGTAGATTCCCGCCAGCCGCTCTGATGAGTAAGTGGTGCACATAGCTATGAAATGGGCGGACTTGGTCAGCCGATCCACAATGACCCAAATGGAATCAAACGTCCTCACAGTCCATGGAAGTCCAGATACAAAGTCCATGGTGATGAGCTCCCATTTCCACTCTGGGATGTCAATCTGCTGCACTAACCCACCCGGATGTTGATGCTCATATTTCACCTGCTGGCAGTTGAGGCACCTAGAAACATAGTCAACTATATCCTTCTTCATCCGCCTCCACCAGTAATGCTGTCTCAAGTCCTGATACATCTTTGTGGCACTCGGATGGATGGATTACCGCGAGCTATGGGCCTCTGCTAGAATCAGCTCTCGAAGATCATCCACATTGGGCACACAAATACGTCCCTGCATCCTCATCACTCCATCATCCCCGATGGTAACATCTCGAGCATCACCACGCTGAACCATATCCTAGAGGACAAGCAAATAAGGGTCGTCGAACTGACACTCCCTAATGCAATCAAATAAAGAAGACCGAGAAACCACATAGGCCAGAACCCGGCTGGGCTCCTAAAGATCCAGTCTAACAAACTGCCTGGCTAAAGCTTGAACATCCATCGCCATAGGCCTCTCAAAAGCTGGTAGATATGCCACACTCCCCAAACTCTCCGCCCAGCGACTCAAGGCATCGGCAACTACATTGGCCTTGCCCGGATGATAGAGAATAGTAATATCATAGTCCTTTAACAGCTCCAACCATCTCCTTTGACGCATGTTCAGGTCCTTCTGCTTAAGCAAGTGCTGCAAGCTCCGATGATCAGTGTAGATCTCACAAGGAACCCCATACAAATAATGACGCAAAATCTTCAAGGCGTGAACAATGACAGCTAGCTTAAGATCGTGGACAAGGTAGTTCTTTTCATGTACCTTCAGATGTCGGGACGCATAAGCAATCACCCTTCCGTCCTGCATCAATATTGCAGCGTGTCCAACTCGTGAGGCATCACAATATATCGTATAGGACCCTGAACCTATAGGCAACATCATGATAGGGGCGGAAGTCAAAGCTGTCTTAAGCTTTTGAAAGCTCGCCTCACACTCCTCTGTCCACTAAAAAGGGACACCTTTTGGGTCAATCTGGTCATAGGTGCTACGATCGAAGTGAAACCCTCTACAAAACGATGGAAATAACCTGCCAGGCCAAGGAAACTGCAAATCTCAGTAGCTGAGGAGGGTCTGGGCCAACTCTGTACGGCATCCACCTTTCTCGGATCCACTCGAATACCCTCGCTTGACACCACGTGGCCTAGAAATGCCACTGAAATCAGCCAAAATTCACATTTAGAGAACTTTGCATATAATTGCTTCTCCCTCAAAGTCTGAAGCACTATTCTCAGATACTGCTCATGCTCTTCCCGACTTCGGGAATATACCAAAATATCATCAATGAAAACAATCACAAACGAGTTAGATATGGCCTGAATACACTCTGCATCAAATGCATAAAGGCTGTTGGGGCATTAGTCAGCCCAAAAGACATAACAAGGAACTCGTAGTGACCATACCGAATCCTGATGGCAGTCTTCGGGATATCTGGCTCCCGAATATTCTGCTGATGATAACCAGAGTGCAAATCAATCTTGTAGAACACCTGTGCGCCCTGTCGCTGGTCTAATAAATCATCAATGCGTGGCAAAGGATTCCGGTTCTTCACTGTAACTTTGTTCAACTGGCGATAGTCAATACACATACGTATAGAACCATCATTTTTCTTCCCAAACAACACAGGAGCACCGCAAGGCGAAACACGGAGTCGAATGAAACCCTTACCCAACAACTCCTGTAACTAATCCTTCAACTCCTTCAACTCAGGAGGATCCATGCGGTACAGAGGAATAGAAATAGGCTGAGTGCCCGGCAATAAGTCAATACCAAAATCAATATATCTATCGGGCGGCATGCCCGGGAGATCAACTGGAAATACATCAGAGAAATCATGTACCATTGGAACAGAATCAATATAAGGAGTGTCAATACTGACATCCCTCACATAAGATAAATAAGCAGCACACCCCTTCTCAACCATATGCTGAGCTTTGAGAAAGGAAATAACACGGCTGTGGGTGTGATCTAGAGTACCACTCCACTCAATACGTGAAATGCCTAGCACAGTTAGCGTCACAGTCTTGGAGTGACAATTAAGAATACCATAATAGGGCTACAACCAGTCCATGCCAAGAATAATATCGAAATCAACCATACTGAGCAACAATAGATCAACTCTAGTCTCAAAACCACAAATAGTGACCGAACACGACCGATACACACGGTCCATAACCAAAGAAGCTCCCACCGGAGTAGAAACATAAATGGGGGCACTCAAAGAATTTCGAGGCACACCCAGATATGAAGCAAAATAAGAGGACACATATGAAAAGGTAGAACCATGATCGAATAGAACCGATGCCTCTCTATGACTAACCAAGATAGTACCTGTGGTAACAGAATCGGAGGCAACAGTTGCAACGCGATCAGGAATAGCATAAAATCTGGCCTGTCCCCTCTCTCGAGGGCGGCCTCTAGCACCCTGATCCCTACCCCTGGCTGGCTGGGCAGGTGGCGTGGTAGCTGGGGCTGGAACGATGGCCTGCTGGCCCTATGGACCACGCTTAGGCTGCAAAGTCTGAGGGGGCGCTCCTCTCCTACGCCTGGGGCACTCCCTAACCAGATGGCGAGTATCCCCGCACTTAATACAAGCTTTGGAAGGACGCGGTGGCTGTGACTGAACAGCCTGGCCCCCGCTGTATTGACCCCTGGAGGTACCCCGCGCAGGAGGCGCACTGGAAACTAGGGGAGCATAATAAGGCTCCTAAGGTGCTGGACGAGCTAGAGTACTACCGACTGCTGGCAATGCTGGATGAACTAGGCAACCTAAATAACTCCTGCCAAAACGATTGGCTGCTGAAGTACGGGCACCAGAGAAATGGCCTGACTCATGAGACCTCTTGGCCTCCCTCTCTCCTTGCTCTCTATGGAGCATACTCTCGATCCTCTTGGCAACACTCACCACCTGCTGATACGGTATATCTGTCTCCAGCTCCCTAGCCATGCTGGACCGGATCGGCAGAATAAGGCCCTCAATAAACCTCCGCACTCTCTCTCGGATCGTGGCTAACAAGGCCGGTGCATGCCTGGCTAGACGGGTGAAACTAATAGAATACTCTGATACTGTCATGGAGCCCTGATGCAACCGCTCAAACTTCGATCGCCAAGAATCCCTAAGGCTCTAGGGAACAAACTCCCTCTAAAAGATATCAGAAAACTACGTCCAGGACAACGAGGCAGATTCATCTAGACTATCCAACTCATACGTGCGCCACCAATCATAACCGGACCTACGAAGCTGAAAAGCAGTAAAGGAAACCCCGCTGGTCTCCACTATCCCCATAGTACAAAGAATACGATGACACTCCTCCAGGAAGCCCAATGCATCATCTGTAGCCAAACCAGTGAACACTGGAGGATCATATTTCTTGAAGCTCTCTAATCTATGCTGCTCATCCTCGGAGGTAGCTAGCCCACCTCTAGGCTGTACTGGGGCGGTAGAAGGCAGAGTAATAATCTCTGGAACCTGCCCTACGGGCACTCGCTGCTCGGGTGTAACCGCTGCGGGAGTCTGGGTCCCTCCCCCGGCATTTGGATTTGGTGTCAAAATATCGCACGACAAGGAATCCAAAAGAAATGATGAATTTCCTAAACAGTTACATAACCTCTCGTAGATAAATACAGACGTCTCTGTATCGATCAGCCAGACTCTAAATAACCGGTCTGTGTCCCGTGACTCCTATGAACCTAGAGTTCTGATACCAACTTGTCACGACCCTAGTTCACCAATCGTGAACTTGTCATGATAGCACCCAGTCTTCACGACTAGGTAAGCCTAACACAATGCGGAATACACAATTTCATGAACAAAAGGTAAGATAACAATGGAATAATGTAAATGAAATGTAATAAGTGCCGCTCGGCACATACACTTCGCCAAATACCACTAGGCAACACACTACCAAGACCCGGAAACCCACAGGCAACACAGACTAAGAAAAGAGTACAACTGTGGCTCTATACATCAAGAATGTCTATACAATGAAAATAAGGGGAAGAACTGATATCACTGATAAGAATAGAAGGGGACTCTCCGGATCCGCGGACGTAGTAGATAATACCTCAAGTCTCCTGAAAGCGCTCCTAAATCACTTGAAATGTGCCTGATATGATGTACCTAGATCTGCACAACAAAAGTGTGCAAAAGAGTAGTACGAGTACACCACGGCGGTACTCAATAAGGGCCAAGCCTAATCTCGATGGAGTAGTGACGAGGAAGGTCAAGGCCCTACCGAGAAATAATAGCATAATGATAATAAAAATATCGAGCAGTTCAAATAATAATAAGACTGAAATAACCGCAATAAAGTAAATACTGCAATATTCTACAATTAAGCTAACAAGAATAACCAACATAACAAAAATGTAAATCAACCAGTCCAGGATCTCTGAGTATTGAACCCACAGTCCCTCTATTCATCAACTCAGGATCTCCGGGAATCGAACCCGCAGTCCATACATTAGTATCTCTATGTCCCCGGGAATCGAACTCGCAATCCTCGTATCTCCGGAAATTGAACCCGCAGTCTGTATCTCAACATCTCGGTATCTCAGGATCTCTGGGAATTCAACTCACAGTCCGTATCTCAATAACTCAGGATCTCCGGGAATTGAACCCACAGTCCGTATCTTAGCAACTCCGGGTCTCTGGGAATCGAACTCGCAGCATTTGGATCTCTGAGAATTGAACCCGCAGTCCACAAACACCAACACAATCAATAAGAGGAAAAAGAACAAAGAAATTTGAAATACATAACTACAATTTACACTAAACCAGCACCAACAAGTTCCAGGAAGTTCAAATAAGACAAGTAGGCACTTAGATAGATAATCCTATCTTATCATGCTTCTCTAACTAATATCAAGTAATTATCACAATTGAATCAATTAAATAACAAGAATATCATAATTTGAACAGTTCAAGTAAGGTGGTTTTCCAACAATCTGTGCATGTACACGCCCGTCACCTCGCGTACAAGGAATTTAAATCAACACATAATATCCTAGGGGAGAAGGTTCCCCCACGCAAAGTTAGACAAGTCACTTACCTCAATTCCGGTACAAAACCACTATGAAACGGCACTCTTGGCATGAGTATCCGACTCCGAGTGGCCCGAATCTTGTCAAACCAATTGCACAGTTTAAATAACATCGCAAGTAACTAATTACAATGATAAAATTACAGCTACGACGCGAAAGTGGGTGAAATAACCAAAATACCCCCACAGCCCTCGGCGTGGAATTGAAATATTTTTACGTTTCCAAAACCCTCGTACTCTCCCGGGTATAACCATATAAAAATCTCCCAAATCGGAGGTCAATTGCTCCCTCAAAACCCATTAGTTTGGTCAATGAACGTTTACCCAAATTTCACATTAAAAACTGTTATTAAAAGGTAAATTTAAGAGGGGATTCATGGAAATTGATCAAAACCGAGTGTGAAACACTTACCCAATTTACCCAAGTGAAAATTCCTTCAAAAATTGCCAAGAACCGAGCTCTAGAAGTCAAAATGTGATAATATGAAGAAACCCTCGGAATTGGGATTAAATCTATCTGCCCAGGTATTTTACTCTATGCGATCGCATGAACACTGCTGCGATCGCATAGAACGAATTTTAACCCTCGCCAATTTACCTTATGCGATCACATAGTCCTCAATGCGATCGCATAATTCATCCACATAGGCCTATGCGATCGCATACCCTGATCCACAATCTCATAGAACAAAATGTTGGGCCTGGGACCCCCCTACTCTTTACACTATGCGATCGCATGGTCCCATATGCGATCGCAGAGCACAGCTATCTAAAGCTATGCGATCACATAGCCTTTCCTGCGATCGCATAGAACAAAAATTTGGTCTCCTCCAAAACCTTCTATGCAATTGCATCAGCCCATTTTGATCGCATAGAGCATTCGTCTGCAACACATACCAGCAGTCAACAACACTTCTAAAATGCATGAATTAGTTCGATTGGACCCTCGGATTCATCCCGAGACCCTCGGGACCCCCAAGGAAAACCACCAACCTACCCCAAAACACAACACGAACTTGTTCCAATCATAAAAACACGCACTTAAACACAGAAATCATCAAATCAAGGTGGATTCAAGCCTAAGTTTCAACAAAAACTTCTGAAACCTACATGCTATCAAAAACCCGACCAAACAATGTGAGAATGACCTAAATATTTGCAGACATATCCAAAATCACCTAGCGAAGCTATTGCAATGGTCAGAATTCCATTCTGACTCCCGGATCAAAATCTCACCTATCGATCGGATTTCCAAAAATTCCAAACTTCAGCATTTCAAGCCTAAATGAGTTACGGACCTCCAAAATACATTCTGAATGCGCTCCCAAACCCGAAATCACCTAACGGAGCTAATGGAACCATCGAATTTCTGTTCCGAGGTTGTCTTAATAATGTTTCGAATACAGATCATTTTTCAACTATAAAGCTCTCATTTAGGGACTAAGTGTCCCAAAGCAGTCCAAATTCTAGAACCAAACCTCCCAGAAAACCACCATAGCATAAAAGAACTTAGGGGAATAGTTAAATTGGGGATTAGGGCATAAATTTCAAAAGTGACTAGCCGGGTTGTTACGCTCGCAGATGTTGTTGCTTCGAATATTGTTATCACAAGTATTATTTCAGTCTTCCATTGGGATGCCTTAGTTTTATTTGATGCCGAGTCCACCTATTATTATGTGTCTTCTTATTTTACCCGTCATTTGGGTATGACCCGGTGGGTGTCTTGCTTTACCTGTTCATGTATCTACTCCGGTGGGTGACACTATTGTGGTAGACCATGTATATCGGTCGTGTTTAGTGATTATTGGGGGTCTGAAGACCCGAGTTGATCTACTGCTATTGAGCATAGTATATTTTGATGTTTTTCTGGGCATGGACTGGTTGTCTCCATGTCATGCTATTCTGGACTGTCATGCTAAGACAGTCACTCTTGCTATACTGGGTATTCCGAGGAACGAGTGGCGTGGTATGACTGACTATGTGCCTAGCATGGTGATTTCTTCCTAAAGGTCCAACGGATGGTTAGGAAGGGCTGTCTATCATATTTTGCTTTTGTGAGGGATAAAGTGTTCATTCGACCGAGTGTGTCATCGTGGGGTGCACCAGTTATATTTGTGAAAATGAAAGATGGCATAATAAAAATGTGCATTGACTATATGCAATTGAACAAAATAACAGTGAAGAACAAGTATCCTCTACCTCGCATTGATAATTTGTTTTACTAGCTTTAGTGAGTGAGGGTGTTCTCCAAGATTGATCTCCGTTCAGGGTATCACCAACTGAAGATCAAGGATTCAGATATTATGAAGATGACTTTTAGGACTAGATACGAGCACTATGAGTTTCTGGTTATGTCCTTTGGACTGAACAATGCCCTAGACGCATTCTTGCACTTGATGAACAGAGTATTTCGGCCATATCTGGATTTGTTCGTGATTGTTTCTATAGATGATATATTGGTGTACTCGCGTAGCCAGGAGGAGCACGTTCAGCATTTGCGAGTGGTATTACAAAGATTGAGGGGGGAGAAGCTTTATGCCAAGTTCTCCAAGTGTGAGTTTTGGCTTGGGTCAGTGGCTTTCTTGGGACATGTGGTGTCCAGTAAAGGTATTCAGGTCGACCCGAAGAAGATAGAGGCGATGCAGTGTTGGCCTAAACCGACCTCAGCCACAAAGTTTCATAGTTTCCTTGGGTTGGTAGGGTATTATCATCGATTTGTTCAGGGTTTTTACTCTATTGCATCACCCTTGACAAAGTTGACTAAGAAGGGTGCTCCATTTGTGTGGTCAGATGAGTGCGAGGAGAGCTTTCAAAAGCTCAAGACAGCTTTGACCACGACTCCAATGTTGGTATTGCTATCATCTTTAGGTTCTTACACTGTTTATTGTGATGCTTCTAGAGTTGGGATCGGATATGTGTAGATGCAGGAGGGTAAATTTATTGCATATCCTTCTCGTCGGTTGAAGCCCCATGAGAAGAACTACCATGTACATGATTTGGAGTTGGTTGCTATAGTTAATGCCTTGAAGATTTGGAGGCACTATTAGTATGGAGTATTCTGTGAGGTATTCACCGATCATTGCAGTCTTCAGCATCTATTCAGGCAAAAGGATCTTAATTTGAGTCAGCGGAGGTGGGTAGAGTTACTCAAGGATTATCATATTACCATTTTGTATCACCCGGAGAAGGACAATGTAGTGGCTGATGCTTTGAGCCGGAAGGCGGTTAGTGTAGGTAGCTTGGCGTACATTCCACTTGGGGAGAGGCCCTTTGTAGTTGATGTCCAGGCTTTGGCCAATCGAATGGTAAGGTTAGGTATTTTGGAGCCTATTCGGGTGTTGGCTTGTGTAGTTTCTCGGTCTTCCTTGTATGACCGCATCAGAGAGCGCCAATATGATTATCCACATTTGCTTGTACTTAAGGACATGGTTCAGCATGATGCTGCTAGGGATGTGACTATTTATGATGAAATTGTGCTGCGGATGTAGGGCCAGATTTTTGTGCCCAATATGGATGGGCTTTGGGAGTTGATATTGGAGGAGGCCCACAGCTCACAGTATTCTATTCATCCGAGTGCCACGAAGATGTATCAGTACTTGAGGCAGCACTATTGGTGGAGAAGGATGAAAAAGGATCTTGTAGGGTTTGTGGCTTGGTGTCTCAACTGTCAGCAGGTAAAGTACGAGCATTAGAGGCCGAGCGGTGTTTTTCAGTGGATGGTTATTCCTGAGTGGAAGTGGGAGAGGATTACTATAAATTTTGTGGGTGGTCTCCCTTGTACTTTGAGGAAGTTTGATTCTGTTTGGGTGAATGTAGATCGGCTGACCAAGTCCGCGCACTTCATTCCAGTATGTACTACATATTCTTCGGAGCGGCTAGCAAGGATCTTTATCCGGGATATTGTCCGATTGCATGAGGTTCCAATGTCTATCATCTCATAGAGGGGTATTCTGTTCACTTCTTAGTTCTGGAGAGTTTTTCAGCGGGAGTTGGGTACACAGGTAGAGTTGAGCATAGCATTTCATCCTCAGATAGACGGGCAGTTCGAGCGTACTATTTAGATATTGGAGCATATGTTACGTGCGTGTGTTATAGAGTTTAGGGGTTCTTGGGATGAGTTTTTGCCACTTGCAGATTTTGCCTACAACAAAAGCTATCAGTCAAGCATTCAGATGCCTTCGTATAAGGCGTTGTATAAGAGGTGGTGTAGATCTCCTATTGGATGGTTCAAGCCCGGCGAGGCTAGATTATTGGGAATAGAGATGGTTCAGGATGCCTTAGAAAAGGTGAAGTTGATTCGGGAAAGGCTCCGTACAGCACAGTCTCATAAGAAAAGTTCTGCGAAATGGAATGTTCGGGATATGTCATATATGGTGGGGGAGAAGCTCTTGTTAAAGATTTCGCCCATGAAATGTGTTATACGGTTTGGGAAGAAAGAGATGTTGAGTCCATGGTTCATTGGGACTTTTAAGGTACTTAGGAGGGTTGGAAAGGTGGCTTATGAGCTTGCTTTGCCACCAAGAATGTCTAGCGTGCATCAGGTATTTCACGTATCTATGCTCCAGAAGTATGTTGGCAACCCGTCTCATGTTTTGGACTTCAGTGCTGTTCAGTTTGATGATGATTTGACCTATGATAAGGAGCTAGTGGCTATTTTGGGTCATCATATTCGAAAGTTGAGATCAAAAGATATAGATTAAGTGAAGATGCAGTGGAGAGGTCAGCCCTGGAGGAGGCTACTTGGGAACCGAGTGGGAGATGCAGAGCAGATATCCTCACTTGTTTGAGGCTCCAAGTATGTTTCATGAGCCGCTCGAGGACGAGCATTTGTTTTAGTTAAGTTTCTCTATGCTTAATTGCTATATTTTAAGGTGATCGAGTCGAATTGGATTGGTTTTAGATGGAAATGAGACACTTAGTCTCTTTAAGGAAGGCTTGTTTTAGAAAAGTCAACCGGATATTGACTATTGAGTTAAAAGTCACGGATGTGAATTCCGACAATTCGGTTAGCTACGGGCAGTGTGATCGAAATTTAATTTGGAGGTCCGGTATAGAACTAGGCTTGAATTGGCAAAATTTGCATTTTAAGAATATCCGGTTGATACGTGAGATTTTGATCCGAGTATCGGAATGGAATTCCAAGAGTCGCAGTAGCTTCATTAGGTGATTTGGGATGTGTGAAAAATTTCAGATGATTTGGAGGTGATTTGGTTGGGTTTTTGATGGAATGCGAGTTTCAGAAGAATTTGAAGAACTTAGGCTTGAAATATATGAGAATTGAGGATTTTTGTGTTGTTGGATGTATTTTTAGGGTTGGAAAAAGTTTGAATAAGGTATTGGACCATGTCTGTGTTTTTGGTTGAGGTCCGGGGGGCCTCGGGGCGAGTTCGGGTGGTTAAACAGAGAGTTTTGGAGTCGTTGCATGTTTAAGTTTGCTGGTATCTACTGTTTCCGCACTTGCAGTTATGGGACCGCGAGTGCGGTCTTGCAGAAGCGAGCGAGAAGGCGCAGAAGCAAAAATGTTGGTCCATGTCAGGTTTCGCAGAAGAGGAAGTTAGGACCGCATAAGCGGTCCTGCTGGTGCGGAATTCGCGCTGCAGAAGCCGTCAAGGCCCTTTTTTAAAGGTCCGCAGAAGCGGACGTGTACCGCAGATGCGGAAGACGCCGAGGCAACATTTTTACCGCAGAAGCGAAATTGCCTGGGCAGTTAAATGAAATAGTTTTTTTTGCAAACTTTTGAAAGAACAACATTTTGGACTTCGAACTTGGAGAGCCTTGTGGCGATTTTGAAGAGGGTTTTGAGGGCTTTAATCAGGTATGGATTCTTGGACTCAAAATACAATTTTAAGGTGAAGAAACATGGATTTAGACCAAATAATCATGGAATCAAAGGTCCAAAATGGTTATTTAGGGCTTGAACTTAAGAGAGTTTAAAATAGGGATTTGAGGGGACAAAAGGATTTTGATTCTTGTGATTTTGATATGTATAGACTCGTGGTGAATATGTTCGTATAAAAGTTTTTGAGTTTTGAGAAGTGGGCTCGAGGCTCAGATTTTACCAAATTCATGATTTTTGATATTTTTTTGAGTCTTTTTGAGTGGGTTATGATTCCTTAGTGTATTGTGACGTATTTCTTGTGGTTTTTATAAGATTCGACACACGAGGAGTCGATTCAAGAGGAAAGGGCATATCGAGCTAGACTTTTGGCCGGTTAGAGGTGAGTAATGATTATATATTATGTCCTGAGGGTTTGAGACCCCGGATTTTCACAACTTGGAGCTTTGTTGAGATGAGACACGTGTTTAATGATGAGCGCATGGTCATTTACTATTGGGGATTGTGATTTGGTCAAGTCCGGATGATATTTTACCGCGTATTTAGCTATGACTTGTTGTTTTTCACTATGACTTGGGCTTATTGCCATATTTGGGGCTTATTGCCGACTTTTTAAACCCCTTATGAGCTATCATCACTATTTTCCTCACTATTTGAAATATTATTTAAACTCGGTCCATTTGAATTAAACTATTTCATGAACTCAGTTATATTTTTACTCAAACTTGGAGTTTTAACTTATATTTGAACTATTTATTGAGCTGAGCATTATTGTTTTACTGATGCCCGATGTGCTTATGATTATTTTTGGACTAATTAAGGCCGAGGTCCATGTGTGAGGATATGATGAGTGATGTGAGGAGGATTTTAGGCCTCGAGTGATATATGAGGAGGCTTTCAGGCCTTGAGTGATATGTGAGGAGGCTTCCAGGCCTCAAGCGAAGTGTGATCAGGCTTTCAGGCCTCGAGTGTATATGTGAGAAGTCTTTCAGGCCTCATGTTGATATGTACATGCTTTTAGGCCTTATGATGTTATAGCTCTTCGGCTGTAGGAGCCCATCCGGAGTCTGCACACCCACAGTGAGCGCGACCCATGTGATTTCAGAGTGAGCCCGAGGGGCTGATGCTGTACTATGTGCTTGATACTGAGCCCGCGGGGCTTATATTGTACTGAGAGTTTGATATTACGCCCGAGGGGCAGGTCTCTAAGTATTTCTTACTGGTTGAAAATATTTGTCTTTAACTGTTTTAAAAAAAGAGAATTCTTGTTATTTTACTAATTTTATTGCTTGCGATAGCATTATTTGTGCCTTCATGGGATTTTATGTTCTCAGTCGTTATTTATTTTTATTACTCACTGGGTCGGAGTACTCACATTACTCTATGCACCATGTGTGTAGGTATAGGCATAGCAGATTTCGTTCCTGAGCGCTGATTTCTTTCCAGACCAAGCGGACTAGGAGTGATGAGGTAGCTATCGACGTCCACAACCCCGTTTTCTCCCTTATCTTCTGTATTGACATTATCTTCGGACTTTGTTACTAGTTCTAGACTTGTATCATTTTGGTGAACTTTGTAGTAGCTCGTGACTTGTGACACCCCGATTTCGGGCTAATTCGGGATGGTATTCCTGTTTATCAAGTTTCATTCCACACTTATAATTACATTATCTATGACTTAGACTTAGTCGTGCTAAATAACTGTTAAAATGAGGTGTTATTGTTCTGTTGGCTGGCCTTGTCTTCACGAGAGGCGCCATTATGACCCAGTTGGGAATTGGGTCATGACAGCTCGGTTCCCCCACTTCTATTAGGATCAAATCCTTTGCATCATAGACTAGAGAGAACATTGTCTCACCAGTACTCGACCTTGAGGTTGTTCGATATGGCCATAGGATATCAAGAAGAATTTCTTTCCACCTTTTGTTTTGCATTAGTCATTCTTTTCTTCATGTTCTTGTTGATACCCATTTTTTTCCTTTATGTTTTCAATATGCAAATACCTTCAATATAGCATATATATTCATATATAAGCATGTCCAAGGGTTTTATTATTTTTTCCATAATTTTAAGGGTTTTAAATTAATTTATTTTTTCCTTTTATCCATAAAATACTCAATAATTATTTTCAAAATTATTGTTTTGATAATTCATCTATTGTATTTTTATATTTATGCCAAAATATGGCTAAGGTAATTTTTATATATTTTTGCAATTATATTTAGTATTTTTAAAGTTAAATTGCATATAATTGTAATATTAGCCTTTTTAAAATTTAATTATGTTTATACGCATAAAATTGGATCCTATATTTTAAATTTCTAATTATGTATTATAAATAATATTAGCACATTAAATATATTTTCATTTTATTTACTATTTTTTAAAAATCAAATAGGGAAAAAAGTGGCTCTTTAACTTATAAACTAATTGGCTTTCAATTTTAGCATAAATCCAATAGACCCCCAACCCAATTAAAACCCCAACGGACCTAAGCCCAAACCTGGAACCGACCTACCCATTTAATCTCAACTATTGATCTCCTTGATCAACAGTCCCCATTATTCCCTTCCATAATTAATAAAATATGACCGCCCAAACCCTCTCATTCTCACCTCACTCTGCCACCCACGTTTCCTCATCTCTTCAGCTCTCCCTATGCAACCTAGACCAAAACCTAGTCGCCTCCACCTAAACCAACCCTAATCCTTCAATCCTCACTCGATCCATGGATTCCCATGGATGTTTGAGATGCATACTTGTCTCATATGTATCCTGGTTGCTCATATTTGTGATTTCATGAAAGGATCTCGAAGAGATCTAGTCCATATCTTGTTCAAAATGTTCCGAGAGTATATCCATGGTCTTTCATGCCTCTTTCCGGCCATCCGTGGCTGTTCGAGTAGGATCCATAAATTTTTCGGCTAAAACCGCTAACGTTCTAAAATTTTCTCATCTTCTCAGGCTTCTTTGAAACCCTAACTCTTGAGTTTTTTTTTTTTTTTTAGTTTTCTTTAGATTTGTCTTAGATCTAGGTGTATCCATGAGTTTTTTAATTGATTTTCTTCATCTCTACTATTTTTCAAAACCCTAAAGTCGTTATTATTCGATTATTCTCAAATCTTTCAAGATCTGATATGATTTAAGTATTATTAAGCTTTTACTCTAAAAATCTCCTATTTTAACTAACTATTTAGGATTTAGTCATTCTTTTCTAAAATTAGGGTTTCCCGGAGTTCTTTTACGCATGTTCTGACTTATATTTTTATGATTAAACCATTTCCCTTGTATGTTTTGATCGATTTTGTGCTCTTACTGCTTTGACTCTATTAAAAGCTATTTATTTTAAGATTTTCTTTACTTTGTTTCTATAATTTGGCTTACTTTGCCTTTCTGAATATTAGCATGCTTTCTTTACTCTGTGTCTCTGTGTTTGCGTGCTTACTTGAGTCCTGAGATTACCCTACTGCGAATATGTTTTCCTGAATCCCTATCCTATTTATGTCGCTTTTGTATGACTATGTTCACTAGGTTTGCTCATCCTTTGCTTCTTTATGTGACTGAGCTTCAAATATGTTTTCTTGCTACAACTGTGGACTTCCTCTATTTATATGTTGAAAGTATAGAGTCATGACTCCCTTTTGATCAAGTCTGGTTTCCTTAATCTATGACGATTGGAAATTTTCTTTCAACAACCCTGAAATCTTTGCCCGTCTGTTAAGCTGATTGATTTCCTTACCCTGTTATGCTATGATACTTATTTTTCTACTAAATTGTTTCCTTAATCAGGGAATTATAAATTTGTTCCTACTCTATGCTATTGTATCTCAAACCCTACCTTTCCATTTTATTTGATTAGTTTCTTATCTTAATTATTTCTCCTTGACTTATCTGCATTGCTATTGATTGTCTCCTTAGTTTGAAAACCATCTAAACTTAGCCTTATTTACTTGTTGTATACTGGTACTATTTTTGAAATCTTTTCTTACATGTTATACTCCTACCGTGTATGATTTCTTTCCTTACTTGTCACCATCCCTTTACCATTCACACTGACTCCTTTAATCAAAGGGATATTCGAACTGATTTTTTATATTGAGTTCTATAATTACTGAAGAACTGATTCTTGCCTTATTTTAACCAGTTTCAAACTAAAATATAAATGAATCTCTTCTACAGTCTTAACACACGAACAATTAGTTCAAAAAGCACACATACACCTAAGAACGCTCTCTTTATCTGCTCTTTGTACTAACTTCTTGTCTAGCCGTCTTGAAGCCAAGGCTAGACTATGGAGCTTTATTTGCTTTACTTTTTGCATTTTTCTTCTTTAACTAGTATGTTCCCAGTTCAGCTCGAAAGCTCAACTCTTTGTGCTCCATGTCTGTTAATCCATGTCTCATTTTCACTAGCTTAACGACTTGTGTGTATAATTGCCCTTCTTGTTTACTGCTTTATTCAACATGCTTAAGTTTTGCCCTCTCTTGTTCAAGTGCATCAGCATGTCTAATTGAGTTTTGTTTACTTCCCTCAACTAGTATGCCATGTTAGTAGCATAGACCTCTAATGTACTTTATTAACACTAAGTGGTACGACTAATTATTTAGACTCATGTTCTCAACAAGAATACTCATATGCTTTGTCCCTATGTCTTATTACTACTCAAATTTCAAGCAAGATTTTTTTGTTAACACTTTGAAGTAATTATTTGTGTTCTGAAGGCCAGTTAATCCCTACTTGTTCTTTATACTTGTTGGTCTATATGCACCTATCCTTAGCCATGTTTAGGTGTTTCTGATTTGGGCCCTCTGTGTCCACAACCCCCTTTCTTCCCTACTTGTGAATGTTATAAATAATATTTGGATTTCTTGGTGTGTGTTGGTGTGTTCTATGTTGTTGTTGTTCTTATCCCTTTATCCTTTCAAAACTATTTTTCCCTAAGCAACTCTTATATTATTTTTTTTTTGCAAACTTATTTCAAACATGCTTTGTCAAGGTTATTTCAAAACTTAAATCTCTTAAATTTGTATCAATAACTCTCACATGTACTCTTAGACCACTAGGTTTTGCCTCTTTTGTGTGAGCCTTGATTAAGGACCCTAGAGCTCCCTCTGAACTTGGACACATGAAAGCTGGCCTTTCCACACTGCACTTACTCTAAATTGGCTATGAAATCTCGGTTTGAGCACTGCCTTGGTTCCCTTGAGGTCCTTAAGGAACTCTGACACACCTAGATATGAAAATGTTGTGAAACAATCTTGGCACTTGAAGTGATTTATTATATAACTCACGAAGGAAGTCCTAGTCAAGCTTCCTATAGTGTAACTTCCTATTTTTCATTGCTACTTATGTAATTCATTTTAATTTTGGTTTGTAATAACTTGTTATAAATAAGTATTGGAGTTGTCTAGTGAAAAAGGATGAGGTAAATACGCATGCTATAATTATTAAGGGTAGAAAATATGTTATTAGGTTTATATTCCTAATTATGGAATAGAAATCATTCTTACGGTACATACATGTAGTAGAAATCCTACTCTTAGGAATTTTTGCAATCATGTTGTACATTTATAAATCGTTCTCTTAGGATATTCTGCAATCATGTTGTGCATTTAGAAAACATGCTCTTAGGAAATTCTGCAATGATGTTGTTCATTTAGAAATCTTGCTTTAGGAATCCTGCATATAAATCATTAGATACTATTATTAGCTTCTCGTTCATACTCACTCAGCTATGCTTAGTTAAAATACTTACGCATGAAAAGGAGTATCAACAATCTCATCCTCCTTTTAAACAAACTGGTAATAATCCTTGCATGCCTTTATGTAGAACATCATATTTTAGGTCAAAACAATCCCCAAACTATTTTAATAATTATGAATGACTGTTGCACATTATTTTATGCCTATGCAAGCCTTAGGTAATCAACTTTAAATAAAACCAGAATCATCTATATGATTAGCGTTTGATTATCAACCGTTAAAATTAGTGGGCAAGCCTGATTCAGTCTTTTTTTTGAGTCATGTGATAAATCTAGTTTTGCGATTATCACTTAGATACCATGCGTAGGATTTAAATTCAGACTTTAATTGTGTATAAGTCATGTTCTCTATGTCCATTACCTGTGGAGGTGCATTTGAGGCTTTCGTTTGTCTTCCTTGCTCCCCTTAATTGAAGTCCTACTTGTTATTATATTTCGCCTTAATATTTAACTTTAAACCTGAGGTATCCCAAGAACTTCCTTCTTGTAGGATGTTAGTCCTAAATTCCTCCGGGACTGATAGGAAGGGACGAGTAACAACATGCAATAGGGGTGGAGACCAACCTGCGCTTTAATTACATTCATGGGGCGGGAAAGGGTAAATATGGATATGATGACCGGTGCATTAATACCACGTGTAGCCCTCTTTGAGGAGTGTCATACCAGGTATCGCACTGACGTGATCCATATTATAAAAAACCTAGGACACCCTTTTGTACATTCACAGATATGCTTAGATTGTAATCCTTTTTCAAAATCTATCTTTTTCATTAGTTGTTTTCATACACTTGTGTATTTAAACTTAAATCCCCTACTATTTGATACATACTTGTTTATTTGCTAATTGTACAAACTCACAAAAACTGTCTGGCTGGGAACTACACTAGTGGATCCTGATGGGCCTCTACCACCTTCCCTTTAGGATAATTTCAAGCCATTACCCTATTTTTGGTTATCAAATGTATTCTAATTGAACCTTATAGGTTCCCTAATTGTTAGTTGGCGACACTTCAAATGCAAACCCCTTCCCCAAGAGTTGTCCTATACCAAACTGTCATAAGCCCAATTTTTTCTGCGAGGAAAGGAAATATGGGGCCGCGACAGTATGGCGACTCTGCTGAGGATATCCAGGTTTTACCCATTTCATACCTTTTTTGTGAATTCGTACCCTCCCTATGTGAGATTATTTATTTAAATCCTTTAAGCCTTTAATTTCTTCTTCAACTACAAAACTGAAATACCTTCCTTGTTTCTTTCCTTTATAACTACTTTTAATTATAAAACTACTATATTTATTGCTTTCTTATGTGCAAATACATGTCAACATGCTTTTAATTATTACATGATCATGCTCAACATCATACTACATCTGTGCCAAACAAATACTATATCAACGTTTGATGAGTGGTTGCAATCTTCCTATATCATTACCCCTAATTAGGAAAGATTTATTTACGGTAAAACTAGTCGATCAGCAGTGCAGTCGACAGTTTTGTGCCTTCACCCTTGAGTTGTTCGCTCAAGGGTACCGGTCTAAAACCCCATAGAAACCTTACTCTATTTAAATTGTGCATGCATCATGGTCAAACCTAGCCGGGTCAGTTATGTTGTACACATACTTATCCTTTACGATAGCCTTGTCCAAAAGTTCACCGGATTTCCCTAAACCCAAATAAACATCATCCTATTTTATGAATATATTTTAGAGAACTAAATGTCGATATGTGGATCATAAATGTATAAATAGTCGAGTATGGTAGGGGTAAGGTCTAACCCTTTTATTTTGCAGAGAATGAGGCACGAGGTCCCCAGCTTCAGAATGGTTAACTTACCCACACTTTTGCTAGACTCGTGGAGGAACTTTCTATTGGATGATCAAATCAATGAATGGAAAGAAAAGGGCCGTCAAGGCTAGCGAAAAACAAGATTATCTTGAATACAACTTGTTAGAAATGGAAGGAAAAGTGAGGATAAGAGTCAACAACTGCCAGAGCGATGAAGGAAATGAAGAAGGACATCTGGCAAAGGCATTATTAATAATGAGACTACGTGAGCTGGAGGATTTGATCAACGAAAACATTCAACCCGAGGAAGGTCCTTCTAGGCCAAATAGGCTAGATTTATTCTTGCTTTTTATTAAGTTGTAATTATGCCAAATGCCAATAGTAACTCATTTTTATTATTATTTCAGTATTGTTTTGGGCTTCGTCTGTTCTTACATTAGGAAATGAAGCATTTATTGTCATTAAAATTTCTACAAGTCTATTTTTTGCTAGGCCTACCTCGGGCACAAGAAGGTTTCCAAATTAGGACACGCTTTACATTCCTGCACTGTGTGTTGAAACGTTGCAATATTTTTATAATATTTATTGACTTTATTACCTTTTGGTTTATTTTGTTTTTACTATTCCCCTTCCCAAAGGTTATTTTGTGCACTATGGCATCATCATCTTATTTCACATGATCCAGCGGCCCTCGACCCACTCCTCATCTTAGTCCTGCTAAAGGCAAAGGAAAGAATAAAATGGAAGATTTGAACAACATCAGGAAGGAGAACACAGATGAATAGGTAGAGTCCGCTAATGGCCATGGTATTCGGTTTCCTAATGAGAATGTGTCACAGCTTGAACAAAAACTGTTGAAATTCCAGAAAGTGCTCGATCAGGTACGGAATATGCCAAACCTGTCATTTTCCCTCAACACCCCAGATACCAATTTTGCTGAAGCTCAAAACCTGACACCTCCTCAAAATAAACCAAAACGACAGAATTATCCAGCTCCTCACTATCACACTGCTCTACGAAATAACCAATGTAACACCTGCCATACCACAAACAACACTTCACTACTCATCCCAGAACCTCAGAACTCCGTAAATGACCATTTCCACACCCATACACCAAACCACTATAACAATCGTATCTATGTGGAGACCATTCCAAACACCACCCAACCTATCCCATGCACACATGAGTCTGATAAAACGGATCTACTTGTTAGGAACTTAGCGATGAACTTAAGAAACTGACCGGTCGGATTCAGGGTATTGATAGAAGTAAATGAATCGATAGGCTGAACTATGAGAATATTTGATATAGCGTGATGTCGAACTGCTTGAGGGGTACAAACCTCATAAGTTCAAAATATTTGATGGTACGGGTGATCTAAGGGTCCAACTGAAGACGTATTCTGAGAATAGGCGAAAACTAAGTAGTTTAGCCATTATTTATGCGTCCATTTAATTATGATCCAATAACATAATTTATGAATTTGATAAGATATAAGCTATTAATTTGTAATTTGTACAATGTGCAGAAAAAGGAGCTTATATCAACAATTGGAAATGTTATGGCACAATTTTGGAGCAAAAACAATCCTTCGGACTTGAGTCTTTACGATCAAGAAACAAGCTTGAATGAGAAATTCTTACAGGTGCGCGAAGTGCCCACTTCGCGCATAAGAAGGATTAATTGGGCTACAGGTGCGCGAAGTGCCCACGTCACGCACCACTTCGCGCAGGCACTTCGCACAGAGTAGTCCGGTTAATTGTCATTTTTCTAAGGTTGAAAATGAAGGGACACATAATTCCACTCAAAGTTAATTAATGCAACCTTATATTTTGGAGGAGATCAGATTTTTAGCATTATTGGAGTAGAGTGGAAAATTACTATTCATCTTAGAGAGAAGATTTTGAGAGAAAACTTACCAAGATTGTTCTTGAAGCCAAGGAAGGAGTTGAAGATCAAGTTTTGAAGTGCAACAAATTAAAGAGTTCATCTAAACCTTCATCTTGTATTTTTATTTGTAGTATTTTAGACATCAATATTGTTGATTTTAGAATGAACATGAGTAGCTAAACTCTCTAGTATTCTAGGGTCATGGATGTTAGTGATTTTTGTTATTTGAAGCTTGGATTGATTTTATTGAAGTTATTGATATGGGTTGTTTATTTGATTTTGATCTTAATTATTTTATTGCGTAGCTAACAGTGAAATATTATCTACGAACTTTGAATTAAACTTGACAAAGGAAATTCTTGGTTGCATATAAAATCAAATAGAACAAGATTTGAATCTCGGGCATCGAGTGAAGGATTTGCAATTAAGATAGATATATACTTAATTGCCTTGTTTGGTTAAATAATAAGAGTTTGAAATGCATTCTTGTTAATATTAATATCATAGAAATATAGATATTGATTTAACTTGGATAGATTCATAAAAACTCGAAAGATTCTTATGAATATTATTAATCTTATGATCAATAATCCATATATTTAAATAAATCGATTCTAAGTAGAAAAATAGCATGATTACTAGCAAGTCCATGACCCTGGAATATATTTATCCAAATTGTTATAAACATAAATTATAATTGGTGTAGTAATTTTGCATTGAATTATTGTTCTATTATTAAGAAGTTTTATATATATCTTGTGATAATCTAGTTTTAATTGATAATTAATTTAGTCTAAATCAGTCCATAAGTTAATCACAATTCCTCGTGGGAACGATACTCTACTTACTATTATATTACTTGTCGATCGCGTACACTTGCGTGGGTGTTTTGGTCGCAACAAGTTTTTGGCGTCATTGCCGGGGAATTTGAAATTAGCTCCTTGACTGTTTTACTATTTTGTAGTTGTTAATAGAAAATATAAAAAGAAATTTTCATCTATTTGTTTGTGTTATACAGGTTCTTCTCTTGAATGCGGAGAAGTAGAAGCACAAACAATCTCTTCCCATTTGATCCTGAAATTGAAAGAACAATTCATAGAACAAGGAGAGAGTGGGAAGCTCAATATAAAAAAGAAGGAGAGTTGAACATTCAAATTTAACCACAGCCAACAGTGATGGCAGGAAATGAGGAACGAGCGGTGATTGAAGCCGCAAGACCCAGTCTGGCTAATATGACTCAGGCTATTGTGAAGCCTGATATTACTGGGCACTTTGAGTTGAAACAATATATGGTGCAGCTGATTCAGTCTACAGGGTAATTTGTGGGTCTACCTCATGAAGATCCACAAAGACTTATTCAGAATTTTTTGGAAATTACGGATACTTACAATTATCCAAATGTTTCCAAGGATTATGTACGGCTGACACTTTTTCCCTTTTCTCTGCTTGGGGAAGCTAAAGAGTGGTTAAACAAGGAACCATCAAATTCAATCCGCACATGGGATGATCTAGCAAGGAAGTTCTTAATCAAGTTCTTTCCTACTAAAAAGACAAAGATGCTGAGGAGTCAAATTCTTGGGTTTGAACAACGCTCTGGCGAGACACTTCGTCAAGCATGGGAAAGGTACAAGAAGCTACTCACGGACTGCCTTCATCATTGTCAAACAGATGAGGTGTTAGGTCATACGTTTGTTGATGGATTAGATGAAGCTTCAAAAATGAATCTTGATTCCGCTTGTGGAGGAAGTTGCATGACAAAATCTTACACGAAAATCCAACTCTTGTTAAATACATTCACTTCAAATGATAATAACTGGTAAGGTGATGGAGATTCCAGAAAGGCAATGAAACAAAAATCAGCAGGGGTGCTTGAGCTGGATGATGTATCAGCAATGAGAGCTGAAATTGCAAGGCTATCCAACCAGATGACAAGGATGACAATGCAACAACCTCAACCCATGTAACAGGTGCAACAAATGGCTATTTGCTGTGAAATGTGTGGTGATAGCCATACAAGTGATATGTGCCCAACGAATCCAGAATCTATTTATTATGTGGGACAACAAAACAGAGGCCCAAGCAAATCAGCACGCACATTATGGAAATTCCTACAATGCAAATTGGAGGAATCATCCTAACTTCTCATGGGGAGGAAATCAGCAAAATCCAAATCAGTACAGACCGCAAGGGGGTTTTAATCAACCTCAGAGACCATCTCAGCAGGTGGAAGAAAGTACAAATGATTTGCTGAAAAAGTTGTTGATTGACAATCAGCAACTCAGAACTGATGTTAGGAATCTAGAAAGGCAGATGGGGCAGATAGCAACGAACCAGAACACTAGACCTACAGGAGCTCTTCCCAGTGACACAGAAAAGAACCCACAGGTAAGTGCTATAACACTTATAAGCGGGAGAGAACTTGAGGAAATCTCAAAGAAAAAGAAAGAGAAATTTGTGCCTGAGGAAGAATTGATCCCTAAATTTATAAATGATCCAAAGAAGACTACTGAAAGTCTTGAACCCGTGGAAGTCCCAAGGCCACCCCACCTTTTCCTCAGAGACTACATAAGAAGAACGATGATCGAATGTTCAGTAAATTTCTGTTCATGTTGAGCCAAGTTCAATTAAACATTCCACTTGTTGATGTACTTCGAGAAATCCCTAAATATGCTAAGTACATCAAAGATATAGTGGCTCATAAAAGAAGATTGACTGAATATAAAACAGTCGCACTTACTGAAGAGTGCACTGCCAGGGTACAAAACAAGCTTCCACAAAAGCTTAAAGATCCCGATAGTTTTACAATTCCTGTGCGTATTGGTGATATCGATGTAGGCCGGGCTCTTTGTGATTTGGGGGCGAGCATAAATTTAATGCCCTTGTCATTGTTCAAACAATTGGGTCTTGAAGCTCCTAGACCAACCACTGTGATGTTGCAGTTAGCAGACAGGTCCATAGCACACCCTGAAGTGGTGATAGAAGATGTATTGCTGCAGATTGGGAAATTCATCTTTCCTGTGGATTTCATTATTCTTGATTATGAAGCAGATGAATTGGTGCCAATAATTCTAGGGCGACCTTTGCTAGCTACTGGTGATGCGATCATTAAAGTGAAAGAAGGGAAGATGATTCTAAGGGTTGATGACGAGGAAGCAGTGTTTAACGTATACAAAGCAATTCAACTTCCTTGTCAATATGATGAACTTTCTATGATATCCGTGATTGAGAATGATGAACAAAATTGTGATTCAAGTGTGTATCTCAATGATTCATTAGAGAAAGCACTTACAATATTTGATAATTTGGCAACTGATGAAGAGGTTGAATAGATGATGTACATCCTTGGTACATCTTGTGCATACTTGCAAGGAACATATCCTTTTGAACCATTGAACAGGCCACATGGACCTCCTCCAAAGCCATCAATTGAGGAAGCCCCGAAATTGGAGCTTAAACCACCACCATCTCACTTGCATTACGCTTATTTGGGTAGTTCTGATACATTGCATGTTATCATTTCTTCTGATTTATCTGAATTGCAGGAGGAAAAATTGCTGAGAGTATTGAGAGAGCACAAGAGAGCCATTGGGTGGACAATGTCAGACATAAAAGGTATTAGTCCTGCGTTTTGAATGCATAAAATCCTAATGGAGGAAGGATACAAACCAAGTATAGAACACCAACGTCGCCTCAATCCTAACATGAAAGAAGTGGTAAGGAAAGAGGTGATCAAATGGATTGATGCAGGTATTGTATTTCCTATCTCTGACAGTAAGTGGGTGAGTCCAGTTCAGTGTGTTCCTAAGAAAGGGGGTATAACTGTGATAGTTAATGATAATAATGATTTAATACCAACAAGAACTGTCACAGGGTGGAGAATTTGTATTGATTACAGAAAACAGAATAATGCCACCAGGAAGGACCACTTTCCTCTCCCTTTCATGGATCAAATGCTTGATCGATTGGCCGGCCAGGAGTATTACTGCTTCCTGGATAGTTACTCTGGGTATAATCAAATTACTATAGCCCCAGAAGACCAAGAGAAGACCACTTTTACGTGTTCTTATGGCACGTATGCGTTCAAAAGAATGCCCTTTGGTCTTTGCAATGCACCTGCGACATTTCAAAGGTGTATGATGGCTATTTTCACTGATATGGTCGAGAGGTTTGTAGAAGTATTTATGGATGATTTCTCTGTTTTTGGATTCTCTTTTGATAAATGTTTAACTAACCTCGATAAAGTGCTAGCCAGATGTGAAGAGACCAACTTGGTCCTAAACTGGGAAAAATGCCATTTCATGGTTAGAGAAGGTATTGTCCTAGGACACAAAGTGTCCAAGAACGGATTGCAAGTAGACAAGGCAAAAGTGGAAGTAATTGAAAAATTTCCCCCACCCATATCTGTTAAGGGCATACGCAGTTTTCTAGGCCATGCAGGATTTTATTGAAGATTCATTAAAGATTTCTCAAAAATTTCATCTTCTCTTTGCAGGCTCCTTGAGAAAGATACACCATTCAAGTTTGATGATGCTTGTCTGAAGGCATTTGAAAAGCTTAAAAGAAGATTGGTCACTGCACCAATCATTGTTGCTCCAGATTGGGAATTGCCTTTCGAGTTAATGTGTGATGCAAGTGACATAGCCATTGGTGTTGTGTTGGGAAATAGGAAGGAGAAATTTTTTTACTCCATTCATTATACGAGCAGAACTCTAAATCCCTCTCAAATGAATTACACTGTCACAGAGAAAGAATTACTTGCAGTAGTATGGGCATTTGACAAGTTTAGATTCTACCTAGTAGGAACTAAAGTCATAGTCTATACTGACCACTCGGCTATCAAGTATCTATTCACAAAGAAAGATGCAAAGCCAAGACTAATCCGATGGGTTCTTCTTTTGCAGGAATTTGACCTGGAGATACGTGATAGAAAAGGTACTGAGAATCAAGTGGCAGATCATTTGTCCAGATTGGAAAATAGAAGTCATGTGATTGAAGGAGACTCAATAAAAGAAACGTTCCCAGATGAACATCTGTTGGCCATCACATCTAATGAAACTCCATGGTATGCTAACTTTGTAAATTATATTGCAAGTGGAGTGATGCCATCAGAAATCACAACGGATCAAAGGAGAAAATTCTTCCATGATGTGAAATCATATATGTGGGACGAGCCCTTTCTCTACAAACAATGTGCTGACCAATTGGTAAGAAGGTGTGTACACGAAGAAGAAATGAATGCCATCTTGCATGACTGTCATTCTTCTTCATATGGAGGTCATCGTGGTGGAGATAGAACAGCACAAAAGGTTCTCCAATCAGGTTTTTACTGGCCATCCTTATTTAAAGATGCTCATGCGTTTGTTAAAACTTGTGACAGGTGTCAAAGAACATGTACAATCACAAAGAGAAATGAGATGCCTTTGCAGAATATTTTGGTGGTGGAATTGTTTGATGTATGGGGAATTGACTTCATGGGACCATTTCCAGGTTCTAATGGTCATAGATACATTCTGGTTGTAGTAGACTATGTGTCTAAGTGGGTTGAAGCCATTGCTCTTCCTACGAATGATGAAAAAGTTGTGGTAAGTTTTGTTAAGACACATTTTCACATGCTTTGGAACTCCAAGGGTGTTGATAAATGACGGAGCAACACACTTTTGCAACAAACTGTTTAAAAATGTTTTATCAAAATATGGGATAAAACACAAAGTTGCTACTGCATACCACCCTCAAATGAGTGGTCAAGTTGAAGTATCTAATCGAGAGATAAAACAGATTTTGGAGAAAACAGTTAATGGAAACATGAAGGATTGGTCTGTTAAATTAGAAGATGCTTTGTGGGCTTACCGAACTGCATACAAGACTCTAATAGGTACTTCTCCATATAGGTTAGTTTATGGAAAGGCATGTCATTTGCTTGTTGAAGTTGAACACAAAGCTTATTGGGCAATCAAAAAGTTAAACGTGGATATGGATTTAGCTTGTGAAAAAAGACTGCTACAACTCAATGAACTTGATGAGTTTAGATGGAATGCTTATGAAAATGCCAAGTTGTATAAAGAAAGGACCAAGAGATGGCACGATAAGCATATCCAATATCGTGTGTTTGAGCCGGGGCAACAAGTGCTGTTATTAAATTCTAGGTTGAAACTCTTTCCGGGAAAGCTCAAATCCCGTTGTTCAGGACCTTTTGTGGTGGTAAGTGTGAGTCCCAATGGAGCAATAGAATTAAGGGACCAAAAGTCAAGTGACACTTTTCTGGTGAATGGACAAAGAGTGAAACATTATTGGGGTGGTGACGTTAATCGTCACAAGACCTCGGTTGAAGTCAATGATGTTTGATGAATTGTGGAGTCATGCCGCGACAGTAAATCAGGCGCTTATTGGGAGGCAACCCAATAATAGCGATAATTGTGTGTTGATTTTTTTTAGTGTGTTATTTTCTTCGTTTTTATTTTGTTTGGGTGTAAATTGTGTGTTGATGATTGTACGACAACAAGGAGGGATGCTAAGGTATTACTTCATTGTTTGTTTGTTAAATAAATAAAAAAAAAATTCGTCCACCCAGTTGCGCGAAGTCATCACTTCGCGCACACTTCGCGGACCTTAAGCAGAAAGCTCAAAGGTTATGCGCGAAGTGACCACTTCGCGCACACTTCGCGAACCTTAAGCAGAACGCTCAAAGGTTGTGCGCGAAGTTGTGCACGAAGTGACCACTTCGCGCAGCGCTTCACGCACCTGAGACGGGATGTTTATTTTGGTTTTAACCGAAACTAATCATATTTCTTCCAATTTTTCTCTCAACATACCTTAAAAACTCCTCTCTTCTCCAAACCCTAACCTCAAATACCATAGTTCTTCTTCCTAATTGCTCTAAAACTCTTCAACAATTAGTGAAAGCTCTTCATCCTTGGTAAAAATTGATCCTAATCCCATCAAGTAAGAACCCTAAACTTTTAATTTCTTAATTGTTTTTTTAAATTTCGTTTTTTTATAATTACTCATGACTTTAATTTGTCAATATAGTTGATATATATGTTAGAAATTATATGTTGTATAATGTTTTTGTAGTATTTATGTTGTTTATGATAAATTAGAAGTTCTTGTTCAAGCTTAGAATATTTGAGCAATGTTAATAGAATTTAGCATAGTTTGATATACTTTTGGGTTCAAATTTGTGTATAAATGGGATGGGTAGAACATGAATTGGTTATAGCTGAATTTTGGTTGGGAAATCCCTAACCAAAGCATTAACAATAAGGATGAATTAGGCTTGCCCACAATGTGTTTGAGGAAAGTCCTCAAAGAAGTTTGATAGAGCAATTGTACTCAATTTTGCGTGTGAATTCTGAGTAACCGCATTGAAACACATTATCTATTCATCTTAGATTAATGTGTCATTGTCTTGTAGGAATTATGGCACCAAAGAGACGATTAACTTCAGGAGCATCTTCCAGCCGATCACGAGCCAATCCTGCAACCAATTATGATGCAAGAAGGTTTACTTCGCCCGAAGCTCAAACTCGGTTCAACAACAAAAGGACAAAGAAACCGATTCCAGAAAGGGGCATTGATGCTAAAAATCTTCAAGAAAAGTGCCCCAACATGTACCAAAAGTTGATTGAATGGGGGCTTCAAGTCTTTATCAATGAACCTGTGACTGCAAATGAAACAGTATTTCGCGAATTCTACGCGAATGTACCTGAACATCAATGCCTCAATTGAGGCAATTAGAGCAAGTTACAATTTACCTGATATTGTGCCAGAGAATGAAGATTTCTATGAGTATGGAAAATGTCCAGATAATGCAAAATGGGAAAGATTCATCTCAAAGATTTGCATCCCGGGAGTTGAGATAGAATGGTTAGAGAGTGGTGACAAAATTCATTCATCTTCTCTAACTATAGAAGCAAAAACCTGGCTTTATGTGATAAATAGCAGGATCCTTCCTTCTAAGAATACAACTGAAGTTAACGGTCCCAAAGCTGCACTGATATGGTGTCTTGTAGAGAATTTGGCTTTTGATGTGGCAAAGATCATTCATGAAGAAATGTTTATTAGAAGCCCAATTCGTAAGTATGGATTTTTCTTCCCATCACTAGTCACTCTACTTTGCAGGCAAGCATAGGTACTAGAGGATCCTGATGTAGATATAACTGTAAGGAAGGAATTTAATATCAAACCCAAGAGAGGTGGAGATGAAGAAGATAGCTCTGAAGATGAAGAGAATGATGGAGATAATCAACCAATGGACACAGACAGAGGAGAACAAGCCCAACCTCCTAATGCACCAGCAGTTGCACTGCCAAGAGCAGCATCATCTTCAGGAACTGCTGGAATGCCGAGCCACAACACATGGGAGCATGAGATAGGTGAATTGAGACGAAGAGTAAACATGCTAAGCACCCGTGTGAAGAAATAGCAGACCGACAAGTCAAGTCGGAAAAAAAATTTATGGGATGGCTGCGAGCATTGGGGCGAGCTTGTAATGTCAACCCCGACACAGTGTTAGATCAAGAATAGATCGTCGGGGAAGTATTTTTATCTCTGTGTTTAAAGGTTGTAGTCATGGGGACATGCCTATTCTTAAGTGTGGGGTGTGTTTAGCATATTTTGATAGTTTCTGATATTAGAATTTTCTTTGTGTTGATGTTTTGTTTGTTTTGAAGTTTGGCTTGTTTTGAATTTGATGAATAATAGATTAATTAAATGTGGTTGTCTTTGTTATTAAAAGTTTTATTTTGAAGTTGTTTTTATTTATAAAAAAAATTTAAATATATTGTGAGGAGTTATGTCCTCTTTTCTTAATTTGTGATTAGTGTGAATGTTTCCCCTTGGTTTTTCTTTAGGCCACGGTTCTTTTCCAAGGGTTTCAATTTTAACCGGGTATAGATAGATTTTAGTTTAAATCTTTTTATTGCTTTTAGATAAAATTTTATCTTAGGGTAATCCATAATGTTAATACACTTGAACATACCAAATCCTAGAGTATAATGCCTAGTTTTACTGGATTTTTAACTGAAAGTGATTTTATTGCATATTTACTACTGAAATGAATATTCACCACAGAGTGTCTTGATGAGTTGATCTTAATGAATCTTATGCCATGTGTGGAGAGATTTTTAGCATGATTCCATGTAGTGTAATTGTGTCTAGAACTTGCCTAGTATGTGAATCGAAGCGAAATTTCTGGTGACACTCGGTTTTAAAAAATGATATTAGGCTTTCCTTGATCTTTTTGAACTCAATTGCTCAAATCAAATAAAATCTATCCCTAGTTAACCATTTCTAGCCTTGAAACCTTTATTTGGTACCCACATTACAAGCCTATACCATTTTTGTTTGAAATTGATATTTTGAACCCTTTAACCTCTTAAAGCACTTTAATTGTAAAATGAGCGCTAAAAGAAGTACAAAGGAACTAAGTGTGGGGTGGTTTGTGAATGGAACCAATGAAAGTTAAAAAGGTGCACTGAAATTAGTATATAAAGTATTGTAAAAAAAAAACTGTATAAATTTGTGTATATTGTTAGGAGTGTGAATTAGAGCAGTGCATAAAAGACAGATGGAACATTGCTAGGAGTGAATTGATTGATTGATGCAATTGTTATTATGATTGAAGAATTTGCGCTAAAAATGGTTGAGTAATGTGTTAAAGTGCTTAGAAGTGCTAGTCACTAATCCTAAAATAAATCCTACCAGCCCCTTAACCCACATTACAACCAGAAGAAAAAGTCCTAATTGATTTTTGATCGAACAAGCCTGCATTAGTAGAGATTTACATTAAGGACAAGCTTATGGTACCATTTGCATGCATGTGACTTCTTTTGTGAGTGTGAGTGAAACTTTCTTGTTGTAAATAATTAGGGAAATCTCTTGTACATATTGATATATGTAATGTTCATAAAATTGTGAGGGCATATGATTCGTGACAGATAAACAAGTCTTGATCTTTGTATAGAGTACTTCAAAGAAGTGTGAATATTGTGTAGCACTTGAAAGTTAGTCCAGAAAATGAGATTTTATATTACTAGGTCTGAGATATGATTCTTGTTCTAAGTGTAAAGCATTAAGGTAAAATGGTTGAGTTGATGACTCTTTTATAAGTATAGTGTGATTGCTCAAGGACTAGCAATGAATTAAGTGTGGGGTGTTGATAATAGGCGAAAACTAAGTAGTTTAGCCATTATTTATGCATCCATTTAATTATGATCCAATAACATAATTAAGCTATTAATTTGTGATTTGTACAATGTGCAGAAAAATGAGCTTATATCTACAATTGGAAATGTTATGGCACAATTTTGGAGCAAAAACAATCCTTCGGACTTGAGTCTTTACGATCAAGAAACAAGCTTGAATGAGAAATTCTCACAGGTACGCGAAGTGCCCACTTCGCGCACCACTTCGCGCATAAGAAGGATTAATTGGGCTACAGGTGCGCGAAGTGCCCACTTCGCGCACCACTTCGCGCAGGCACTTCGCGCAGAGTAGTCCGGTTAATTGTCATTTTTCTAAGGTTGAAAATGAAGGGACACATAATTCCACTCAAAGTTAATTAATGCAACCTTATATTATGGAGGACATCAGATTTTTAGCATTATTGGAGTAGAGTGGAAAATTACTATTCATCTTAGAGAGAAGATTTTGAGAGAAAACTTACCAAGATTGTTCTTGAAGCCAAGGAAGGAGTTGAAGATCAAGTTTTGAAGTGCAACAAATTAAAGAGTTCATCTAAACCTTCATCTTGTATTTTTCTTTATAGTATTTTAGACATCAATATTGTTGATTTTAGTATGAACATGAGTAGCGAAACTCCCTAGTATTCTAGGGTCATGGATGTTAGTGATTTTGTTATTTGAAGCTTGGATTGATTTTATTGAAGTTATTGATATGGGTTGTTTATTTGATTTTGATCTTAATTATTTTACTGCGTAGCTAACAATGAAATATTATCTACGAACTTTGAATTAAACTTGACAAAGGAAATTCTTGGTTGCATATAAAATCAAATAGAACAAGATTTGAATCTGGGGCATCGAGTGAAGGATTTGCAATTAAGATAGATATATACTTAATTGCCAGGTTTGGTTAAATAATAAGAGTTTGAAATGCATTCTTGTTAATGTTAATATCCTAGAAATATAGATATTGATTTAACTTGGATAGATTCATAAGAACTCGAAAGATTCTTATGAATATTATTAATCTTATGATCAATAATCCAGATAATTAAATAAATCGATTCTAAGTAGAAAAATAGCATGATTACTAGCAAGTCCATGACCCTGGAATATATTTATCCAAATTGTTATAAACATAAATTATAATTGGTGTAGTGTCACGACCCAAATCCAGTCGTGATGGCGCCCAACAATCAAGCTAGGCCAGCCAAACAAAAGATTTAATTATAACACAATACCAGTCCCCAAATGGACAGCCCAAAAAGAATATATGAGTTTAAGAACTCCAATAATATTAATACTGAACGAAAGTACTGACACTCCCAAAGATCCGGAGTCACAAGTCTAGAGCCTCTAACAAAACCAACAGGAAATAGAGAGTACGATATAGAAGTACTCAAGTCCGAATACAAAATATAAACGAACAACTGGAATGAGAGGAGAAGCTAGGCTCTGCGAACGTAGGCAGCTACCTCAGCAACTCGATGTGACAATGTAAACGCTGGAGATGTCCGTCTACTGCTCCTGTGTACCTGAGTCTGCACACAAAAGGTGCAGGGAGTAGGGGTGAGTACTAAGTACTCAGTGAGTAACAAATATATACATGTAGCTGACAGTAAGAAATCCACAAAATACCACAAAATGAAGCTACACTACAGTCCGAATCTCCTACGAACTAGCAACAATAATTCCATACAGCTACCACAGAGTAATTCAACAAATACAGATGCAATGCAATGCACATAACTGCTACGGCGTGTAGCCCGATCCCATTTAACGTCGACGGCGCTCACTGGGGGTGTGTACCAGACTCCGGAGGGGCTCCTACAGCCCAAGCGCAATACTGCTGCGGCGTGCAGCCCGATCCTCACATCAACCACTGCGGCGTGCAGCCCGATCCCATACTCAGTCCACAATAAGCAATTAAGTCACAAAACAACTCATTTTCCTTATTTCCAGTTCTCAATTCATAATTTATGAAAAATACTTTAACTTTATTAAGTTTGTAAAAGCCGGTGACTTAGCATTTCAAAAGTGTGATTACAATTTCCAGGATTGAGATCAGTGATTTAAGCAATTTTAGCTATCACATAAATATTGTCCTCTAAGGACGCTACAGATCGGCACAAGGCCCCAAACAAGGCTTACAGCCCACAAATATAGCAAATACAATGTATTTCCAACACCAACATCATATTATTCATTCCCGGGATGGACCAAGTCTCAATCCCCAATCACAATCAATTCCGCACCTGCCACGGTGTGCGAGCCACGCCCTATTAGCGTCACAATGTGCTAAGCCGGGGTTTCGAACCCTGAGGCTACAATATACACAAACTACTCACCTCTAGCCGGTCGTCGAATCGTCCGCGATGCCTTTTCCTTTGAATTTCGTTGCCTCGTGTGTAGAATCTAGTCAAATAACAATAATTGTATCAATTACGGGTCAAAGAATCATAACCCACTTCAATTTATATGAAATTCGCAAAATTACACTAAGTTGGTAAAACCCGACTTTCGGTACGATTCTCGAAAAATTACGAAAGTCTCATATTCGGAACCCTCATCTCCATACGAGTCTAAGCATATCAATTTTACCAATTTCGGACTCCATTTGCTCATTCAAAACCTTGATTTTCTAAAGTTCAAACCTAGGGTTAAATCTTCCATGAATCACCCCAATTCTTCCATTTTCATGATATAATTGCATGATATTATCAATACTAATCATAATATGAGTTCATAGTTGATTACCCGATGATTTCCCTTGATTTCTTCCTCAAAATCGCCCAAAGTCGCCCTTAAGCCGAGACCCCCAAATGATAAAATGTTTCTGAAATTTTCTACTTCGGATACACTTAACTTACAGCGATTTCCGCTTCTGCGGAAATATTTCCGCTCCTACGCGTCCGCTTCTGCGGAGTTTGGACCGTTTCTGCGGATAGTTCCGCTTCTGCGGCTAGACGTCCGCTTCTGCGGACTCGCCCAAGCGGCTCCCCTTCCGCTTCTGCGAAGGCCGCTTCTGCGGCTCCCCGTCCGCTTCCGCGCTTCCGCTTCAGCGGCTCCCTTTCCGCTTCTGCGGTCGCCGTTTCTGCGGCTCCTTTCCGCTTCAGCGCACCCGCTCCTGCGCCCATAATTCCGCAGGAGCGGAAACAACAGAGGCAGTGCACTATTTTCTGCAATTTTCCATATTTCTCCCGATTAACCATCCGAAAACACCCCGAGGCCCCCGGGACCTCATTCAAACACACCAACACATCCTAACTCCTTATTCGAACTTGTTCCAATCATAAAAACACCATCCTAAACATCAAAATCATCAATTAACCACGGATTCAAGCCTAAATTTCTTAAAAACTTTCAAAACTAACATTCAACCCAAAACCCGATCAAACGATGTCCGAATGACCCTGAAAATTTGCAGACATATCCAAAATCACATAACGAAGCTACAGAAATTGTCGGAATTCCATTCCGACCCCCGGATCAAAATCTCACCTACCATCCGGTTTTCGTCAAAATTCAACATTCGCCAATTCAAGCTTAAAACTACACCGGACCTCCGAATTCAATTCCGATTGTTCTCCTAAGTCATAAATGATCCCCGGAACTAGTCGAATCGTCAGAATCCGGTTCCGAGCACTCTAACTCAATAGTCAACTCTTGGTTGACTTTTCATATTCAAGCTTTCTTCAAACATGCTATTTGTTTCATTTTCAATCCAAATCACTTCTTACTCACCCGATATACTCTAATACTGTTTTAAAAGCATAATATATGTAAATGCACGGTAACGGGGTGGTAAATTCCCGTAACGACGGGCCGGGTCGTTACATTCTCCCCAACTTAAACAAACGCTCATCCGCGAGCGGGTTAAGAAACATACCTGGAGCATCAAACAAGTGTGGATATCTGCTCTGCATTTCCTGCTCGGTCTCCCAAGTTGCTTCTCCCATGGGACGACCTCTCCACTGCACTTTCACTGAAGCTATATCCTTAGATCTCAGCTTACGAACCTGTCGTCCCAAAATGGCTACTGGTTCCACATCATAAGTCAAATCCTCATCTAGCTGTATCGTGCTCGAAGTCCAACACATGAGACGGGTCTCCGACATACTTCCGGAGCATAGATACATGGAACACCGGGTGAACTCCCGACAAACTGGGTGGCAAAGCAAGCATATAAGCCACCTCCCCAACTTTCCTAAGCACCTCAAAAGGTCCAATAAACCTTGGGCTCAACTTCCCTTTCTTTCCAAACCTCATAACACCTTTCATAGGCGAAACTTTCAACAACACCTTCTCACCTACTGAATAAGACACATCTCGGACCTTCCGATCCGCATAACTCTTCTGACGCGACTGAGCTGTGCGAAGTCTCTCCTGAATCACCTTTACCTTGTCTAAGGTATCTTGGACTAACTCTGTCCCCAACAACCTAGCCTCGCCGGGCTCGAACCAACCGACTGGAGACCTACACCGTCTCCCATATAAAGCTTCATACGGTGCCATCTGAATGTTGGACTGATAGCTATTATTGTAAGCAAACTCCGCCAAAGGCAAATAATCAGCCCATGAACCACCAAAATCAATGACACAAGCACGCAACATGTCCTCCAATATCTGAATAGTACGCTCAGACTGCCCATCCGTCTGTGGATGAAATGCTGTGCTCAGCTCCACCTGTGAACCCAACTCTCGCTGAAATGTCCTCCAGAACTGAGATGTGAACTGGGTACCTCTGTCCGATATAATGGAAATAGGAACTCCATGCAATCTCACTATCTCACGGATGAATATCTCTGCCAACCGCTCCGAGGTATAGGTAGTACACACTGGGATGAAGTGAGCTGACTTAGTCAACCTATCCACCACCACCCAAACTGAATCAAACTTCCTCGCTGTCCGAGGGAGTCCACTAACAAAGTCCATAGTAATCCTTTCCCACTTCCACTCAGGAATATCAATACGTTGGAACACACCACCAGGTCTCTGATGCTCATACTTGACCTGCTGACAGTTTAGACACCGAGCCACATGGCTCACAATATCTTTCTTCATCTTTCTCCACCAGTAATGTTGCTTCAAATCCTGATACATCTTCGCGGCTCCTGGATGAATAGAATACCGCGAGCTGTGGGCCTCCTCCAATATCAACTCACGAAGGCCATCGACATTGGGCACACATATCCGGCCCCGCATCCGCAATACACCCTCACTATCAATAGTGACATCTCTAGCATCATCATGCTGAACTCTGTCCTTAAGGACAAGTAAGTGTGGATCATCATACTGGCGCTCTCGAATACGATCATATAAAGAAGAACGAGCTACTACATAAGCCATCACCCGACCGGGCTCAGAAATATCCAGCCTTACCATCTGATTAGCTAACGCCTCTGAACATCAACTGCTAGGGGTCTCTCCCCAACTGGAATATACGCCAAACTGCCCATACTAATAGCCTTCCGGCTCAATGCATCAGCCACTACATTGGCTTTCCCGGGATGGTACAAGATAGTAATATCATAGTCTTTAAGCAATTCAAGCCATCTCCGCTGCCTCAAATTTAGATCTTTTTGCTTAAACAAATGCTGAAGGCTGCGGTGGTCCGTATATACATCACAAGATACACCATATAGATAATGCCTCCAAATCTTCAAGGCATGAACAATAGCAGCTAACTCCAAATCATGAACAGGGTAGTTCTTCTCGTGGGGCTTTAGCCGACGAGAAGCATATGCAATAACTCTACCCTCCTGCATCAACACACAACCGAGTCCAACTCTAGAAGCATCACAATACACCGTATATGACCCTGAGGCCGATGGTAACACAAGTACTGGAGCCGTGGTCAAAGCCTCCTTGAGCTTCCGAAAGCTCTCTTCACATTCATCAGACCACACAAATGGAGCATTCTTCTGTGTCAACTTAGTCAACGGTGAAGCAATAGATGAGAAATCCTGAACAAACCGACGGTAATAACCTGCCAAACCGAGAAAACTACGAATCTCTGTAGCTGAGGAAGGTCTGGGCCAGTTCTATATTGCCTCAACCTTCTGAGGATCAACCCTAATACCATCACTGGACACTATATGTCCCAGAAAACCCACAGTATCAAGCCAGAACTCACACTTAGAGAATTTTGCATAAAGCTTCTCTTCCCTCAACCTCTGCAATGCCACTCTCAAATGTTGTGCATGCTCCTCCTGGCCGCGTGAGTATACCAAGATATCATCAATAAACACAATCACAAAAGAATCAAGGTACGGCCGAAATACACTATTCATCAAGTGCATGAAGGCTGCTGGGGCATTAGTCAACCCGAAAGACATCACTAGGAACTCGTAGTGCCCATATCGCGTCCCGAACGCTGTCTTCATAATATCCGAGTCCCTGGTCTTCAACTGATGGTAGCCCGATCAAAGATCAATCTTAGAAAATACACTAGCTCCTTGGAGCTGATCAAATAAGTCCTCAATACGAGGCAATGGGTATTTATTCTTCACTGTTACCTTTTTCAGCTGCCTGTAATCAATGCACATTCTCATTGTGCCATCTTTCTTCTTCACGAACAACACCGGTGCACCCCAAGGTGACACACTCGGACGAATGAAACCCTTATCTAAGAGTTCCTGAAGTTGTTCTTTCAATTCTTTTAACTCCGCTGGTGCCATGCGATAAGGAGGAATAGAAATGGGCTGAGTGCCCGGCACCAAGTCAATACCAAAATCAATATCTCTATCAGGCGGCATGCCTGGCAGGTCTGCTGGAAAAACATCCGGAAACTCCCTCACAATGGGGACCGTATCAAGACTGGGTGTCTCAGCCTCAACATTTCTAATGAAGGCCAAATAAGACAAACAACCCTTGCCAATCATTCGTTGAGCTTTTATATACGAAATCACCCTGTCGGACACATAATCAGTCAAGCCACGCCACTCGATCCTCGGATTACCTGGAATAGCTAGTGTGACTGTCTTGGCATGACAGTCCAGAATCGCATGGTAAGGAGATAGCCAATCCATGCCTAGAATAACATCGAAATCTACCATGTCCAGTAGTAATAAATCAACTCGGGTCTCCAGACCCCCAATAGTAATAATACAGGATCGATATACCTGATCCACAACAACAGTATCTCCCACTGGGGTAGACACATGTACGGGCAACGCAAGAATACCACGGGTCATACCCAAATGATGTGCAAAGTAAGCAGAGACATAAGAATAGGTGGATCCGGGATCAAATAAGACAGAAGCATCCCTATGGCAGACTGAGATAATACCTGAAATGACCGCATCTGAGGCACTAGCATCCTTCCTGTCCGGAAGAGCATAGAAACGAGCCTGGCCTCCACCAGTACGATCCTCGCCTCTGGGGCGACCTCTAGATACCTGGCCACCAGTCCTAGCCGACTGTGCTGGCGCTGAAGAAACAGGAGTAGAAGATGAAGGCTGATCCCTCTGCTGAGACCGCTTACGAAGCCACTGAGGACACTCTCTCCCGATATGGCCCAAATCACCGCACTCAAAACAACGGCCTGAAGATGGAAGAAGGGGCTGCTGAGGACCCCTCGCTACCGATGAATCCTGTGCCGAGGAAACAGGAGCAGAGCTCTGAGCTGGAAGAGCACTCAGTGCAGGCTGACTCTGCTGGCGGCTCTGCTGACCCTGATAACCCTGCTGGCCTTGACGACCACGATCAGATGAAACCCCACTGGACTCTGTACGTCCAGACTGATGAGACCTGAAAGAGCGACCTCTGCTATGCTGAAATTGGCCCCTAGACGGAGCACCACTGTAACTCCCAGTACCACGAGGCCTCTTAGCCTCTCTCTCCTCTCGCTCTCTGCGGCGATCCTGTCTCAATGTGACGGGCCGCATCAACCACCTCCTCAAAGGTAACCGTAGAAACTCTCTCCCGGGTCATCAATATGCGGATGGGATAAATAAGACCATCAATAAATCTCCGGATCCTCTCCCTGTCGGTAGGAACCATCCACATGGCATGACGGGCCAGCTGTGTGAATCTCATCTCATACTGATTAACTGTCATATCTCCCTGCTTCAACCACTCGAACTGACGTCGCAGCTCCTCTCTCTGAGACTGAGGCACGTACTTCTCCAAAAATACCGTGGAGAACTGCTGCCAAGTGAGGGCACTGCCCCAGCGGGCCTACGCCTCTCAAAATCCTCCCACCACTGGAAAGCTGCACCCGTGAACCGGAAAGTGGTGAATGAAACACCGCCTGGACTCTAGAATACCCGCGGTGCGAAGCATACGCCGACATCGGTCAAGAAAACCTTGGGCATCCTCGCCCTCGGCTCCACTGAATGTCGGAGGCTCTGTAACCTCTCAAATCTCTCCAAACGACGCTGCTCGTCGTCGGGCATAACTCGGAACCAATATGCAGGAGCCGGTGCAACGGGTGCAACTGGCCCACCGGCTCGGGTGTCCGAGCCACGGGGGTCCGATTTCCTCCCCCGCTGTGAAGAAGATCATGCGGCGAGTGGCGAGCAACTACCGTGCCAAGCCCGTGCACACCGATAATATCCGAGCCAAGGTCTCCCGAAGACCCGGTATCACAATAGGCACTGCCGGTCGCTCGAACCCGAGCCGCCGGAGCGTCCGCTGCTGGAATCCGGTCCCGAGTCCGGTCAACCGGTGGGTCGGCGAGTGCTGGTGCTCGCTGCCTACCTCTACCACGACCACGGCCTCCGGGTGCCAATGGTGGTCGTCCGCCACGTCCGTTAGCTCGTGTTCTCGCCATCCGCGAGAGAATAGAATATGGAAAGATTTAATTTCATGATAACACAAATCGCACGATATGAATTCAAGAAAATGAGGTTTTTCCTAAAGTTTCTGTAGCCCTTCGAAGATAGATACGGACGTCTACGTACCGATCTGCGAAAGCCTACTAAACCGGCTCATGACTCGCGAGTCCTAATAACCTAGAGCTCGGATACCAACTTGTCACGACCCAAATCTGGTCGTGATGGCGCCCAATAATCAAGCTAGGCCAGCCAGACCAACAATTTAATTAACACAAAACCAGTCCCCAAATGGACAGCCCAAAAAGAATATATGAGTTTAAGAACTCCAATAATATTAATACTGAACGAAAGTACTGACACTCCCAAAGATCCGGAGTCACAAGTCTAGAGCCTCTAACAAAACCAACAGGAAATAGAGAGTACGATATAGAAGTACTCAAGTCCGAATACAAAATATAAACGAACAACTGGAATGAGAGGAGAAGCTAGGCTCTGCGAACGTAGGCAGCTACCTCAGCAACTCGATGTGACAATGTAAACGCTGGAGATGTCCGTCTACTGTTCCTGTGTACCTGAGTCTGCACACAAAAGGTGCAGGGAGTAGGGGTGAGTACTAAGTACTCAGTGAGTAACAAATATATACATGTAGCTGACAGTAAGAAATCCACAAAATACCACAAAATGAAGCTACACTACAGTCCGAATCTCCTACGAACTAGCAACAATAATTCCATACAGCTACCACAAAGTAATCCAACAAATACAAATGCAATGCAATGCACATAACTGCTACGGCGTGTAGCCCGATCCCATTTAACGTCGACGGCGCTCACTGGGGGTGTGTACAGACTCCGGAGGGGCTCCTACAGCCCAAGCGCAATACTGCTGCGGCGTGCAGCCCGATCCTCACATCAACCACTGCGGCGTGCAGCCCGATCCCATACTCAGTCCACAATAAGCAATTAAGTCACAAAACAACTCATTTTCCTTATTTCCAGTTCTCAATTCATAATTTATGAAAAATACTTTAACTTTATTAAGTTTGTAAAAGCCGGTGACTTAGCATTTCAAAAGTGTGATTACAATTTCCAGGATTGAGATCAGTGATTTAAGCAATTTTAGCTATCACATAAATATTGTCCTCTAAGGACGCTACAGATCGGCACAAGGCCCCAAACAAGGCTTACAGCCCACAAATATAGCAAATACAGTGTATTTCCAACACCAACATCATATTATTCATTCCCGGGATGGACCAAGTCTCAATCCCCAATCACAATCAATTCCGCACCTGCCACGGTGTGCGAGCCACGCCCTATTAGCGTCACAATGTGCTAAGCCGGGGTTTCGAACCCTCGGGCTACAATATACACAAACTACTCACCTCTAGCCGGTCGTCGAATCGTCCGCGATGCCTTTTCCTTTGAATTTCGTTGCCTCGTGTGTAGAATCTAGTCAAATAACAATAATTGTATCAATTACGGGTCAAAGAATCATAACCCACTTCAATTTATATGAAATTCGCAAAATTACACTAAGTTGGTAAAACCCGACTTTCGGTACGATTCTCGAAAAATTACGAAAGTCTCATATTCGGAACCCTCATCTCCATACGAGTCTAAGCATATCAATTTTACCAATTTCGGACTCCATTTGCTCATTCAAAACCTTGATTTTCTAAAGTTCAAACCTAGGGTTAAATCTTCCATGAATCACCCCAATTCTTCCATTTTCATGATATAATTGCATGATATTATCAATACTAATCATAATATGAGTTCATAGTTGATTACCCTGATGATTTCCCTTGATTTCTTCCTCAAAATCGCCCAAAGTCGCCCTTAAGCCGAGACCCCAAATGATAAAATGTTTCTGAAATTTTCTACTTCTGATACACTTAACTTACAGCGATTTCCGCTTCTGCGGAAATATTTCCGCTCCTACGCGTCCGCTTCTGCGGAGTTTGGACCGTTTCTGCGGATAGTTCCGCTTCTGCGGCTAGACGTCCGCTTCTGCGGACTCGCCCAAGCGGCTCCCCTTCCGCTTCTGCGAAGGCCGCTTCTGCGGCTCCCCGTCCGCTTCCGCGCTTCCGCTTCAGCGGCTCCCTTTCCGCTTCTGCGGTCGCCGTTTCTGCGGCTCCTTTCCGCTTCAGCGCACCCGCTCCTGCTCCCATAATTCCGCATGAGCGGAAACAACAGAGGCAGTGCACTATTTTCTGCAATTTTCCATATTTCTCCCGATTAACCATCCGAAAACACCCCGAGGCCCCCGGGACCTCATTCAAACACACCAACACATCCTAACTCCTTATTCGAACTTGTTCCAATCATAAAAACACCATCCTAAACATCAAAATCATCAATTAACCACGGATTCAAGCCTAAATTTCTTAAAAACTTTCAAAACTAACATTCAACCCAAAACCCGATCAAACGATGTCCGAATGACCTGAAAATTTGCAGACATATCCAAAATCACATAACGAAGCTACAGAAATTGTCGGAATTCCATTCCGACCCCGGATCAAAATCTCACCTACCATCCGGTTTTCGTCAAAATTCAACATTCGCCAATTCAAGCTTAAAACTACACCGGACCTCCGAATTCAATTCCGATTGTTCTCCTAAGTCATAAATGATCCCCGGAACTAGTCGAATCGTCAGAATCCGGTTCCGAGCACTCTAACTCAATAGTCAACTCTTGGTTGACTTTTCATATTCAAGCTTTCTTCAAACATGCTATTTGTTTCATTTTCAATCCAAATCACTTCTTACTCACCCGATATACTCTAATACTGTTTTAAAAGCATAATATATGTAAATGCACGGTAACGGGGTGGTAAATTCCCGTAACGACGGGCCGGGTCGTTACATGTAGTAATTTTGCCTTGAATTATTGTTCTATTATTAAGAAGTTTTATATATATCTTGTGATAATCTAGTTTGAATTTATAATTAATTTAGTACAAATCAGTCAATAAGTTAATCACAATTCCTCGTGGGAACGATACTCTACTTACTATTATATTACTTGTCGATCGCGTACACTTGCGTGGGTGTTTTGGTCGCAACATATTCCGACAAGCTGGTTGGAGTAGGGAAGGATAAAAAAATCCGCATGAAGCTGTTCACAAGGAGTTTGAAAGGAGAAGCATTGTCTTAGTACATCAGCTAAGATCCTGAGAAGTGGTCAAGCTAGGTTAGTATCGCATCTAACTTTATGGACAGATTCAAGTATAATATAGAGAATGCACTAGACGTGTTCTATATCTAAAATTTGAAGAAGAAACCCATAGAGACATTTTTTGAGTATGCTACTCGCTGGAAGTCTCAAGTTACTAAGGTTAGACCCGCCTTTGAAGAGGAGAAAATGAACAAGTTCTTTGTCCGAGCTCAGGACCTAAAGTACTATGAACGATTGATGATGATTGAGAACCACAAGTTCTCTGACATTATCAAGTTGGTGAAAAAACTGAAGAGGGTATTAAAATTGGTACCCGAGAACTCCATATTATGGCGTGAGGATCTCTTTCAAATTTTTGTGTGTATCATTATTCAAAGGCATCATGGTTCGGAGGCACCATCCTCATAGCCCTAGAATATGGTGAATCCCTTACATATAACCTATGGCCCTGGGCATCATAGTCTAATGACATCATCCTCATCATCGAAGACAACATACATGGTTCAACGGAAATTTGCATTATATTTAAATTTATGCACAGTATACGCTTGAATTGCTTTTATTTACAAGTGAAACGGCGAACAACGGCTATCCCAGCATGAGTGATACCGCTCCAGTACACTCAGTCATATCAAACCTAGCCATCTCATAAACCGTTCACTCGCCCAGCCCTAGATGTGGTAACCGTTCTTGAAAGGTCTTCGAGGGTATACGCCGCCGATAGTTCCTGAACTACACATAGCCTAATTCCTGTTGAACTAGGGATATGTAGGCAGCTCAAAAGCCAGGGTGCGGCCCAAAATTTCCTAAATTATTTCACTCGGTCAAAATTGGCCATCGTTTCTTTGCCTGAAAACACTTTAATCCTTCCCGGGTGAAGATGGACAACTGTTGATACCCAATTTTTCCCTATATGTTTTCAATATGAGAAATACCTTCAAGATAGAATATATATGCAAATATAAGCATGTCCAACGGTTTTATTATTTTTTCCATAATTTTAAGGGTTTTAAATTAATTTATTTTTCCCTTTTATATATAAAATTCCCAATAATTATTTCCAAATTTTTTGTTTTGATAATTCATCTATTGGAATTCTATATTTATGCCAAAATATGGCTAATGTAATTTTTATATATTTTATTGCAAATATATTTAATATTTTTAAAGTTAAATTGTACATAATTGCAAAATTAGCATTTTTAACATTTAATTATGTTTTATACGCATAAACTGGATCCTATACTTTTAAATTGCTAATTATGTATTATAAATCATTTTAGAACTTTAAATTATTTTTCAAGAAACTATTTACTGTTTTTGTAAATAAAATTCGAAAAACAGTGGCTATTTAACTTATAGCCAAATTGGCTTTCAATTTTAGCCTTAATCAGCCGGACCCAAGCCCAAATCTGGAACTCACCTACCCATTTAATCTTCACCGTTGATCCCCTAGATCAATGGTACCCAATATTCCCTTCCATAATTAATCACAAACAACCCCCTCAAACCCTCTTATTTTTACGACACTCTGTCGCCCTTGTTCCCTCTTCTCTCCAACTCTCTCTCTGAATCCAAGACAAAATCCTTACTGTTGCCACCCAAACCAAACCTAATCCCTTCAATCCTCACTCGATCTATGAATTCCCATGGCTGTTTGAGATGTATACTTGTTTCTTACGTATCCTGGTTGCTCCTTTTAGTGATTTCATGGAAGGTCTTGAAGAGATCTAGTCCAGATCTTGTTCAAAACTCTTCGAGAGTCTATCTATGGTCTTTCATGCCATTTTATGGCCATCCATGATTGTTCGAGTAGGATCCATGACTTTTCCTGCTAAAACTGGTAACGTTCTAGAGTTTTCTCATCTTCTCAGGGTTCTCTGAACCCCTAGGTCTTGAGATTTTTCACTTTTCTTTTGAATTGTCTTAGATCTAGGTGTATCCATGAGTTTTTTAACTGATTTTACTTCATCTTTACTATTTTTTGAAACCCTAAAGTTTCTATTGTTCGATTCTTCTCAGATCTTTCTGGATCTGAGATGATTTAAGTATTATTAAGCTTTTTCCTCTAAAAATCTCCTGTTTTAACTAACTATTTCGGGTTTAGTCATTCTTTTCTAAAACTAGGGTTCCTTGGAGTTCTTTTATGCATGTTCTAACTGGTTTCATTATGATTAAACCATTTTCCTTGTTTGTTTTGATCGATTTTATGCTCTTACTGCTTTTAAATTGACCCTAGTAAATGCCCTTTATTTTAAGATTTTATTTACTTTGTTTCTATAATTTGCCTTTCTTTGCCTCTCTAAGTGTTAGCATGCTTTCTTTACTCTGTGTCTGTGGGTTAGCCTGCTTACTTGAGTCCTGAGATTACCCTGTTTCGAATATGTTTTCATGAATCCCTAGCCTACTTATGTCACTTTTGCATGACTATGTTCACTTTGTTCTTTCATCTTTTGCTTCTTTATGTGATTGTGCTTCAAATATGTTTTCTTGCTACATCTATGGACTTCCTATATTTATATGTTGAAAGTATAGAGTTATGACTCCCTTTAGATTAAGTCTAGTTTCCTTAATCTATGGTGATTGGAAATTTTCTTTCGAAAACACTAAAAGTTTCGCCCGTCTGTTAAGCTGATTGATTTCCTTACCCTATTTTGCTATGGTACTTATTTTTCTACTATGTTGTGTCCTTAATCAGGGCTTTATGAATTTGGTCCTACTTTATGCTATTGAATCTCGACCCATACTGTCACGACCCGGATTTTCCCCCAACATCGGGATCGTGATGGCGCCTACTCGTGGTAGCTAGGCAAGCCACTGTATTGATACTATCCTGTGTTTAACACAATTTCATAATTTATTTATCAACAAACCACAACTTTAATTAAATAAATGCGGAATACTTTATCAAAATAGAAATAACTAATTACAAGATGAAAATCATACTGAAATCCTCTACCCAAGACGTGGAGTCACCAACTCGAGAACTACTATTGAATACTACACATAAAAGTTTTAAAGAAATATAACATAATTCTGTTTGTCTCGGAACAAATAGACTACATCTAGTAACATAAGTAAAAAGAGAGACGCCGGGCTTGGAGACGTCTGCAAGCTACCTCGGTCTCAAATGTGATCGACTCCCACGCAATCGATTTACTGCTGCTGCTCCTGATCGTAACCTGGACCTGTGCAAAAACGCACAGAAGTGTAGTATCAGCACAACCGACCCCATGTGCTCGTAAGTGCCTGGCCTATCCCGGCGAAGTAGTGACAAGCCTAGGACCAGACACCCACATAAACCTGTGCAATTCAATATATATGTATACCACAGAATAACAAGAAATAACCAAGTAATAACACAATAAGAAATATCTCAAAGAACTCAACAATTAACAACAGTTAATAAGTTCACAAGGAAAACAAAGTATAATGGAAACACAAGTAATATCAAGTCAAGGAATAGCAAGCAGTTACACGGCATCACCCTTCGTGCTTTTACTCTCATCCTCACCAAATAAGCAAATAAAGTACACGGCATCACCCTTCGTGCTTTTACTCTCATCCTCACATCCATAAGTACGGCATGATCCTTCGTACATGGTTTAATAACAGGGCACGACATGATCCTTCGTGCATAATCAATAAAACATGGCACGACATTAACCTTCGTGCATAAACAATAAAACATGGCACGACATTAACCTTCGTGCATAAACAATAAATCAAGGCACGACATCACCCTTCGTGCATTATCACTCTTCTTCACCCAAATAACAATCACAGTTAAGGGCAAAGAATGAAACAGTAATTCATAAACCGTCCCAATAAGGGCAATCAATAATCATCTTCACAACAAGTCCCGACAAGGAAGAACAATAACAATTCTACAACCCGATAAGGGTTCAACAATTTATCTTCAAAATATCTCACAACAAGTATCAACAATGACTCACGGTCATACTAGACGCCAGTGTATAGATGCTCATCACCACAGCCCATACACCGCACTCGATCACATAACACATAGCAGATAATCCTATTCCCTCAAGCTAGGATAGAACAAACACTTACCTCGAATGTTTATGAACAATTCAATCCGTGGCAATGTCTTTTTCTTTCAAATTTGGCTCCAATCCAATCGTAGCTATACACAATTGATTTAATATCATCAATACTACTCAACAAACTAATTCCTAAGACCAATTACACTTTTACAACATTCTGCCCGGAATAGTGAATTTCGACCCCGGGCCCACATGGTCGGAACTCGGGGTTCGGACCAAAATCCGGTTACCCATCCCCCACGAGTTCAAGTATATGATTTGTTTCAAAATTGGACCTCAATTCGAGGTCCAATTTCCCAATTTATGAAAAACCCTATATTCTATCAAAAACAAGAAATTCTACCATGAAAACCTTTGATTTCTATTGAAAAACATGTTTAATGATGTTAGGAATTGAAAGAATTAAGTAAAAAGTGACTTACAATTGTTTTGAAGAAGAAGGAATCCGTGAAGAATCGCAAATGGGTGTTTTTGGGTTGTGAAAAGTGAAGAAATGAACTCAAAATTGTGATTTACAGGTCTCTGTGTTCGCATTTGCGAACATGGGTTCGCAATTGCGAACCCCGACCAATTTCTGGAGTTTGAAAAATAAGCTAAGGTTGGGAAGTTCGCATTTGCGAACATTTGTTCGCATTTGCGAAGTCTAGGCAGTTGCTGGGGATTTCGCATTTGCGAAATAAGGTTCGCATTTGCGAACCAGCAGGCTTCTGGGCTTTGTCGCAATTGCGACACATTCTTCGCAATTGCGAAGACAGTCAATTACTGAAGGCCTCGCATTTGCGAGGTTAAGTTCGCAATTGCGAACTCTGGTCCAGGCGTGCCAGTGTCGCATTTGCGACACTTTGTTCGCATTTTCGAACTTGGCTGGTTCTGGCAGGCATCACATTTGCGATAATGGGTTCGCATTTGCGAACCCAGCCTTGAACTGCCTTCTTCGCATTTGCAAGAAATTCTTCGCAAATGCGAAGCCAACAACTGGGTGAAAAACCAGCAGTGCATAAATTTAGAAATTGATCCTACGGCCTATCAAATCTTTACCCGAGCCCCCGGCTCCAAACCAAACATGTACACAACATCAAAAACACATTATGAACTTGTTCGTGCGATCACATCGCCAATATCACATCGTTTTCATCAAATCAAGCCTCAAATTCATGATTTTCATACTTTTGGTTTTCAAAACTTTCAAACTTGGAACTCAAGGTCCAAAACATCTCAAACGACATCCGAATGTCACCAAACTTTACGGAAATCACATATATAATATTTAAGACTTGTACCGGGCGTCGGAACCAAAATACGAGCCCGATACCAAGCTCAATTAATTCATTTCCTTTAACAATTACATCAAAAACAATTTCATAGAAAAATTCATAACTTGGGCTCTTGGCCTCAGAATTCGACTCCGAACGCATGTCCCAGTCCCATATTTTCCTACGGACCTTTCGGGACCATCCAATCTCGGGTCCGGATCCGTTTACCAAAAATGTTGACCGAAGTCAACCATATCAATATTAATATCATTTTATCCAAATTTCTCATAGAATTCATATTTTTCTATCACAAGATCTTTCCGGCTACATGCTCGAATCGTGCATGTAAATCGAGGCAACATAGAATGAGGTTTTCAAGGCCTCAGAAGCTTGAAATGATTAATAAAATAAGTGATGACCCTTTGGGTCGTCACAATCTCCACCTCTAAAACAACCGTTTGTCCTCGAACGGACAAAAGAAAGAAGTACCTGAGTCAGGAAACAAGTGTGGGTAGCGGCTCCGCATATCAGACTCGGACTCCCAGGTCGATGCCTCAGGAGGCTGACCTCTCCACTAAACACGCACAGAAGGATAACTCTTCGACCTCAACTGTCGAACCTGCCGATCTAGAATGGCCACCGGTTCCTCTTCATAAAATAGATCATTGTCCAATTGGACAGTACTGAAGTCTAACACATGTGTGGGATCGCCGTGGTATCTCCGAAGCATAGATACATGAAAAACTGGATGCACGACTGATAAGCTAGGCGGCAAAGCTAATCTATAAGTCACCCCTCCCACTCTGTCTAGAATCTCAAATGGACAAATATACCTAGGGATGAGCTTGCCCTTCTTCCCGAACCTCATCACGCCCTTCATAGGCGACACTCGGAGCAATACTCGTTCACCAACCATGAAATCTACATCTCGAACCTTACGGTCCGCATAAGTCTTCTGCCTGGACTGAGCTGAACGCAATCTCTCCTGGATAGTCTTGACCTTATCCAAGGCCTCCTGAACTAAGTCTGTACCCAACAACCGAGCCTCTCTCGGTTCAAACCATCCAACTGGTGATCGACATCGCCTACCATACAATGCCTCATACGGAGCCATCTGGATGCTAGACTGGAAACTATTATTGTAGGCGAACTCTGCTAATGGCAGAAGCTGGTCCCACGAGCCTCCAAAATCAATGAAATAGGCTCGAGGCATATCCTCTAGAATCTGAATAGTCCTCTCGGACCGACCATCCGTCTGAGGATGAAAAGCTGTACTCAACTGAACCTGGGTGCCTAACTCCTGCTGGACCGCTCTCCAGAACCGCGAGGTAAACTGCGTACCCCGATCAGAGATAATAGATACCGGCACTCCATGGAGACGAACAATCTCCCTAATGTAAACCTCCGCTAACCTCTCCGACGAGTAGGAGACAGATACTGGAATAAAGTGTGCGCTGACTTGGTCAGCCTATCAACAATGACCCAAATAGCATCAAATTTCCTCCGAGTCAAAGGAAGTCTAGTAACGAAGTCCATAGTGATCCGCTCCCATTTCCACTCGGGAATTTCAATCCTCTGGAATACACCACTAGGTCTCTGGTGCTCATATTTCACCTGCTAACAATTTAGACACCGAGCGACATATGCAACGATATCTTTCTTCATTCTACGCCACCAATAGTGTTGCCGTAAGTCCTGGTACATCTTCGCGGCGCCTGGGTGAATAGAATACCGCGAACTGTGGGCCTCCGCTAAGATCAACTCTCGAATCCCTTCAACATTGGGCACACAAACTCGACCCTGCAATCTCAATACCCCATCATCATCTAGATTTACCTGTGTGGCACCTCCCCGTTGTACTGTATCTCTCAAATCACGCAAATGAGGATCATCAAATTGCCTCTCACGGATACGCTCTAATAAAGAAGAACGAGCGACCGTGCGGGCTAACACCCTGCTAGGCTCAGAAATGTCTAATCTCACGAACCGGTTGGCTAAGGCCTGGACATCTAGAGCTAATGGTCTCTAACTGACCGGAATGTATGCAAGACTACCCATGCTGGCATACTTTCTACTCAATGCATCGGCCAACACATTGGCCTTACCTGGGTGATATAAGATAGTAACATCATAGTCTTTTAGCAACTCTAACCATCTCTGCTGTCGTAGATTCAACTCCTTTTGCTTGAACAAGTACTGTAGGCTTTTGTGATCAGTGTACACCTCACATGTCACACCATATAGATAATGCCTCCGGATCTTTAAGGCATGAACCACTGCTGCTAACTCAAGATCATGAACTGGATAATTCTTCTCATGTATCTTTAACTGCCTCGAAGCATAAGCGATAACCTTACCATCCTGCATCAATACCGCTCCAAGCCCTGTACGAGATGCATCACAATAAACTGTATAAGGCCCTGCACCTGTAGGTAGTATATATCAACACTGGTGTGGTGGTCAAGGCTGTCTTGAGCTTCTGAAAGCTCGCCTCACACTCCTCCGACCACTGAAACTGGACACCCTTCTGGGTCAACCTGGTCATCGGGGCTGCAATAGAAGAAAACCCCTCTACAAAACGACGGTAGTAACCTGCTAATCCCAAGAAACTCCGGATCTCAGTCACTGAAGCTGGTCGAGGCCAATTCTGGACTGCCTCAATCTTCTTTGGGTCTACCTGAATACCTTCCACCGATACAATGTGACCCAGAAATGCTACCGAACTCAACCAGAACTCACATTTAGAAAATTTGGCATATAGCTGGTTATCTTTCAGAGTCTGAAGAACCACTCTGAGGTGCTGCTCGTGCTCTTCCTGGCTGCGGGAGTATACCAGGATGTCATCTATAAAGACTATCACGAACAGATCTAAGTAAGGCTTGAATACCCGATTCATCAACTCCATGAATGCTGCCGGGGCATTGGTCAACCCGAAGGACATGACCAAGAACTCATAATGCCCACATCTAGTGCGAAAGGCTGTCTGAGGAATGTCAGCCGCCCTAATCTTCAGCTGATGGTAGCCTGACCTCAAGTCTATCTTTGAGAATACCTTCGCTCCCTGGAGCTGGTCAAACAAATCATCAATCCTCAGCAGTGGATACTTATTCTTTATTGTTACTTTGTTCAATTGCCGGTAATCAATACATATCCGCATCGAGCCATCTTTCTTCTTTACAAATAATACAGGTGCTCCCCAGGGGGAAACACTGGGCCTGATAAAGCCCTTCTCAAGAAGGTCTTGCAACCGATCTTTCAACTCTTTTAGCTCCGGCGGGGCCATACGATAGGGTGGAATAGAGATGGGCTGCGTGCCCAGTGCCAGATCAATGCAGAAATCAATATCCCTGTCGGGTGGCATGCCCGGCAGTCTGAAAGGAAAACCTCAGGAAACTCCCGTACAATGGGGACTGACTCAATAGAAGGAACCTCTGCACTGGAATCACGAACATAAGCCAGATAAGCTAGACACCCCTTCTCGACCATGCGTCGAGCCTTAACATAGGAATTAACAGTGCGAACGGAGTGGCTTGAGGTACCTTTCCACTCTAGTCGGGGTGATTCTGGCAATGCTAAGGTCACAGTCTTAGCAAGAAAATCTAAAATAGCATGGTATGGGGACAACCAGTCCATTCCCAATATGACATCAAAATCCACCATATCCAAAAGCAACAGATCAACACGGGTATTACGACCCCCAAATATAACTACGCACGAACGATGCACTCGGTCGACTACAATGGAGTCACCCACTGGTGTAGCCACATAAACTGGAATATCCAGAGCATCGCTGGGCACGGCCAAATACGGTGCGAAGTAGGAAGACACATAGGAATATGTAGATCCAGGGTCAAATAATACTGAAGCACCTCTGCCACACACAAGAATAGTACCTGTAATCATGGCATCTGATGCCTCTGCCTCTGGCCTGGCTGGTAAAGCATAGAATCGGGGATCCGCACCTCCCCTCTGAGCTGCGTCTCTAGGACGACCATCAACCGGCTGACCTCTACCTCTCGCTGGACGGTCTCCACATCTACGGTCTCGACCTCCACCTCTATAATCTCTACCCCCGCCTCTGGCTGGCTGGGCAGGCTGAGGGTCAGCTGGGGCCTAAATCATAGGACGAGGACCTCGCTGCTGAGAGTTGCCCGCTGCTAAAGGGCAATACCTGATAAAATGACTTGGGTCACCACAACCGTAGCAACTCTTAGACTGATAGGGTTGCTGGCCCTGACGACCTGAATGGCCTCCACGAACACTCTGAAGAGGCTGAGCATTAATAGGAGGCTGGTCTGGATAATGCCCCCGAAAACCACGATCACCTGGTCCACCCTGTGAAGCCTGAAGGGCGGAATGAAAAGGCCTGGAAGACTGGCCTCTATCAAAGGATTCTCTGCCACCAGAGGAAGAACCACTAAACCTGCCCGAATGACGAGGCCTCTTGTCTGAAGAATAACCGCCTCCCCGAGCAAGAGCCATCTCAACTCTGCGTGCTGCATTAGCTGCCTCCTGAAATGATATGTCACTCCCCACGCCCATAGCCATCCGGAGTCTAATTGACTGATTAAGCCCATCTATAAACCTGCGGACCCTCTCCCGCTCTGTGGGAAGTATCACCACTGCATGACGGGCCAAATCGACAAATCTCGTCTCGTACTGTGTGACCGTCATAGTGCCCTGATAGAGGCGCTCAAACCGCCTCCGAAGTACATCCCGCTGAGTAGCAGGGAGAAACTTCTCCATAAATAGTTCCGCAAACTGATCCCATGATAAAGCTGGGGACCCCGCTGGTCGAGTCAAGCAATAATCTCTCCACCAAGTCTTGGCGGATCCTGCAAGCCTGAATGTACAGAAGTCAACTCCATTTGTCTCCACGATCCCCATAGTCTTGAGAATCTCATGGCAACTGAATAAGAAGTCCTGAGGATCCTCTGATGTGGCACCGCTGAATGTAGTGGTAAACAGCTTGGAGAACCGATCAAGTCTCCATAAAGAATTAGAAGTCATGGATGCTCCATCTCCGGCATGAGCCGTGGTACCTGACTGAGTGGCCACAGCTGGCTGAACCACTGGTGCCTGAGGCTGAGGAGCTACTGGCTCCGGAGTACGAGCAAGAGGAGTCTGGGCCCCTCCTCCAGCCTGAGAAGCAGCTGGTGCAACCGATAATAAGCCCGCTCTGGCAATGCTGTCCATAAATCCCGCTATTCCGACCAAAGCATCCCGAAGATCCGGGGTAAATAAAGCCTCTCCCGGGACCTGAGCTGGGCCCACTGGAGCTGCTGGGACTGGAACCTCCTCGTCAATCTCAATATGAGGCTCCACCTCTAGAGTAGCTGCCTGGGGCTGAGCTCTACCCCTACCACGACCTTTGATACGGCCTCGGCCCCTCCCGGGAGCTGCTTGGGACTCGGGCTGCTGGTCAGCGGATAAAGAAGCACGTGTCCTCACCATCTGCGAAAGGACAGAATAGAAATTCAATCAGTAATTGAGGAACAAGTCGCACGACAAGAAAGAACAAATGAGAGACTCTTTCCTAACTCAATAGACTCTGGAGGACAAGTACGGACGTCTCCGTACCTACCTCTCAAACTCTACTAAGCTTGTTCGTGAGTGGTGAGACCTATGTAACCTAGAGCTCTGATACCAACTTGTCACGACCCGGATTTCCCCCCAACATCGGGATCGTGATGGCGCCTACTCGTGGTAGCTAGGCAAGCCACTGTATTCATACTATCCCGTTTTTAACACAATTTCATAATTTATTTATCAACAAACCACAACTTTAATTAAATAAATGCGGAATACTTTATCGAAATAGAAATAACTAATTACAAGATAAAAATCATACTGAAATCCTCTACCCAAGACGTGGAGTCACCAACTCGCAAACTACTATTGAATACTACACATAAAAGTTTGAAAGAAATATAACATAATTCTGTTTGTCTCGGAACAAAAAGACTACAGCTAGTAACATAAGTAAAGAGAGAGACGCCGGGCCTGCGGACGTCTGCAAGCTACCTCGGTCTCAAAATGTGATCAACTCCCACACAATCGATTTACTGCTGCTGCTCTTGATCGTAACCTGGACTTGTGCAAAAACGCACAGAAGTGTAGTATCAGCACAACCGACCCCATGTGCTGGTAAGTGTCTGGCCTATCCCGGCGAAGTAGTGACAAGCCTAGGACCAGACACCCACATAAACCTGTGCAATTCAATATATATGTATACCACAGAATAACAAGAAATAACCAAGTAATAACACAATAAGAAATATCTCAAAGAACTCAACAATTAACAACAGTTAATAAGTTCACAAGGAAAACAAAGTATAATGGAAACACAAGTAATATCAAGTCAAGGAATAGCAAGCAGTTGCACGGCATCACCCTTCGTGCTTTTACTCTCATCCTCACCAAATAAGCAAATAAAGTACACGGCATCACCCTTCGTGCTTTTACTCTCATCCTCACATCCATAATTACGGCATGATCCTTCGTACATGGTTCAATAACAGGGCACGGCATGATCCTTCGTGCATAATCAATAAAACATGGCACGACATTAACCTTCGTGCATAAACAATAAAACATGGCACGACATTAACCTTCGTGCATAAACAATAAATCAAGGCACGGCATCACCCTTCGTGCATTATCACTCTTCCTCACCCAAATAACAATCACAGTTAAGGGCAAAGAATAAAAAAGTAATTCATAAACCGTCCCAACAAGGGCAATCAATAATCATCTTCACAACAAGTCCCGACAAGGGAGAACAATAACAATTCTACAACCTGACAAAGGTTCAATAATTTATCCGCAAATATGTCTCACAATAAGCATTAACAACGACTCACGGTCATACTAGACGCCAGTGTATGGATGCTCGTCACCACAACCCATACACCGCACTCGATCACATAACACATAGCAGATAATCCTATTCCCTCAAGCTAGGATAGAACAAACACTTACCTCGAATGTTTATGAACAATTCAATCCGTGGCAATGTCTTTTTCTTTCAAATTTGGCTCCAATCCAATCGTATCTATACACAATTGATTTAATATCATCAATACTACTCAACAAACTAATTCCTAAGACCAATTACACTTTTACAACATTCTGCCCGGAATAGTAAATCTCGACCCCGGGCCCACATGGTCGGAACTCGGGGTTCGGACCAAAATCTGGTTACCCATCCCCCCACGAGTTTAAGTATATGATTTGTTTCAAAATCGGACCTCAATTCGAGGTCCAATTTCCCAATTTATGAAAAACCCTATATTCTATCAAAAACAAGAAATTCTACCATGAAAACATTTGATTTCTATTGAAAAACATGTTTAATGATGTTAGGAATTGAAAGAATTAAGTAAAAAGTGAGTTACAATTGTTTTGAAGAAGAAGGAATCCGTGAAGAATCGCAAATGGGTGTTTTTGGGTTGTGAAAAGTGAAGAAATGAACTGAAAATCGTGATTTACAGGTCTCCGTGTTCGCATTTGCGAACATGGGTTCGCAATTGCGAACCCCGACCAATTTCTGGAGTTTGAAAAATAAGCTAAGGCTGGGAAGTTCTCCTTTGCGAACATTTGTTCGCATTTGCGAAGTCTAGGCAGTTGCTGGGGATTTCGCATTTGCGAAATAAGGATCGCATTTGCGAACCAGCTGGCTTCTGGGCTTTGTCGCAATTGCGACACATTCTTCGCAATTGCGAAGACAGGCAATTACT
>JASVEL010003635.1:0-51226 GCA_032618575.1 Nicotiana noctiflora
GGATCATTCGTCCTCGAATGAGGAGTATAGTCTTCCTAAACACTTTAACATCACACATCTCTTTTCTAATCTACCTCCAGTCTCAAAATTTTCACTAACTCATAAATTTTTCAAAAATTTCGGCAGAGTTTTCTTTGTAACTAGGCCTATCCACCCGCCAGAGTGTCACGACCCTAGTTCACCAATTGTGAACATGTCGTGATGGCACCCAGTCCCCACAACTAGGTAAGCCTAACACGTTGCGGAATATACAAGCTATAAACACTTAATTAAGAAACAACGGGAAAATAGCATAAAAAGATATGTAATCCGTGCCGCTTGGCACATACATCCGCCACACAATGAATAAAACACTACCAAGATCCGGAATCCCACGGTAACACAGACTAAAAGAGAATATACAACCGTGGCTCTATGTGTAAAGAGTATCTATCAACGAGATGAAGGAAAAATGCCAACAAAAGTGTGCGTTATCATACCTCGAAGTCTCCCAGAAAGCTGCGGAATCACCTAGAGGTCTCCAAATGTGCTACTAATATCACCTAGTATGGCCCTGTTCTGATGTACCTGGATCTGCACAACAAAAGTGTGCATAAGAGTAGCATGAGTACACCACGGCGGTACTCAGTAAGTGCCAAACCTAACCTCGATGGAGTAGTGACGAGGAGTCAGGGCCCTACTGAGAAACAATAATATAATGATGATAACAATAATAAACAATTTAAATGATACTAATTTCCGAAATAACAACAATAAGATGATTACTGCAACTGTCTACAATTAAGCTAACAACAAATAACCAACTCAATAAAAACAAGTCCAGGACCTGTGGGAATTGAACCCACAGTCCCATCTTCAGTACCCCTGGTCTCCGGGAATCGAAGCCGAGCAAAAGTTATCGTCTTAGCCTTCGTTACTGCCATTTTCGCCTCCTTCCAAGCTACCTTATATCTCTCCATGTTCGCTTTCTTCTCCTCTTCGCCAGTGCTCCCTACTAATCGTAGCTAAGCTGCCTTCTTCGCTTCCACTTTGCCTTGGACAGTTGCATTCCACCACCAGTCTCCTTTATGGCCACCGGCGTGGCCAGAAGATAACCCCAACACATCTCTCGCCACCTTCCTTATACAATCAGCCGTCGTCGACCATATAGTGTTTACTTCCCCAGGCTCCCATTTTCGATAACTTTTCTTCCAACTCCTGAGCTTTATCCTCAGCCATGGTGCCCCACTTAATCCTCTGGCAGCCTCGTATTGACCTCTTCTTTCTCTTTATCATAATGCCAAAGTCCATCACCAAAAGCCTATGTTGTGTTGCAAGGGTCTCACCTGGGATAACTTTGCAATCCACACACCACCTTCTATCGCCTCTTCGGAGTAGTAGATAGTCAATCTGAGTCTTCACCACTGAGCTTTGGTAAGTAACCAAATGCTCATCCCGCTTCGGAAAACTTGAGTTTCCAATCGCTAGATCGAATGCCTTGGCAAAGTCCAAGAACGAAGTGCCCCCTCCATTTCGCTCCCCGAAACCAAATCCGCCATGAACCTCCGAATAACCACCTGCAGACGACCCGATATGACCATTAAAATCTCCTCCTATGAATAACCACTCGGAAGGCGGGATACTACGAACGATGTTGTCCAACCCCTCCCAAAAGCGCCTTTTAATCTCCTCATCCAAGCCTACTTGTGGCACGTATGCACTAACAACATTTAAAGTACACTCACCCGCCACCAATTTAATAGTCATTAGTCTACCATTCACTCGCCTGACCTCTACCACCGACTCTCTAAGATGGCTATCTACCAAGATCCCTACTCCATTTTTACCCCTCATGACTCCAGAGTACCACAACTTATACCCATCCTCGTTTATCGCCATCGTTCCGACCGACCTAGTCTCTTGGACACACGCTATATTAATCTTCCTCTTCTGAAGGATCTTCGCCAACTCAATAGACTTACTCGTTAGCGAACCTATGTTCGATGTCCCGATTCTCAACCTATATGCTCTTTTGCCCTCTATACCTCCTTTGCCTCCCGTCCCACTCTCTGAACCCGGACCCACACTCTTCCCCACGCACAGACATGCCTTTAATCTACCATTCCAGACTGCAGCCACTACTCCTACAACAAATCCAAAGAAAACTAGCTAGTGCTCAACGGACAACGAGTGAAACTAGAAGGAAAAACATAACTACAAGTACACTAGTTGAATGATAGAACTATTGGGAGCTAAAGTAACAATAATTTAGCTAACACTGGAGGAGAAACGGTAGAACGGGAGGTACCAAGTCTCGAGGACCAAACCTGTGCTAAATTGTTGCACTCGATGTAGTTGTACGCTAATTCACCGCTACCCACCGCTCTTTGCTGACGCTCGTCCAGGTTGCTCTTCTTTGCTAGTGCTTGTGGGCCCACTTATCTCCAACCACTTCGAGAATTTTCATGAAAAATACAACAAATATCTCGATCTAGAAACACAAAGGGTTGTCACCGCTAGCCCTGACAGTAGTAATGGAAATGAAGCTAGGCTTCAACAGACATAATGTTTATACAGTATATGGACGATAAGGAACATAAATGAAATTCAATCTGAAATTTTGCTGTCAATGGAATTTTCTTTTGGGAAAATGAATAAATTATTAAAATAGTAGTAGGTCCTAAATAAAGGTGAAGTACATTAATGCAATAATTCTTAACAAAAATTTTACAAAGATAATATGATATAATAAAACTAATCTGTTAACTAAGTTGAAGTAGACAAAAGGGGAAGGGAATAGGGGAGAAGGGGTCGCCGGAAAATATGTATGACAGCGGGTCGCCGGAGTTAGGGGTTGGGAGAGGGGAGGGGGGAAAGAACAGGATGGGCGGGTAGGGGACGAGGGCTGGATTGGGGGATAATATAGGGAGAGGAGAGAAGAGGAGCGAGATGAGAGAAGACTTACAGGGGTCGCCGGAGGGGGAGGGGGTCGCCGGAGGGGGAAGGGAAGGGAGGAGGTCGCCGGAGGGGGAGAGAACTCTATAAGATACAGAATACATAGCTTGACTGCATCCTCTTCATTCACCCAACTAAGGCTACAAATAATTTATTTCGGGTACGACATCTCAACTTTTTCCTTGTTCAGAAAACAGTTCCTTATTGTTTTATTGTCATATTTAAGTGTGTAATCAAAGTATGTTACTTCTGTAACATATTTGAGGTCAGTAATAAGAGCAAACTCTCTCGGTCAAAAGTTCATCCTCTCACCCTTTATTTCTGCAAAAAAATCAGACCGGGATATATTCAATTCATACTTCATCAGAAGATGAATTGCCTGATTTTGGATATTTTGCGCATGCCAAGATAGTGCCCAAAATATGTCTTCTTAAATAATATTTTCCCCTTATCAGACAATAATACCTTTGTCATGACCCAAATCCACGTGACAAGCACCCGGCACACTACCCGAGCCGAGTGAACCACCCCGTGCGTCAAGGAACAACAAAAAAGTAGGTATCATGATGAGCATGGAGAAACTTCATTCCCTTTTGAAGGATTGCCAGCAAGAGAAACTTTGATTTTTATTTTTATTTTGCAGATTTGGGAATCACTTCTTCTTCCACAAAATCGTCATCACCATCGATTTCTTTTTCCTTCCATTACTGATTTAGCAGATGATGATCCTATAGTAGCATCCCTTTCATGCTTGATTTTTTTTCGCACCTCTGCCCTAGCTTCATGAGGGGTAAGCGGGGACTTTCTCTCTGGTGTTGCATGTCAGGATTTTTCCATTTTTTGGGTGAATCCTGTGAGAAAGCACCCAAATCAAATGTAGGGATTTCACCATCAGTAGTTTTTCTAGGGCTTTCCTCAGAATTCTTTTCTTCTTCATCGAAAGGGAATGAATTGTTGATGAACTAAGGATTCCGTAAGAATTTTGAGAGAGAAATCAAGAAATTTGGGAAAGAAAATGGAAATGCTTTTTGAACAAATATGGAAGAAAAGCGTTAATAAAGGGAGAGATGTTCAGAAGCGCGGGGCTGTGGGCAGAAAAACATGAGGGGGAAGGGGGAGGGATATATATGTTAGATAGTGTATAACGTAAAAGACGACTTAATTGATATCTCATTTAATTCCTAAAATGTATATAATTAATAAATTGTGTATGCCTATGTATTTAAGCTAAGACTTAGAGTAGAAAAAATAAAAAGGTTTCATATAGTGTATAACTTGGTAAAAATCCCTATAGATATTTTGTTTTCTTTAAAAGCAGCAAACACCTTTCTCTAGAATTTTTTCTTGAAATTTTTATTAGGCGTGAGAAAATACAAAAGAAGGTCAAGGGTCTGTTTGAGAATCAACCCTGGCACTTTTTAGGAATAAGATAGTAGATTGTCAAATGATTAATTACTTCTCTTCTAAATATCTCTTATTATGGCACTTGCACGACAACCAATTGCTTTTTTTTATTTTTTGTCTGGTGAGACTTTAACAAAGGACGTATGGCATTTATCCCAAAAAAGGGGGGAAATGGAAGCAACATGTTCTTCTACAAAAACTAAAAACCGTCATGATTTGCTAGAATGTCTCCTGCCTCAAATTCTTTCTTCAAGCATTATCAAATATTACTTCGACTCAGCTCATTCTTCCTATGACATTAATTTTTTTAGCTCATTACTGCTATATTCTTTTAATTATTACTCTGCACCTTGTTGAAATCTGTTAGCAGGATCAGAAACTAAAAGAGTTGCTAATACATTCTTTCCCCTCTGTTTTTCTTCTTTCATTCTTTTTTTCTCAGCGAAGTAGGCTTGCTCATTTCATTGAATTAATGGAGATGCTATATCCTTATCCAGAACCAAAGGTGAAGAATCTCTCTCCCTTTATTATGAGCTTCTTTTGATTCTGTAGGTAAGAACGTCTTTCATTATCTGCTTCTCCCCTAAAAATTCATACATTGTGCATTTCATGCTAGTCTTAAGCACAGACGTGTCAGTATGTATACTTGTAATATAATGCTCTCATTTGCTGATAAAGATACATAAGCAGTTTCTCTTAGATTTCTGAACTGGTCCTTTTCAGCTGCATTATATAAGCTGCTGTTTGTGCTAGCTCTGGATAAACCAGAGTGGTAACGTTTAAGTCACACAGAAAGCACTTCAAGAGGTACGCACTCAAATACCTCCAAAGATGTTTGATCCGTCAAAAATCGTATGTGGAACATATTTAGATTCAAAATTGCTTGTCCTTCGAAGTGTAAATGGATCTGCACTCGTTTACAAACGATAGCTGATTGTAGTAAATAACTTTGTTGATTCACTTTGCAAATAGGACCATGTTTTTATCTTTCCGTGCTTGGTAAGAGGGAGCAAAAGATTGGTAGAGGAATAGAAACTTAATTCGTGTAATTTAAGCTCCCAAAGATTCTTTTTTAACACGTTACCAGTTTTCCAGCAAAAGATATATGTTCATCACAGTGCGGAAGGGAAATGCAGCGCCCCTGGATGCTCAGAGGAAAATTTACGCATCAACTAATCCCAAACTAGTTAAGTCATTCCATTTTAACAGGAAACAAGTTACCTTTTTACAACACATTGAATTTCTAGTATTCTTTGGAAATGTAAAATTTATCTCTATAGTAGTCCACTAGTCCTTAACCAGGTAACAGACGCTCGTTACAAACAATTGCAATCACAAAATAGTTGCAGGCAAGCTTATGGAAATTCCAATGTATTCATGGGAGACTTAAGTATAAAATTTGGCGAGAACTTGGAAGGACTCGGCAATCAAGTTGCACCAGCATGCACTAAAGAGAAGATAAAAGCGATGCAATCCAAAATATTTGGCCGTCTCCGTCAGAACCCCAGACGGCTAGGGAAAACATCACGACCAAAGACCACGACGCTGTTCTGAAAATATATCTAAAAACAAATCTAGCCTAATAACAATAGCCTATCTGAAGACATCCTTGCTAATACAAAATACATTTCATACATTTCAAATAGAGGCTTCTGTCTGTTGTCCCTCTCCCACTTGGCGAATTTTAAACATTCAAGTTGCACTTTTGAGGGGCAGGTGACTACACCGATAATCTCTTACTGAATAACAAGTGCTTGCTCAACCAAAATCAAGACATCTGGTATGTCCAATATCTAGGATAAAGAAAATGCATAAGCAAAAGGAGCAGAAACATTTCCACCCAGGTGAATTAAAACCAATAAGACAACGTACCACCAAAGAGATTGAAAAGCTCTACAGAAACAAATCTAGATCAATCCCTGGCGTTGTAGATCCGTATATGTCTTTTTGTTGTAGATGTTGCCCTCTTGATCTTCATATTCTTCTTCAAGATCTGGGCGCCACTTATTCAGGCCTTGTTTTTCTTGGATTCTTTCCCAAAGTTGCTTGGCTTCCTGTTACACAACAAAAAATGTGCATCAGAAGCTGCAGTAACAAAGGATAAAGGAACAGCTAGCAAAAACAAAAGCTAGAAGCTGTCATACTAATTTGACTTGCATCCGTGGATCTAGGTACTAATATAACCAAGATGGTAAAAGATAAGCTAAGACATCATTTAAGAGAGAGAAGAGGAAAAGAGAGTAGGGCTCTTTGAAGCTTAGTTGGCAGAAGCAGAAAATTGCATCCACTGAGTTGCCAAACTACAACTGCACTTTGTATCCTAACTATCTTTATAGGAAGAACGGAAGCAAAGAATGATGCCCCGAAGAAACGCATCATCGTCTGTCCAGACATGTAAAGAGGTACATATGGTTATTAAGCTACTGAAATCACAATTTTAATAATTAAATCATGACGGATCAACAGCAGAATGTTAAAAGTAACCAAAATTACTACTCAAGAGCTACATGTTAGGGGTCTGGCTCTTTGAAATCAGGCGTGGCGTGGTCATGGAAAGGATTTGGCATGATGGCATTGTCATTTGCCTATGTGCGGATGGAAAACTAACTTGTGGGACAGTGGGGGCGGCAATGTTAGTGGCAACAAACTGTTGCACGGCCAAAGCGTTCCGTATTACACCAAGGCATGAGGTTGGTTACGTGCAAAATAAAGGCCAAGATTTTGAGGGAGGCAAGATGAGGTTAGCAAGGTCTTGACAGAGCTGTGTGGGCAAGTGAAGGCATCATGGCATGGCATGGCATGGGCACCGGGCAGCATCAACATGAGCACTTAAGCGTATGGGAAGTGCCAAGGTCGGGCTATGCTATGGAACATCAAGGCGGGTTGATGACAAAGGCTAAGTAAACTTAGGCAAGGTGCTAAGGTAAAATATAAGCAATGGCGCAGGTGAAACAAGACGGACAAGACTGAAACTCGGCCAAGCATGTGCGAGTGGCATCTGCGGCTATGTCATGGGCGGCAGGCATGCCAGATTGGCATTGGCGGGAGGCAGTGTCAAGATACCAAAAGCAAGCCTAGGGTGTGGAGCAAGCAAGGCCGAACACGCACATGCAGCGCACATGGGAGCAGTTGGGCAGTTTCTTTTGGTTGTAACTGCACGATTTCTTTTGGTAACTTTCGCTGCCCAAAATTAAACTAAGGCCAAAGACATGAAAATTTGGCTAAGTGTTGAAAGGCTGAGTCAACTTGGAGACTGCTGCACGGAGGCAAACCTCAGGTCGAAGAGGTTTACCCCTGTGACACTACACATGGTGTCTCAATAGCATGGTTCACAAAAATATCGCACTTGAGACGTCAATTAACATATAGTGTTATCAAAGGCGAAAAGCGCAAAACACCTCCAAAGCCCGTTGGGGTTTTAAGCGCAAAGTAAAAATAAAGCATGGGCTTCAACGAAGAAACGCACAAATGAATAAGAAATACAAATAGTTATGCGTAGTCCAATAACAAATATATGGATAAAAAAATTGAAAATGTTATAAATAGAATTTTATTTAGGGTGAATGTCTATATTTAGAGAGCTAGGGTTTATTACTTAGTGGCTAAGTCATCCAATCCCTATAAATAGAGAGTTCTATTCCATTGTAACTCATCCCAAAATTCAATAAGAATTCCCTCTCCCTACTTTTCTTTGCAATACCCTTCTTCTTCTTTTATTGTTTTATAACACGTTATCAGCACGAGACTCTAACCAATTGAGTAGAAGCTTTGTGATTGAGCATAATGATTGTTAATTGTTCCATGAACTTCCTTCGTGATTAAATTCTGAATTTAAGGTATGTATTTTACCATATTTTTCTCTTTTATTCTATAATTTAATTTTAAATACAAACAAAAAAAAAATTGATTATAACTCTAATGGAGTTAGTAAGAAATTATAACGACTCGAAGTGGTAAAATTTCTATGTCTTGCCATGATCAAAGTCAAGTATGATAGCGGTACAAGAAGTGAAAACCCGTCCCATTGAATTTGATCCATTCTAATTCCCTTAGGAGAATGTGATAGCAATATGTGATAAGTCTGAGAAAAAAGACAAAATTATTACCATAAAGGTATCAATGGATGTGGACGTGGTAATAGACAATATGTGATAATTCTGAATTCCCATTGAATTTGATCCATTCTAATTCCACTTACTAGCCATCGTTTTTGCTTTGCATTTTTCTTCTGCATTTTATGTTCCTATTTTGATCATCGTGATGAATCTAATATTTTCTCCTTTTGTCTTTTTATTATCTAAAACCGAGGGTCTTTCGGAAACAGCCGCTCTACCCCTTCGGGGTAGGGATAAGGTCTGCGTACACACTACCCTCCCCAGACCCCACTTGTGGGATTCTACTAGGTCGTTGTTGTTGTTGTTTACATGTCATTCTCTCCCTAGAAATTAAGGCAAGAGCATAAGTGAAACTCCACCCCTCTCCTTTTCTTCCCAGAACATCCATTTACATTAGAAAGATCACTCATATGGGTTTACTGATTGAGGAAGAAACCTTTTGCTAAAACCTTACCTAATGTTTTTTCATCTGATAAGATGACTTGGATCAGTACTCTAAGTTTGAATAATTTGTATGTAGAGAGCATGCTTATAGGAGTACATTGTATGATAAGTTACCTTTGTGTAAGTCTCAAATGATAAGTCATTCATAGACAGTATCTTCAAGGGATTATATGTGTCATTGGATGCAAATGTTTATAGGTTACATCCTGGACTATGAAGAAGTCTAACCAAGGTAAGTAACAGTTATGTCTAATGATCATGTGTATACATATATGTCTGCCTTTGAGATGAATAGCATCGGTGTTATCAAAGGCGAAAAGCGCAAAAAGCTCTAAGGTCCGTTGCGGCTTTAAGCGCAGAGCGCAAATAAAGCGTGGGCTTTAATGGAAAAAGGCACAACGGGAGAAAAAGTAAAAATATGCATAGTAGTCCAAGACTAATCATTATAAGCAATATATGGACAAAGAAATTGAAAAACAATTCATGATAAAGTGAAATATCAATTGTTTAAGGTCGCCTTTTTGGGATTACACTCATTGGCAACGAAAAGTATGTGCTAGAGCTTTGATGCGACAATAAAGCGCCCACAAATCGAGGCGAAGCGCTCAACGTGCTTTGGGCCTCGCTTTAGGACTTAAGCGCGCCTTTGACAACACTTGTAGCATACAAGAAGTCAATGTGACTAAACTGCAACTCTACCAATATTTCATTTCAATGAGTACTTGATGTTTTAATTCGTCTAACATCAAGATAACTAAACAAATAGCATTAACTATGAAACAATGATGAGTAGAGATTGCAGCTTAGAGAAACATACTTCGATTGATGTGATCTCATTGAAGTTCTTAGTATTTGGGATACCAAGACAACGCATTCCATGTTGATGTCTCCATTCCTTGAAATGCCGCTCATAAGCCCTACGGCCCCAGTAACTATGGTTTCCACATATCTCACACTTGAACTCCTGAAAGAATTCATACAAAAGTGCCTAAGAACTCATATGTCTAAAAAGGTGTCATAGAGATGAATGACAAATCTGATCAACCATCCGTAGCAGATAACACCTATGGATCCAACAAGCAATTAGCTGTATCATTTGGATATTACAGTAAAGAAAAAGGTATTATTACATGCATGCATCCTCTAATTCTCTTACAGGACCCTTTTTCATCTCTTTATTTTTCTTTCTTCTTTTTTCTTTCAGTACTATTTCTAGGCAGGTAAGGGAGTTTTGATGACTAAACTTCTATGGGGCCTTGATTTGGAGGAGAATGGGTGTGTCTCGTCTCCAAATTTAAGTTATTAGCAGCACAAACTGTACCAAGGCAACACATCTGTAATGAGTTGAGCTTAAACCAGCACAATCCATAGGTCTTCTGGAACAAAAAGAAAGACTATTTCAGACCCCCAAGCAAAAATTACACAAGTCAAACACCTGTTAAGAGCTAAAAACTGAGATTCTAATCTTTAAGTCATGCCTTGGAACTATGCAAGGAGATAACACATGTCAACATCAAAAATACAAATGGAAACCGCAAGTACAACAAAAATTCACTCAAGGAAAAAATAGCAGTTAACAATGTGACCACCGACCCATAACAGACATCAAAACAAAGGTCAGGCAGCCTACCATACAACTACCCATTAAAATCCCACAAAGTGGAAGCCTACCATACACTCCCAAAAAAATTACCTGGCCAAGGCCGTGGAGCTTATACAACCAGTAAGGAATAGGCTTCCCATCCCAACCCATAGGCAACTTCAGAGGATTATAAATTTGTTGGTCTTCTTCATCACTCTCAGACTCAGCCTGTACATCATCCTGTAGAAAACATCAAAAAAGCAGTATCATTAGAAAGGATAGCAGCTCATACATAAGTCAAGATACGCTAAACGAAAAACTAAAACCAATTAATTAGTGTGACGAAAAGTCTCCGAGGAGCATGTTTTATGGTTCTGTTAAATTCATCTACTCCTGAGAGTCACAGATTTTAGAAAGCTCAAGCAAGTTCAGTTGTAAATCTTTCTTATTAGTCAATGCACTAAATTCCATGGGGCTTTTCCTTTATATCTGCCATTTCAACGGGCTATGATCTCAATGCCACGTGGTAGTTCCAAAATTGAATACTATTACACTCATTCGGACCAAATTGTCTCTAATGATTCACAAAAATACACTCATTTATTTTCCATTTTCCATTTTCCTTTCATTAAAATGCTGTACTCAAACCCCACCTGTGAAATATGAACAGCGCAGAAGACTGCCCACACTTGTGGAACATTGTACCAAGTCCTTCTTATCACATTTTAGAACTGTCAGAAGGGGGTTATCTCTGCAACTTCCAAGGGCATTTGATTATAGCAGATGTACCATATACAGAATTTTTTACAACGAGTTTGAGTATTTGGGGAAGTGGCTTGCTCCGCAGATACTTGTGTAAGACAGAATCACTGCCTTTCACGGAGCAAAGAGAAGAGGTACTTGTTCTTTCTAGTTGAAACTTAATTGAGGATGATCTTCTCCTCAAGTACTGTATGTTTTCTTGTTAATATTTTAAGAGCAAAAAAGAGAGTACGTGGGTGTTTAGTGTCATTAACCCATATTTTAATTAAGAGTTTGATCTCTTTTATGATGGCTGGTGCTTTCTTTCCCATATGAGGTTGCAGGTTGCTCATGAATTACCTCTTCACGTTCTGCCTCCATTTCTTCATATGTCAAAGCCTGTTTTTTCTCAACATTCTCTCTTGTCCGCACAATTGTCTGAGGGGAAATAAATATTAAGAAGAAAGTATTAGTGGACCAACTAAAGGTTTAACCATCATAAAAATGAGTACCATGATTGCTGTCCACTCAAACATGACTTCAAAAACTGAAAATACGGTAGCACATAAAAAATCTGTTTGTGAATTTACTCCGCATTCATTTGTATGTGAGCATGTTGCCTTAGATATCTTTTCCTTTGGGAGATAAGAGAAGTGTTGTGTCACCCACCTCATCCAACAGATCACATAGCTTTCTTATCTTTGCTTCAATAAGGGCAATCTCTTTTACATCATCACCCACTTGAGGAGCTGGCTTAACACCATTTTGTTCTGGTTTCCTGGAGCCTTTTGCAAAATGCTTTCTGTCCAGTTTTTCTAGCGGTGTATGCTGTCCAAAACATCAAACAACAAATTTATGCATGTCGAAACCACTTCGCAAATAATTTGAAACAGGAAGCAATCAAATGCACAAGCATATACGAGAGACACTTTATTATTGGGTAAAAATGCTAATTCTTGGGTAAAGATGCTAGCAACTAACCTTCGTAAGGAAAAGTCTCTCAGCACGTTGCTGAATAGTACCTCCGGTCTTCAATCCTAGAGCACCCAATGCCTAAAATAAATGACACAACATTGAAGTACATTTCAACATTAAGCACCCTAAAGTCGTGCAATAATATTTAGAAACCACAGAATATAGTCTACATCATGGGAATGACATATATGAGAAGTACACACAAATAAAACATGATAGTAAGCAGGGAAAGAGGATTAAAGAAATATGGAAAAACGAGAAACTGGTGCACAATTTTCTAACATCAATCAGCAAAACGATCTCTTGTTTTGGCATACAAGTTGAGCTTGACATAACCAAGTCTTAAACAAAGCCCAATGAGAAGTTTGAAATGGTAAAATCAGAGTTCTGAAACCCACATATCCACAAACTGCAATATCAATGGGGCCAAGGGAATCCCCAACTATCACACAATCCATGCAGTACAAAGTAATAGTCAAAGCTCTATCCACAAATCTCTTCTAAATGTGCATTTATCATAATGATTGCATGAATACAAAGAGAAAGCTCCAATGATAAAATGAATAATAGAAAAAGAAGAGGAAAGGCTTCTTTTTCTTTTTCTTTTTTCTTCTCTTGGGGGTGGGTAAGTGGGGAGGGGAGGGCTTGTAATTTTGCTAACAAAATCAGTTGATAAAACAAAGTATTTAAGACTTAAAGAGCACTAGTACACCATGCTGCCGATGAGGATGGAGGCTACACCGTAGGAGACTGGACAACCAAAGAGTTAATTAACAGTAATATGGTCATCGCAAAGAGAAACACTAAGAGTTTAAAATAAACATTAAAAATAAAAGATTAGGAAAATTATGTGGTTCAAACTACCAGGCTCTGCAGATCTATAAACCATGAGATATGATTAACCAAAAGCATCTTGAATGATTAGACCACATACTTAAGGGAATTTTCCTGTCATAGAAAGGTTTTTGAGACCAGATCATTCTCACGATAGAGAAGACTAAATAAACACTAGGGTTCTCGTCTTGAATCTGGGAGTTCAATTTCAATAGCATAATTTTACTTGACCTCCTATACATCTGCGACAAGTCAGTCCAAGAGCAACTGACTTTGAAACATAATTGACCTAAAATAGTCAGAAGAAGAAACTAAATGAAAAATGAAAAAAAGGGTAAACATTCCAACGAAAGGCTATAAGATAAGTTGCTATAAACATGAAGCCATCCAGAAATATTGATGTTTAGATGCCTTGTGTACGAATTTTTTAGGGTATACAAAAGCTGTGACAATGATATTAGTCCGCAATAGAAGCAAAAAAACATTTTTGTCTGCGCTGCTGATTCAGTTTCACAGTACGGTGCTTGTACCATCAAGATCTGATTCTCTTATTTGGAAGGGTGATGCAAAAGGGAAGTTCACTGTTAAAAGGTGCTATAAACTTCATGTGAGACCTCTCAGCCAGCATACCACTTTGGCCATGGAAGTGCATCTTGAGGAATATGGCACCTCCAAAGGCAGAATGGTTTACTGAGTTGGTTGCTCGTGAAGCACGTTTGACTCATGAAAATCTTCAAGAAAGGGGGATCACTATGTGTAGCAAATGTCCACTTTGTGAGAGGCAAAATGAGGGCATTGACCATCTTTTCGATCACTGCTCTTTCACCAAGCAAACCTGGGATCTCTTTTCCAGTATTATGGGAGTTAACTGGATACCGCCAAAGACAACTATAGAATTGCTACAGGCTGGTGCATTAAAGGGATGAGAATGACAAAAGTGAAACTTGGAACTCAATCCCCTGTGCTATCTGGTGACAATCTGGAAAGAATGCAAGAATTTTTTAAGGCAAAACTGATTCAGTAATTAGTATTAAGTACAGATGCATCTCTCTTCTATTTTTGGTGTAACATGGCTATTGCAAATGACACAGATGCCATGATAGATTTTTTGAGCCCTTTACATTTACAGCTGTAAAGACCTTTGTAAGTTATTTTTCAGCATCTTCTTGCCACTGGATGCTCAATAAATTACCTTTAACAATAAAAAAAAAGGTTTCCTAAAGAAGATAGTTAACAAAATCAAATAGGAGAAAACATGCTTTCGAGATGGGAATCGGCATCCAACAAATTCCATGGTTCCAGTATAAATGACATAAAAAGAAAAAGGAATGACACCACAACAAGCGAATTTGTAGGCGCTGTGGGAACTTACTAAGTTATTACTTTCAAATTCAGAGAAACCATGGAATTAACAAAAAAAAAAGGGGCAAATTTTGGTTATTTTCAACTGCCTGATTTCTATGATCCATTCCATGATTTTAAACATCCAATTGACATAAAATGGGAATCGGCATCCAACAAATTCCATGGTTCTAGTATAAATGACATAAAAAGAAAAAGGAATGACACCACAACAAGCGAATTTGTAGGCGCTGTGGGAACTTAGTAAGTTATTACTTTCAAATTCAGAGAAACCATGGAATTAACAAAAAAAGGACAAATTTTGGTTATTTTCAACTGCTATCCCTACCTGATTTCTATGATCCATTCCATGATTTAAACATCCAATTGCCTCTTACAGTTAATATGATAAACTAAGTTGTCTCTCATCCATTTAAAGGCTATAATCTGTGTGGTATTATTAGAAAATGAGGGTGCCCGTTATTAAAATTCAAGATTCACTTCCAACTGTTAAAAGAAATCTAATGAAGGCTGAGTGCCAATCAGACTATCTACTCAAGTTGACCCATCAGTTCATTTTGATGGAACCTAATAGCTTGGAATTTAGTACAGCTATTTTCTTCTATTTCCTGTAAATCAGATAAACAGGCCATTATCAGCCCATTAATCTGCTCAGATTAAGTGCATGAAGAACACCTAGTTCCTATGAACCACTAGTGTATCCTCAGGTTAACATCTTCCAATTCTTGACGGCATTCAAGTTCCCATAAAAAAGACATAGATCTGAAACGATTTTAAGGCAGGCATTCAAGTTCCACCAAAGAAAACATAGATGAGAGAGGATTTTTTCAAAGTTACAAAGAAACAATACCTCCTTTAACTTATCAGGTCCCTCTATCATCAGCTCCTCAACTGTACTATAAGAATTAAGATCAATCACAGTATGATTCTGTGGAGCACTTCCATTTTCCTGACTGTTATTTTCCCATCCTTCTACCTTGCCTATTGTCCACTCTTCTTCGAATTCACTTGCTACCTGTCAGAGATTAGTTATTAGAATAGAAGTGTATATGGAAGTGTTTTTTCTTTCTTTTGGAGCGGGGGATTGGTGGGTGGGGAATAAGCCAGGTATCATTTCCAAAGCGCACATAAAATTTAATCATAAACAGCACAAAAATCAATCAAATTCAAAGATAGAACTCAATAATACTGCATCTTACTTGAAAAAATTTCCCAAATTAATCATTAAATGCCAAAGTGAAAATCATATTCAAAGTATGACAGCATAACCTCCTCTAATCGAGAAGCTATAATCCTTAAACTATACTCTTTCAGCAGCATACAATTCAGAGAAGTTGATATCATGTCTCTTATAATGAGACATGGGTCTGCAATGACTTCCACAGAGCAAGAGCGTCCACTTACACCAATATACAAGTCACAAAACCCACAAATTGCATTAATTTTTACAACCGGATATACAAAACCTTCTCTGATCATGTGTTCACTAAACTCTCACATTTTATTAAATGGAGAAAGGACAGTAGTACACTTCCCGACAATGTAAGAGAGGAGCATGTAGCAAGTAAGCAATTGTCACTCAATAATAAAGGATTGAGAAACAGAATGTTTATAAAAGAAAACAGCACCTTTGAGAATATCCTATCAAGATCCTGCAAGGGCTCTGTCCGCTCGAAAAAATAGATTAGATACTCCAATAGTTTCTGCAAATATTCTCGGTACGGCCTGTAAAAGAGAAAAAAGACAATAATGCAATCTCATAAAATTAAAGGAATCATGAAGAGGAGGGGTAAAGGGTTTTCTACATCGAGATTTGAACTACATAGGAACAACAAGATTTCACCCAAGCAAACAAGCAATTACTGAAGTAGCTGTGATTTCAAAGATTGCTTCCTGAAAGTCTATACTTCATAAAACTGTACTAAGAAACAGACTCTAAATGATATTATCTGATGTGAAAGATCGAATATTCTACACCAACTACAGAAATTTTTACCTTGTTGACTTTGCTTTACGGGGAATCTTCTGCGGTTGGGAAAATACATCAAGATAAGCTGTGTATTCAATTCGCGCACCAAATTTGGAGTTGTAATACTCGTTAAACAATTCGTGCAAGTCAAGGTATCGTCCAGAACCTTCCTGTCAAATATGTCAAAATAGCAAAATGGAATATAAGACAACTAGTATCATACAATTACCAAGAAGCATACATGAAGAAAGCAATAAACACTTGGGAGGGGGGCGCACATCAACCAAACAGTTCCTGCTTCAAAAGTTATACAAAGTTACAGCAAAGCATAAACCCACTGCAAATTCATTCAACTATTATTGAAAAATTCACATCAAATGCCGGCCTGTACATTGTATGAACCTCTAGTTGTCTCTTTTGCAGTAAGTAGACAAAGGAAGCTTACTTTTCAAGTCTCAAAACCATACCTAGTTCCCCTGACAAGCAGTTAATAAACCCAATGACAGGGCATATGCTTCTATACAATGGAATTGCCTCATCGCAAAGTTGTAAGATCGGTGTTCTTTGACACACAAATGTTGTATCAGATAACAGAAAATCCTCACTTTCAGGGAAGAACTAACCGATAAAAAACAAATTCTGTCTAGCCAGCTGGTAGCTGCATATATTCAGCAGCAAAAAGATGCTTACAACGTAGCTAATGCCCAACAAATAAAGGCTTGTAAATATGTAGTCAAAAACGTCATAAAGGAGTACTATATAAAGCCGCAGTATCTGTGAATATCTTAAAGTTCACGTTGAATGCAGCAATAATCAAAAAATTAAATACAAGCAGCTAATTTCCTGCCAAAAAAGCAACAAGGAATAGACAAAGAGCGACACTAACCTCGCCACTAAACTCGATTTGTGGTTCTTCTTTGAGGAGCTGCTCGTAATCATCGCTGGCATCAATAACAACACGTGCAGCAGGATGCCTTCTATGGTATTCCCGAATCTAATAATCACCAAGCACAAATAAACAGAGCAAGTTTTTCAAACTAAGCAAAATAAATTGAACTAAGCAACAATAGAATAGTACAAAAGATCTTTAAAAAACGTCATTGTTTTGACCTCTTTTAATCTGTCATAAAACGCACTAAATACGTTTGTTCCAGTTGCTGTCTGGCCTCCAAGAGCTGCAATTTCATCCTTCCTCGCACCGTCTTTGTCTTCATAGATATCTACCTATAACACACACACTAATGTTAACTTGACAAATTACTAAATTCAATTCAATTGCAGAAAGGAACGAGAAATTACCAGCTTATGTGTAGTGTCAATGATTTGCTCGATCATGTTACGAACGCGGTGGCTTTGGTGGAGTCGGTCCTTATTAGTAGCCGGCTCGGTCTGTAGATCCTTGACGACGAGACGCTCGAGCCGCTCAACTTCCTCGTGCGATGCACGAGTCACCTCCAGTAGAGTCGACGACATTGTCCTTCGACTTCCACTGTTGGCAAGTTACGTTCTGCAAAGGATTAGGGTTCTGTCTCTTTCTTTTCACCGAGAGAAGTTGCCGGTTCAGGGAGGTCGGTCTTGCCGGGTTGGAGTAAATTGAATGGAGATGTGGAGAATAATCATTTATCCTCCTTATTTTTAGAAGAGATAATATTTACACAAAAATCATTTGGACACCTAAATTTTAAAGACGACATTTTACCCCACTTTTCTAAACTTAAGTAAATTTAATTACCCCTCTGCACAAAACATGTAGTTGTAGCAGCTATGCATGAAGGCAAAAAAAAAATTTTAAAACTAATTTATAGGTTCATGTGTCACTTTTTAATAGGATATTATAACTAATTAACTTAATATTATTTTTTTCTCTTTGATTTTTCATTTTTTCTTTTTTAACATGAATATATTATGTTAAACACAATTTTTTTTCTAGTTTTACAAAATTAATTTTTGCAGTTCTTACACAAAATAAATATTTAAAAAGAATTGAAACACTCAAGGAAAAAAATATTTTTCAAAAACATAAATATTTTGTTGGAAACATTTTATTCAGCTTTAAAAAAACGAAAAATATTTTGTTAAAACTATTTTTTTTTCGATTTTACTATTTTTTCAAATTTTATAAAAAATAAGTTTTTACAATTTTGTTAAAAAATAGTTTTTTTTAACAAAATATTTTTGTTTTTCAAAAACTGAAGAAAAGAAATTCAAGCAAAGTATTTTCGTTTTTGAAAAATGTTATTTTTTTCTGTTTTTAAATATTTTATTTTTGTAAAAACTGATTTTTTTTGTATAAACTGAATTTTTATTCCGAAAACAGAAAAAATAAATTTCATTTTTAACAAAATATTTTTGTTTTTAAAAACTGAAAATATTATTGTCAACAAAATACTTTCTTTTTTTTAAAAGTATATATTTTTGTTTTTTTAGTTTTAAAAAAAATATTTTGTAAAAACTAGGAACACAAATTTGTAAATATAATATTTTTTTTGTTTTTTTGTTTTTTAACATAAAATATTCATTTTTTAAAAAAGTAAAATTTAAAAAAAAATGAAAAAACTGAAAATAGGGATGGTGCGTGTAACACACATCCATCATAAAACTTTGTTCAGTTTTTTGAAGGGGGTATTAAATTCACTTAAGTTTAGAATAGTGGGGTAAAAGGTCGCTCGTAAAGTTTAGGTGTGTAAATGATTTTTTCGGACAAGTTTGATGGGTATTTTATGTATTATCTCTTTTTAAAACCTAAAACATTTTTTTTCAATTTCCAAGTATAAATTATTTTTACTACTTGCACATGTATTTCATACGAGTATTATTTTTACATAATATTTATTAATATATATATATATATATATATATATATATATATATATATATATATATATATTTGAAAAATATTTGATTTAGTTATAAATTACAAAAAAAATAGCATTCATAAAAGTCAAAGGCTCTCTAACAAACTTTATTTATATTATACTCATCACATTATCACTTAAATTTTGATATATCTCCTTTTCAATATTTTATTGCTCCAATAGACGATGTCGGAAGCAGCGTTCTTTGATTAACTTTGTCTTTTCTATATCCTTCACACATAACAGTTTCAATTGCACTATCAAAAAATTATCTTCTCAAGATTAATTACTCTTTTCTGGAATACTCATACCTTGCTTTTTTTATTTTAATGTACACATCATGTACAATCTCCAGCTTCATCATATACATCTATAAGTACTTTTTTATACAATAATAAGTGTTAATGTTCTTTTTTTTTAACAAACAAGAAATAATATATTAATAACTACGTAATGTTTCGTACATAATAATCATAGTTTGTGTCACACGTTGATTATGTAAGCTTGCTAGTGTATTGCAAGCATCAACTCATAAAGACTTAACAAAAATATAGAATTTTGATTATTCACTTTCCACAATATTGTTTTCAAAATAAGAGGGTAGTACAAAAAATTATTTTCCCATGTCTTTGGTCTTTTTTGCTAGATGATGAGTTGTCGTATTCCCTTGCTTGAAGATGTAATGGAGGATTATGTTCTCCTGGTACATGAACCACCTGCATTCATTAACAACCTTATCATATAGTTTATTACCTTGTTGTATTGCATGGATTACCTCTGTGGAGTCTGTCTCAATTTCAAGATGGAATAAACTCCATTCTTTTGTTGTTTTAAGTCATTCTTTCCGTGCCTTCATTTCTATTTCTAATAATGATCCGTTTGCATGTGTGGATTTTGCAAATTCAACCGCCCATCTCCCGTTAGTGTTTCTAAAAACGGATCCAATGCCATATTTCTGGTTATGGTTGTAGATAATGGCATCTATGTTTTAAACTAGCCTCTTGGTGGCTTGTACCACTTTATTTAGTAGGAATTTTTGATGGGGTTTTGATGCTCTTTTCTGTGAGAAGCTTGAATCAGAAGCTCTTTGAGTAAATTGAGCATCATTAATAGGGTTGACAGTATTGTTTTGGTCGTTGTTATTTCTATTACGCCATATATTCCAGATGATAAATGGGGAGAATGAATTCCAATCGATCTAGTTGTTATATTAAGAGAATAGTTAAAGTCTTTTACTTGTAGGAGCCAGTGTTAAAGTTCAAATATTATCTAATTAATAAAATTCGATAATCAAGTTAGATAAAAGTTGGGAAAAATGTCCACATATATCTCATGTACTATATTTCTTATTTTTAGAAGAATCAAAGAGCTTAAAATATCTTCATCGGGGATCCGCGGTCCTTTCTTCACATTAGCATTGTCACAACATGGAGCTCTCCTTTCTCTGCGTCATTTTACTTATTAGAACTTAGATTAAGACTTTGAAAACAAATCAAATGCGACTTAGATAAAGGCAAAATACATAGTTTACCCATCCAACTTGTACTCAAATCCCTATTACACACTCGTCGATCACAGGAAACCTTTTATACACCTAACATTTCAAAAGTGTGTCTAAGACACACCATTTTGATGACGTGTTGCTCGCGTACTTTACACGCATAAAAGGTGAGTGGAGTGTTAAATTTTGCATCTTAATCATCATTTGACGCCACTTGTCCAGCTTTTTCATTTTTTTAATTTTTTTTGAATATTTTATTAATTTTTTAGAAAACAAATCCACAAATTATTTTCCACCTTCTTCCTTTACTGTACTATCTCCTTCTACTGTCACATCGTCAGACATTTTTGCCAAGGTCTAAAGAGGAGAGTAAACGAAAAAATAGTGTTCTCGTATTTGAGCACTCATTGAAAATTGATATTGGTAATGATTTATTTTTTAAATTCTCCAATTTGGTGTTTATCTCAATATTGGGAGGGTCATATTAAACTTTTGGTTAATTTCATCTTTTACAACATCAAAAATTTATTAAAACTTTTCACTAGTAAATTTGAGATTTGTAATTACAAGGGTGGGATATTTAATGTGGCAAAAATTAAAGAGTAATGGTGAAGTATATGTGACAAGGAAAATGAAAATTGATGATGAGTTTATACGTGTGGGATGGTGGGTCTTGAAAGTAGCAAAGATAAGGTAGTAGATCTTTGATCTTTTGCATCAATCTATTATTGTTGATTAAAGATTTGATGCTAGTACAGAATTACTCGGCTTGGGAAGGAGGGGCAGTCGTGGTGGTACAACTTGGGGAAGGAGGGGTAGTCATGGTGGTACAAATTGGGGAAGATGAAGAAAATAAATATAATTGTAATTTCAAGTATTTTTTTAAGTCAATAACACGTGGCATGTTATTATTGGTGCGTGATTATACTTGCTGATAGAAAAGTGGTTAAACAGTGAAGAGGTGTGTCTCAGACACACTTCCAAAAGGTTGGGTGTGTAAAAAAAATTTCGTGACCGACAGGTGTGTAATAGGGATTTGAGTACAAGGTCGATGGGTAAACTATGTATTTTACCTTAGATAAAAGAAGAGTGAATAAACAAGAAAAATATAATACAAATTTAAAATAACCTTACTTTTCGTTAACTAATTATTATTATAGGACTAAAATTTACACTGTAACTTGATTTTTGCCTCTTACTAAACTTGTTCTAATTACTAATATTTTTATTATTTTGTCACATGTATATTTTTAGTGCTGCCAAACAAAAGAATAAATGTATGAGACCCGCAAGAAGCAATCATACGAAGAAAATTTCTGTAAATTATATTTTTTTTTTTCACAATTTTATCTTAAATAAGAATTTAGGAGTTTAAATAAAAACGGTTGTTTAGGATAATTAGTGTAGAAACTTCCTTAAGGCTAAAAAAAATGTAATCTCGAACTTTAGATTGACATGGTAACCAAAGTATATTAAGAAAGGTTTTCTTGAAAATGATTTAGTAATAAACAGAGAGTACGCAATCAAATAAAGGAAAGCAAAGCGATGATATGTTCTATGTTCCAATCCCTAAAAGCGAAAAGAAGATCACTAAAGCAAGAACAAAGAAACTTTTTGTAGAATCATGTTTAATTTGCCATCCCAATTCATGGGCACAAACAATAAGTGCAATTATATCCACTCCATAACATTCGGACATTTAAATTAATCAGAAGTCTACGGCGATCATACTATCCTTAGAATTAAATTTTGAATTCATGGTTGATACCAAATTAAGAGGGGGGGGGGAGGAATAACATGGTCATTACTTAAATTATCTGCTATGTCATTCATATAAACATGATTTTACAAAATTACAGAAAATATAAATAGTTAAATACATTATAAAACGGAGCCTTGTGCATGAAACGTTGGTTGCTTGGCTATCAAAACTAGGCATATCTCAATTGCATATATTTTATGCTTTTTAATATTCAAAGTAAATGTGTTAGTTTAGTAAAGAGAATTTTTCACAAAAGACATTCATTAAGACCTAATTAGCAATAAATAGAAACTCTTTCCTATATTACGTGATATAGATATGATTTACGTTATTTTATGATGTATATAGTGTATTAAACGAATTGTATTCAATAATACAACATGAAATGACGCCGCACAAACAAGGATTCCTGTAAATCATGGTATGTATTTAGGTGTATTAAGCTGTATTAAGCGGGGAAAAAGTAATGTTTCAGCGCAAATCATGGGAAGGTGAATCTGTATTTAGGTATATTAAGTTGTATTAAGCGGCGTCATTTCACAAAAAACGGGAGTTATACTATAAATTGGTGAGAGAAAAATATTTTGTATCATCTAATAAGGCTTAAATATGGGAAAGTATTAAATTTAATTTTTTTGCTACAAAATAAAAAAGGTTATTATATTATGTAAAATTTTAAAAAGGTATTTATATGTTATAAATGAGGTACTAACCTATTCTATAGGTGGTAAAATTTCCTTTAGTAAATAAGGAGCGATGTTTTAGTAATCTAACTTTTGACTCAAGGGTTTCTCATTTTTAATATAGATATGTAGACATATAGTAATCTAACTTTTGACTCAAGGGTTTCTCATTTTTAATATAGATATGTTGACATATAGATAGATATAGATTATGAGACTAGCCTTTAATATGCATGCGAATAACATTATTAAATAATATATTTTGACTTATAAAATAAAAATGAAGAAATGAAGAAACAATGTCCCTCTAGACAATTAAAATTTAACTAAATTTAAATCCATAAGAAATTTGACTTTATCATAAATTAAATATATACTAGTCAAAATAATACTATAGGCCTTGTATGATCAGGTCAATTAATTAAATATAATTAAATCTACTACTATACTATAAATGGGGATAACCAGGCAGCTCATGGTCAACATGTCTACCTGGCCCAAGGATAAAAATGTAATTGCAACTACAACCTAACACGTGGAGCACAGTTTGACAAATTCAAATTAGCTGCATCCGGTTGTAAAATGGATCAGGAGGCTGTTTCATAATTGCATACATTAGCCCTTATAGACACGTATTACCACTTTCTTCTATGTTTGACACGTGGTTACTAGAATATAAAATTTATGTCACTATACTGCTCTCTGCTTACTGCTTACTCTCATCGTTACCTCTAATGTTCCGTTGGGAAATTCTGACATCTCCGAGTTCAGTTTACGCGCATATACAATAAAGGTCTGACTATCCACGCTATTTAGATTTAAGATTCAGTTTGTTTTCAGTCTTAACAATGTTTCCTTCTCATATTTTGAACTTGGATAGAAGATTTTGAGTACTTTGTCTGAAATTTTAAGCTAATTGTTGATATGTTGTTGCGCTCGCTTTTGTGTGTCTTCACTTGCTCTTTTTCGGGCTTAGTCTTAGTTTTTATCTATTTGACCTTTATCAAAGTGCAGTAAGAATGGATTTGAGTATGTTATTATACAAACTGGATTTGGGTTTGCATTAAAAGTGTTTGAGAAATTGCCTGAAAGAAACTACCCAATTTTTCTTATTATAAATGTTAGCTCACAACTTTAACTGATTTAAATATGTCGTGTAAATTTACCAAAACAGTTTTTGCTGTCATTTCTTCTGATCAATTATATATAAATAAGAATATCTGAACTTCATAACGGCATAAAAGTTGCATGCTGTAAGTTCTTTTCAATCCTTATGGCCTCACTTTATTGGTCAGGTAATTTTAAAGCTTCACATAGGGCTATCAACTAAATGAACTCTTATCCATCCTCAGTAGATGTTAGAATTATCTTCCTCGAAGTTTGATGAGTTTGGTTGTAATAAAAAAATGTTTAAATTTAAATAGTATAATATCGTTATCTCTCCAATTTATTACTAACTTTTAAAGAATTATTAAATTCACCACAAACAAACAGTGGATTTCACTTCAATTTGCATGTGGGAAAATCTTCACACGTCAACTGATACCTGTGCTACAAAATTGATTTGTCTTTTTTAAACACCTCCATAGTTAGTGAAATTGTACAAAAATGGACGGGGACGGCTATGTTCTGATCAAGATTTGAAAGGTAATATAGTCCCTTGTCTGTTTCCTTTGCTTGATAAACCAAAGTTGGTTCTCTTTGCTTCACAATGAGCTCAACAGCAACATGATTTTTACTATTCTCCATTTTGCAAGTTCAAAATCCTGTATAAAATAAAAAGAAAAAAAAATGTTAAAAGGTATTTAGGTGGCATGTCATAAAACCATTAGTAGAAAATAAGTGTACCTAAAAATAAAAAGTACCTATGAGACAGGAATTTGTAATTAATGTTCTGATTTTGAGACTTAGAATGGTGTACTTGTTGGTGTGGAAATAAATGAATACTGGAAATATTTATATAGCAAATGCATGAGTAGAATAATTGGCTATTTGTTGAGTATTGGTTAACAAAGATGTACTACTGAAAAGGACTGTAGGAGCTGTTTTTATATTTAAAGCTATTCATAAGCTGTCTTAATGGTGGAGGAGAAGAGTAACCCCAAAAAAATGAAGTTCTAATTTTATTTTTATTTTATTTTTGAAGTGTTTGTTTTGAAAAATGAGTTCTAAGAAAGAATTTGCTATTGTCATGTGGGTGTGGTAGGCTACTGGCCCCAAAACCAAAAAACTTCCATTGCTAAATTATTTTCATTTACAAGTTGTTATGGTTACTACTCTTTGTTAGAGCGGACTTTCACTGAATAACAATAAGGTTATGTTTTTCGTTGCTGGAGTAGTAGACTTGCTCAATAGCTGTCTTTACCATTCTTATATGAGGACAATAGACACACACAAGTTAATAAATGGTTAATACTGGAAGATAAACTTAGACGTCACTCGGAATAGTTGGCATGTCTTCTATGAACCTCCAGATTGTATTGCTGAATTTCTCAACTTTCTTATTTTCCTACTAATTTTTATTTTCTACCAGAAATAACCTCTGGAAAAAAAATTTGGTATTCGAATGTTTTGTTTACTGGCCATAGTTCAGTTAATAATCTTCTTCATTGCTAATGATTCAATAGCAATTTCTGCAACGCAGAGGATTGCATGGTGTTTAAATATTTTTGTTTTTAAATTTCTTAGTTTATTCAAAAGTTTTTAAGTTCTTACAATATTGAAATAAGATGCCATTTACCTCTCCCAACTCAAAAGACTATCTTTTTGAATTCATTTTCAAATTAGTTGAAAGTTTTTTCCCCTTGACAAAGGTTTAGAAGAAATACGGTGTTAGATAGTACAGTGAAAAACAGGTTATAACTTATTAGGTTAAACTTACAGCAGTTAATTTTCCTGACCAAAAACTTCTTCAATTAAATGTCTTTGCTCTTTATGCTTCACTTATAGTTATAAGATACGGTTCGGTGTAATTTCTTGATAAATTTTTTATTCTACTAAATAATTTGTCGCTTGAATGAAACTTTAGCTCATACAGTAGGTATCCTAGCGAAGCGTACCAAAAACCCTAAAGAAATTTCAGAGAGATTTGAGAGAGATTTAACTACATAATGGGTTAAGACGGAAAAAAACCTAAACTAATAGAAAAAATAGAGGAGTTGTTCTATTTTCAAGCTGCTAATCCCATTTTTGTTTTCCTTTTCTTGGTAATTTCTTACTCCCCAAAATATGAATTTATTTCATGACCATGTTAGTTTTTTCTATTCAGTTCGAGTTTTTGGTGACTTTCAGTGAACCCCTTTATGGCTTTCTAATGTTTTATAGATAAATAGATTCACGTGGATTTAATATATATATTTTCCAAGCTATATACATGAATTAAGAGATTAATTAGATATTTATACATATTTGATAACGAATTTAGCTTTTGTTCTATATTAATTTGATATAGTTGTAGAAACCTATAAATCTTAAATGTTGGATTCGCATATGCGTACTTCCCACAGAGGTACATTTGAATGATTTTAAGATTACTCGCAGAGACATAACATGTTAATGGACATAAGAGTACATACCTAATATTGAAATTCGCCATTGCACCTTCTACCAAGGATCTGTTCATTAGCAAGTTATTAATGTTGTTGCTATTTGCTTCTGTTGGTACCTCTGCAGCAAGCTATAACCACTTATTTCTTATGTTTTAATTCTTATAATTGTGATTTTGTAGGACTAATGACTTCTGACCAAAAGAACAAACATGTCTGCTCAGCAAAGTCAGAAGCTGAAATGAAGCTTAGGCGACATGAAACGTATAGACTAATATCTGCCGAAAAAAAAGAAGCACTATTACTACAACGACGAACAAAAAGACAAGAGTCAAAAAAAGGTAATTTGTCCGACAATGATGATTTCCATAGCACTACTGAAGCTGCATTTGACTTTCAGCAATAAATTGTTCCTTTGGTAGGCTCTTCAGCAACATGTTAGAATACATCTTCTGTTCTTTTATTTTTTACAAGTGTCGCTTCATGGTTTTTGCATGTGAGTTTAATTAAATGATGCTAAATGTGTGATTTTTTCCCTATTAGTCAACGAGCCTCACATTGATGCTTTGCCGGTTACAATTGAAAAGCAAAATAATATAACTTATCCCTTCTACTCCTTTGAAAAAGGCAAGTATCAAGGATACACCATTGAGTTATATATCTACGATACACAACGTGTTTATTACTGCTAATTTATTACTTTTTTCCATTAGGCTTAACGTCACATGCATGTAATGAAAACAATAGTATGAGCTCAAGAATGGCTGGAAAAAAAGGTTTGCCCCAATCTTTTATTATGATAGTGTTGTATATTACCTAATTGGTAGTTTTTTGCTAATTATACCTAAATATACAGGTTATAACTCACAAAAAAAAAGTTGTTCATACGTTGGTCAATTACAATCTGATTATATTCCCTTGAAAATTGTGCCTAACTGTAAATTTTGTGGTGCCAAAAAATTTGAATATGAACCACTTGGATTTTGCTGTAACAATGGTTCGATCAAGTTAGTTTCACATGAGATGCCTGTTGAATTACATAATTTATATTTAGGAACTACCGAAGAATGTAGACATTTTCGAACATATATCAGAATATACAATAATATGTTTGCATTTACATCACTTGGTGTAAATTATGACAAAGAATTAGCAAAAAGAAATCGTGGTATATATACATTTAGAGTTCAAGGAAAGATGTATCATTTTATCAATGATTTACTTCCTCCCAGTGGAACACCAAGAAATCTACAATTATATTTCTACGACAACGACAACGAATTAGCTAATAGAATGGCTTGCTCAGACAAAATCCACAAATCAATAGTCAAAAAACTAATGAATATACTGAGAATTAATCCATATTCTACTTTCTTAAAATCCCTAATAGATGTTCCAAATCTATCGAACTACAATATTGCACTTAAATCTGACTCAGGCTTGGATCAACGTGTATACAATCTTCCTACTACATCAGAAGTTGCAGGGATATGGGTTGAAAGAGAAATCACTCAAGTTAGTTCTATACCTCATATTCGAATCTACACACACAGCAATAGATCTCAAATAGTGAACTACTATTACGGATGTTATGATCCGCTACAGTATCCACTATTGTTTCCATATGGTCAAAGCGGATGGCACTGTGGCATTAAAAATATTATACAACCAAAAGATACTTCTAAACGTCGAGCCTATTGTGAACACGAAGAATTACCAAGTATTAGAAATATGTGTTCTGTTGATGGGTACCTTGACATGGAAGCTCAAAATCTTGAAAAAGGAAAACGAAAAAGAGATAATATCTCTCTTCGTGAATATTACTGTTATAAATTCCAAATGAGAGAAGATGAAATAAATGAAACTTTGCATTTTGGAAGATTATTCCAATAATATTCAGTAGATGAACACATAAAACTTGAAACACAGAGATTGGACTTTTTTTCATTCAATCCAGATCTCTTTAGGATAGAAATGCTACAAGGGCTCATTGATGTTTTAAGACTTGGAGAAAGAGACGCTTCAAATATAGGAAAGCAAACATTCCTTCCTGTTACTTTTATAGGCGGACCAAGAGACATGCGTCGACGCTATATGGATGCTATTTCTTTGGTACAACAATTTGGAAAACCTGATCTATTCATAACGATGACTTGTAACCCATCTTGGCCCGAGATAAAAGAGCACTTGCTACCAACTGACGAAGCACAGAACAGACCTGATTTAATTAGTCGAGTTTTTAGAGCAAAGATAGAAGAACTAAAAATAGATATATTAAAGAGAAATATCTTTGGAAAAGTTGCAGCTTGTATGTATACTATAGAATTTCAAAAATGCGGTTTACCACATGCTCATTTTCTTATTATACTTACTAATGAATACAAACTACTCACTCCAGAATCTTATTACAATATTGTTCGTGCTGAGTTACCTGATTGTAAAGTTGAAGAAATTTTATATAAACTTGTCATCCAACACATGATACATGGACCGTGTGGTAAGTTAAATCCTACAAATTCATGTATGCAAAAGAAAAAAGGTTGTTGCAAATTTAATTATCCAAGAAGCTTTGCTGATCAAACATCAAAAGGAAAAAATTCTTACCCAATTTATAGAAGACGGAACACAGGACTTGTGAAAGTCAAAGATCATTATTTCGATAACTCATGGGTTGTCCCTTATAATCCATTCTTACTTGGAAAATTCAATTGTCATATAAATGTTGAAATTTGTTCAGATATTAAAGCTGTTAAATATATTTATAAATATATATGCAAAGGACATGATAAAATTGCATTTCACGTACATGACTATGACGCAAATGTTGAAGTAGATGAAATAAAAGAATATCAATCTGCTCGATGGGTATCACCGCCTGAGGCTACATGGCGCTTATTTGGTTTCCCTATTAATGAAATGACACCAATTGTTTATCATCTTCAGTTACATCTTGAAGGACAACAATTTGTTTTTTTTAAGAGTGTATCAAGTATAAACTCAAATATAAATAATCCTATGATTAGAAAAACAATGTTAACAGAATTTTTTGATATGAACAAAACAAATAAAGATGCAATAAAGCTCAATCTACTGTATAAAGATGTCACGACCCCAAATCCGGTCGTGATGGCGCCCAGCACATTGCTAAGCCAGCCTGACCAATCAATATCAACAACGGAGCTAGAAGCTCTCTTTAGCCCATTTAAGCATATTAAATCACGAAGCAATAGCGATACATATAACGAAAACGGGGAACCAAGTCCCATAATACATCAACTCCCATAGACCGAAGGATCAAGAGTCATGAGGCTCTACTGAACATGAGCGTATAAAGGTTTACAAGATACCAAGTGCGGAAAGAAAAGTCGATACAGAATCAAAAGACAGTAAGAAGGAATATCGGGTCCTGCAGACTCTGCAGCTACCTCGTATATCCCATAGATGTCGCCTCGCACAGCTACTGGATCACTGCTGAGAGGTACCTGGATCTGCACACAAGGTGCAAGGAGTAAAATGAGTATTGCCAGACTCAGTGGTAATAAACAAGGGTAAGACAGCGCACATAAGAAATCCGCAATAAGCCACTATGTAAAGCTGTAAACAAATACCCTGTCACAGAATCAGTATCAACTGTACCTGTACCATCAAGTATCAGCAAAACAGTATAACAGCTAGCAGATGTAGCTAAATGCAATGCAATGCATGATATGACCGCTACGACGCGTAGCCCGATCCAATTTGGGTACCCGTGCTCACTGTGGGGGTTCGGACTCGGAGGGGCTCCTACTAACCCAAGCACAATATCACCGCGGCGTGCGGTCCGATCCAACATATATACCGCAGCGGGCGCGCGGCCCGATCCACTACCAGTCGGCTAATATGCAAATACGACCTCGCAAGCTCAAAAGTAGATTTGAAAACATCTTTTATCATTTTTCGATTGAAAATAGTAATGTCAAGTTCCGGAGATTGGAAATAGCATGATAACGTAAATAGCTACGGATCGGTAGTAACTAACATATCAATATTATAAGACAATGATAACGATCCTCGCGGGATCCAATAACCGGCTCACGACCCACATGTATACTCAACCGCCCAAGAAGGGGGTTCAACGGCTCAAGAGTAGCCAATATCAAAGTATAATATGCAACCATCCGAGAAGGAGGTTCGACGGCTCATGAATAGCCTAATATCATAACACAGGATCAGCAAGTCGGACTAAGCCATAGTCCCCAATCACAATCGACCCCGCACTCACATGAGAGTACGTGTCTCGTCGCTATACAGCGTCACAAAGTGGTATACCGGGGTTTCGAACCCACTGGTCATCACCCACATCTATTACTCACCTCAATACGACGCGACGACTACTCCGCAATGCCCTTGCCACGAGAATCAAGCTCCGCACGCGTAGAATCTGATCAAATACAGTAGAAATACAACAAATTAGGCCAATGGGACGACACCCAATCAATACAACTCAATTTACACCAAAATTCCCAAAGTTGTCAAAACTCGACTTTCGGTACGCTTGTTGAAAAATTACAAAAGTCACATATTCGGAACCCTCATCTCAATACGAGTCTAAGCATATCAATTTTACCAAATTCGGACTCCATTTGCCCATTCAAAACCTTGATTTCTAAAGTTCAAGCCTAGGGCTAAATCCTCCATAAATTACCCCAAGTTCCTCCATTTTCATGATATAATTGCATAATATTATCAATACTAATCATAGTTTAAGTCCATAGTTGATTACCTGATGATTTTCCTTGAGTTTCTCTTCAAAATCGCCCAAATCGCCTCTAAAGCCGAGACCCAAATGTGTGAAATGTTTCGGAAATTTTCTAACTTCTGATACACTTAACTCACTGCGATTTTCGCTTCTGCGGGCCATTTTCCGCCCCTGCGGAACCGCTTCTGCGACCAATTGGTCGCTTCTGCGAACCCAGGCCTATTTGGCCATTTCCGCTCCTGCGATACACGGACCGCTCCTGCGGGTCCGCTTCTGTGGAATTTCTTCCGCCACTGCGATCCTTTCCGCCTCCGCGATCAAGAGTCCGCTCCTGCGGACTCGCCTATGCGATCGACCTTCCGCTTATGCGGACTTCCCATCTCTTGGCAAATCCCGCTTCTGCGGTCTCCTCTACGCTCCTGCGACGCCGCTTCAGCGGAAAGATTTCCGCTTCTGCGAAGCCAAGCGCTCCTGCGCCCCCTCGTCCGCTCCTGCGGACTCGCTCCTGCGCCCCCATTTCTGCAGGAGCGAAAACAACAGAACCAGAGTCAAAACCTGCAATTTTTCCACATTTTCTCCCGTTTAACCATCCGAAAACAACCGAGGACCCCGGGACCTCATCCAAACACACCAACACATCTTAATACCTTATTCGAACTTGCTCAAATCCTCAAAACACGTCTAACAACATCAAAACCCATAATTCGCATCGAATTCAAGCCTAAATTCCTTAAAACATTCCGAATTACACAATCAATCAAAAACCCGACTAAACAACGTCCGAATGACCCGAAATTTTGCAGGCACATCCAAAATCACCTAACGGAGCTACTGCAACTGTCGGAATTCCATTCCGACCCCCAGATCAAAATCTCACCTACCGTTCGGATTTCGCCAAAATTCAACCTTAGCCAATTCAAGCCTATTTCTACACCGGACCTCCAAATTCAATTCCGATCGCTCCCCTACGTCACAAATCACCTCTCGGAACTAACCGAATCATCATAATCCGATTCCGAGCCCTCTAACCAAATAGTCAACTCCGGGTTGACTTTCCTTATTCAAGTTTCTTTCAAAAAGGCTATATGCCTCATTTCCAATCCAAATCACTCCTAACTCACCCGATAGACTTTAACATTGATATAAAAGCATAAAACATATAATTTCAACATAACGGGGTGGTAATTCCCGTGACGACGGGCCAGGTCGTCACATTCTCCCCCTCTTAAGCAAACGCTCGTCCTCGAGCGGGTCAAGAAACATACCTGAAGTCTCAAACAAGTGAGGATATCCGCTCCGCATCTCCCGCTCGATCTCCCAAGTGGCCTCCTCCACGGGTCGACCTCTCCACTGAACCTTAACTGATGCAATCTCCTTCGACCTCAATTTTCTCACCCGACGTCCCAAAATGGCAATAGGCTCCACATCATAGGATAGATCACCATCAAGCTGAATGGTACTGAAGTCTAATACATGAGACGGATCTTCAATGCACTTCCGGAGCATAGACACATGGAATACTGGATGGACGCTGGATAAGCTGGGCGGCAAGGCCAACTCATATGCCACCTCTCCAACTCTCTTAAGTATCTCAAAAGGACCAATGTACCTAGGACTCAACTTTCTTTTCTTCCCAAACCTCATGACACCCTTCATAGGTGAAACCTTCAACAATACTCTGTCACCAACCATGAAAGACAACTCTCGAACTCTACGGTCCGCATAACTCTTCTGACGAGACTGTGCTGTATGAAGCCTCTCCTGGATCAACTTTGCTCTATGCAGAGCATCCTGGACTAACTCAGTCCCTATCAATCTAACCTCACCAGGCTCAAACCATCCCACGGGGGATCTACACCGCCTGCCATACAATGCCTCATACGGGGCCATCTGAATACTCGACTGATAACTGTTGTTGTAGGCAAACTCAGCAAGTGGTAGGAACTCGTCCCACGAACCACCAAAGTCAATCACACATGCTCGCAACATATCCTCCAGAATCTGAATAGTACGCTCAGACTGCCTATCTGTCTGGGGTGAAATGCAGTACTCAACTCAACCCGCGTACCCATCTCTCGCTGAAATGCTCTCCAAAACTGAGAAGTGAACTGAGTACCCCTGTCGGATATGATAGACACTGGAACTCCATGCAACCGAACAATCTCTCGAATAAAGATCACTGCCAACCGCTCCGATGAGTAGGTAGTACTAACTGGAATGAAGTGAGCTGACTTGGTCAATCTATCCACAATCACCCATACAAAATCAAACTTCCTCGCCGTCCGAGGGAGTCCAGTAACAAAGTCCATAGTGACTCTCTCCCATTTCCACTCAGGAATATCAATGCGCTGAAATACACCGCCGGGCCTCTGATGCTCGTACTTAACCTGCTGACAGTTGAGGCACCGTGCTACATGTCCGACAATGTCCATTTTCATCTTTCTCCACCAATAGTGATGTTTCAAATCTTGATACATCTTCGCGGCTCCTGGATGGATAGAATACCGCGAGCTATGGGCCTCCTCCAGAATCAACTCACGAAGGCCATCAACATTGGGCACACATATCCGGCCCTGCATCCTCAATACGCCGTCACTATCAATGGTGACATCTCTAGCATCATCATGCTGAACTCTATCCCTCAGGACAGCCAAATGTGGATCATCATATCGGCGCTCACGAATACGATCATATAGAGATGACCGAGATACAACACAAGCCAATACCCGGCTGGGCTCCGAAATATCTAACCTCACTAGCCGATTGGCTTGCACCTGAACATCATAAGCAAATGGCCTCTCCACAGCTAGAATATATGCTAAGCTCCCCATACTGACCGCCTTCCGGGTTAAAGCATCGGCCACCATATTGGCCTTCCCCGGATGATATAATATAGTAATGTCATAATCCTTCAGCAACTCAAGCCATCTCCGCTGTCTCAAATTAAGGTCTTTCTGTTTGAACAAGTGCCGGAGACTACGATGGTCGGTATACACCTCACAAGACACACCATACAAATAGTGCCTCCAAATCTTCAATGCATGAACAATGGCGGCTAGCTCCAAGTCATGAACAGGGTAGTTCTTCTCATGCGGCTTCAACTGCCGAGAAGCATAAGCAATTACCTTTCCTTCCTGCATCAACACACAACCTATCCCCACTCTCGAGGCATCACAATAAACGGTATATGAACCCGAAGCTGATGGCAATACTAACACTGGAGTTGTGGTCAAAGCTGTCTTGAGCTTCTGAAAGCTCTCCTCGCACTCATCCGACCACACGAATGGTGCACCCTTCTGGGTCAATTTAGTCAATGAAGAAGCAATGGATGAAAATCCCAGAACAAACCGGCGATAATACCCCGCCAAGCCAAGAAAACTCCTGATTTCTGTAGCCGAGGACGGTCTAGGCCAACTCTACACCGCCTCTATCTTTTTCTGATCAACCCGAATACCATCACGAGACACCACATGTCCCAAAAATGCTACGGAATCGAGCCAAAACTCGCACTTGGAGAATTTAGCATATAGCTTCTCCTCTCTCAATCTCTGCAACACAATACTCAAATGCTGAGCATGCTCCTCCTGACTACGGGAGTAGACTAGAATGTCATCAATGAACACAATCACAAATGAATCCAAATAAGGCCCGAACACACTGTTCATCAGATGCATAAATGCTGCTGGGGCGTTGGTCAGCCCAAACGACATCACAAGAAACTCATAATGACCATATCGGGTCCCGAATGCAGTCTTCATAATATTTGAGTCTCTGATCTTCAGCTGATGATAGCCTGAACGAAGATCGATCTTAGAAAACACCCTCGCACCCTGTAACCTGATCAAACAAATCATCTATGCGCGGTAGAGGGTACTTGTTCTTCACTGTCACTTTGTTCAATTGCCTATAATCAATGCACATTCGCATGGAACCATCTTTCTTTTTAACAAATAATACCGGCGCACCCCACGGAGACACACTAGGGCGGATGAAACCCTTATCCAGAAGCTCCTGAAGTTGCTCTTTCAGTTCTTTCAACTCAGCTGGTGCCATCCGATAAGGAGGAATGGATATAGGCCGAGTGCCCGGCACCAAGTCAATGCCAAAATCAATATCCCTGTCCGGCGGCATGCCCGGCAGGTCTGAGGGCGAATACATCTGGGAAGTCCCTCACAACAGGTACAAAATCAATGCTAGGAGACTCAGCTCCCATATCTCTCAAAAAAGCTAAGTACGATAAACACCCTTTTTCAACCATCTTCTGAGCTTTTAAGAATGAAATAACACGGCTAGGGACGAAATCGGTCGAACCCCGCCACTCGATCTGAGAAATACCAGGAATGGCCAACGTAACTGTCTTAGCATGACAGTCCAATATAGCATGGTACGGAGACAACCGGTCCATACCCAATATAACATCAAAGTCCACCATCCCCAACAATAACAAATCTGCCTGAGTCTCCAGACCCCCAATAGTTATAACACAGGATCTATAGACATGATCCACAATGATCGTATCACCCACGGGGGTGGATACATGAACAAGCAAATCTAGACTACTACGAGTCGCACCAAAGTGATGTGCAAAATAAGAGGACACGTAAGAATATGTGGACCCTGGATCAAATAGAATAGAGGCATCTCTGTGACAGACAGAAATGATACATGTAATCACTGCATCGGAGGCAACCGCATCACGCCTGTCAGGGAGTGCATAGAATCGTACCTGGCCTCCACTGGATCGCTCCTCACCTATGGGGAGACTACGAGAAGACTGACCTCCACCTCTACTAGCCTGAGATGGTGCTGAAGAGAAAGGATGATCCCTCTGCTGAGACCTACCACTGCGAAGCCGAGGACATTGTCTCCTCGTGTGGCCAAACTCACCACACTCGTAACAACTACCGGGAGCTGGAGAAGGGAACTGAAGGGATCACCTCGCCACAGATGAACCCTAGGCTGAAGAAGCAGGTGTAGAACTCTAGGCTGGGAGGGCACTAAGTGAAGACTGACCCTGCTGAAACCCCCGTCGACCACGACCATAAAAACCTCCGCTCTGCTCAGGGCGGCCTGAATGAGAAGGTCTAGATGAGCGACCTCTGCTCTACTGGGAATGCCCTCTAGATGGAGCACCACTGAAACTGCCAGAACCACGAGGCCTCTTGGCCTCCCGCTCCTCTCTCTCCCGGTGACGATCCGCCTCAATGGAGCGTGCCATATCAACAACCTCTGCTCAAATGATGATGACAAAACTCTCTCTCCGGTCATAAGAATGCGGATAGAGTAGTTGAGGCCATCAATGAACCTCCCGATCCTCTCCCTATCATTAGGGATCATCCGTGTGGCATGCCTAGCCAACTGTGTGAATCTAAGCTCATACTGAGTCACAGACATGTCGCCCCGAACCAACCACTCGAACCGGCGACGTAGCTCCTCGCGACGAGGCCGAGGTACATATTTCTCTAGAAAGAGAGTAGAGAAGCTGCCGCCATGTGAGAGGTGTCGCTCCTCGCAGGCCTACGCCTCTCAAACTCTTCCCACCAATCAAATGCGAGACCGGTCGAACCGAAAGGTAGTAAATGAAACTCCGCCGGACTCGAGAATACCGGCCGTCCACAACATCCATCGACACTTGTCCAAGAAACCACCGGGCATCCTCGCCCTCAACGCCACCGAAATGGGGTGGCCGAAGTCTACCAAATCTCTCGAGACGACACTCGCTCGTCATCGGGCATAACCTCGAACCATATGCTCCGGAGCCGGAGCTGGTGCGGCCGGAGGAATAACCGGTGCAACCACCTGAGCGGGGACCGCCTCTGGCGTCCGAAGTCCCCGAACAACCGGGTCGGGTGCGCGAGCTACAGGGGTCTGTTGACCACCCCCTGACTGAGATGTCGCTACAGTAGCGGTAGCTGAAACTACCCGAGCCAAACCGGAACACACCGATAATATCTGAGCAAGAGTCTCCTCCTGAAGACCAGGAATAGCAATAGATATAGTCTGGCCTTGAACTGGGGCTGCTGGAGCATCAACCACTGGGGGCTGCTCCTGAACTGGTACAACGGGCGGGTCAGCTGGCACTGCCTCAGCCGCCCTACCTCTACCTCTAGCACGACCGCGCCCACGGCCTCTAACAGGTGGCAATGGAGGTCGTCCACCTCGTCCTGATGCTCGCGTTCTCGCCATCTGCGAGAGAATAGAATATAGAAGTTCAGTTCTCAGAACAACAAGATCGCACGACAGAGTTCAAGAAAAGTGAAGTTTTCCTAAGGTTCGCAGCCTCCCGAGGATAAGTACAGGCGTCCCCGTACCGATCCACAAGACTCTACTAACCGGCTCAAGACTCATGAGGCCTAGTAAACCTAGGCTCTGATACCAACTTGTCACGACCCCAAATCCGGTCGTGATGGCGCCCAGCACAATGCTAAGCCAGCCTGACTAATCAATATCAACAACGGAGCTAGAAGCTCTCTTTAGCCCATTTAAGCATATTAAATCATGAAGCAATAGCGATACATATAACGGAAACGGGGAACCAAGTCCCATAATACATCAACTCTCATAGACCGAAGGGTCAAGAGTCATGAGCCTCTACTGAACATGAGCGTATAAGGGTTTACAAGATACCAAGTGCGGAAAAAAAAGTCGATACAGAATCAAAAGACAGTAAGAAGGAATATCGGGTCCTGTGGACTCTGCAGCTACCTCGTATATCCGACAGATGTCGCCTCGCACAGCTACTGGATCACTGCTGAGAGGTACCTGGATCTGCACACAAGGTGCAGGGAGTAAAATGAGTACTGCCAGACTCAGTGGTAATAAACAAGGGTAAGACAGCGTAGATAAGAAATCCACAATAAAGCACTATGTAAAGCTGTAACCAATGCCATGTAACAGTTTCATATCAATAGCAGAGAACTAACAAGTATCAACAACATAGTATAAGAGCTAGCGGATGTAGCTAAATGCAATGCAATGCATGAAATGACCGCTACGGTGCGTAGCCCGATCCAATTTGGGTACTCGTGCTTACTTTGGGGGTTCAGACTCCGGAGGGCTCCTACAGCCCAAGCACAATATCACTGCGGCGTGCAGTCCGATCCAACATATATACCGCTGCGGCGCGCAGCCCGATCCACTACCAGTCAGCTAATATGAAAATACAGCCTCGCAGGCTCAAAAGTAGATTTGAAAACATCTTTTATCATTTTTCAGTTGAAAATAGTAATGTCAAGTTCCAGAGATTGGAAATAGCATGATAACAGAAATAGCTACGGACTGGTAGTAATTAACATATCAATATGATAAGACAATGATAACGATCCTCACGGGATCCAATAACTGGCTCACGGCCCATAAGTATACTCAACCACCCAAGAAGGGGGTTCAACGGCTCAAGAGTAGCCAGTATCACAGTATAATATGCAACCATCCGAGAAGGAGGTTCGACGGCTCATGAATAGCCTAATATCATAACACAGTATCAGCAAGTCGGACTAAGCCATAGTCCCCAATCACAATCGACCCCGCACTCACATGAGAGTACGTGTCTCGCTGCTATATAGCGTCACAAAGTGGTATACCGAGGTTTTGAACCCGCTGGTCATCACCCACATCTATTACTCACCTCAATACGGCGCGGCGACTACTCCGCAATGCCCTTGCCACGATAATCAAGCTCCGCACGCATAGAATCTGATCAAATACAGTAGAAATACAACAAATTAGGCCAATGGGACGACACCCAATCAATACAACTCAATTTACACAAAAATTCCCAAAGTTTTCAAAACCCGACTTTCGGTACGCTTGTCGAAAAATTATAAAAGTCACATATTCGGAACCCTCATCTCAATACGAGTCTAAGCATATCAATTTTACTAAATTCGGACTCCATTTGCCCATTCAAAACCTTGATTTCTAAAGTTTAAGCCTAGGGCTAAATCCTCCATAAATTACCCCAAGTTCCTCCATTTTCATGATATAATTGCATAATATTATCAATACTAATCATAGTTTAAGTCCATAGTTGATTACTTGATGATTTCCCTTGAGTTTCTCTTCAAAATCGCCCAAATCGCCTCTAAAGCCGAGACCCAAATGTGTGAAATGTTTCGGAAATTTTCTAACTTCTGATACAATTAATTCACTGCGATTTTCGCTTCTGCGGACCATTTTCCGCCCCTGCGGAACCGCTTCTGCGACCAATTGGTCGCTTCTGCGAAACCCAGGCATATTTGGCCATTTCCGCTCCTGCGATACACGGACCGCTCATGCGGGTCCGCTTCTGCGGAAATTCTTCCGCCCCTGCGATCCTTTCCGCCTCTGCGATAAAGAGTCCGCTTCTGCGGACTCGCCTATGTGATCGACCTTCCGCTTATGCGGACTTCCCATCTTTTGGCAAATCCCGCTTTTGCGGTCTCCTCTACGCTCCTGCGACGCCGTTTCAGCGGAAAGATTTCCGCTTCAGCGAAGCCAAGCGCTCCTGCGCCCCCTCGTCCTCTCCTGCGGACTCGCTCCTGCGCCCCCATTTCCGCAGGAGCGAAAACAACAGAACCAGAGTCAAAACCTGCAATTTTTCCACATTTTCTCCCGTTTAACCATCCGAAAACACCCCGAGGCCCCCGGGACCTCATCCAAACACACCAACACATCTTAATACCTTATTAAAACTTGCTCAAATCCTCAAAACACGTCTAACAACATCAAAACCCATAATTCGCATCGAATTCAAGCCTAAATTCCTTAAAACATTCCGAATTACACAATCAATCAAAAACCCGACTAAACAACGTCCGAATGACTTGAAATTTTGCAGGCACATCCAAAATCACCTAACGGAGCTACTACAACTGTCGGAATTCCATTCCGACTCCCGGATCAAAATCTCACCTACCGTTCGGATTTCGCCAAAATTCAACCTTAGCCAATTCAAGCCTATTTCTACACCGGACCTCCAAATTCAATTCCGATCGCTCCCCTACGTCACAAATCACCTCCCGGAACTAACCGAATCATCAGAATCTGATTCCGAGCCCTCTAACCAAATAGTCAACTCCGGGTTGACTTTCCTAATTCAAGTTTCTTTCAAAAAGGCTATATGCCTCATTTCCAATCCAAATCACTCCTAACTCACCCGATAGACTTTAACACTGATATAAAAGCATAAAACATATAATTTCAACATAACGGGGTGGTAATTCCCGTGACGACGGACCGGGTCGTCACAAAAGAATTTCCACAATATTTTGTATGGTCAGTACAATATAAAATGTGGACCCGTCGAATAAAGGGTAATATAATTGGACGTGTTGTAACATCTCATCCAACAGAAGGTGAAAGATATAATCTGAGATTATTATTAATGAATATAAGAGCACCAAAATCATATGAAGACTTACTAACTGTAAATGAGGTACGTTGTGATACATTCAGAGAATCAGCTCAAAAAAGAGGACTACTTCATTGTGACAATAACTTAGCTGAATGTATGGTAGAAGCTGAGAGTTATCAAATGCCATGTAGTTTGAGACGCTTGTTTGCTACATTGTTAGTATATTGTGATCCTGCTAATCCAAGAGAACTATGGGAGAAATTTGAGGACTCTATGTCGGAAGACTTCAAAATTTTACCAAACATTGAAATAAAAAATGTTCGATATAATGTTTTAGACTGTCTCAATGGCATCTTACATTCAATGGGACATAACATTAATAAGTATAAACTTATCCCTGAAATTTTCAAACCTTCAAAGGCTGCCAAAGAAGCAAGAGAAATATTCGTCGAAAGAAACATAATCGTTACTGAAGAAGATCTATTACTGCAACAAAAGTTGAATCGCGAACAACATATAGCATACAATGTAATTATAGACAGAATATCTTCAAACAGAGCAGGAGCTTTTTTTGTTGACGGTCCTGGAGGAACTGGTAAAACTTTTTTATATCGTGCCTTATTAGCTACTGTACGATCTAAAGGATTTATTGCTCTAGCAACAACGACCTCTGAAATTGCGGCTTCGATACTTCCAGGTGGCCGTACAGCTCATTCCCATTTTAAGATTCCTATTGATATTGATGAAAACTTTAGTTGCAATATTAGCAAACAAAGTTCACTTGCTTGTTTGATACGAGATGCAAAATTAATTTTATGGGATGAAGTATCGATGGCAAAAAAGAAAATGATTGAAACTTTTGATCTACTTTTGAAAGATCTCTTGAATACTAATGTGCTTTTTGGTGGTAAAGTTGTTGTCTTTGGTGGTGATTTTAGACAAACTCTACCGGTAGTTCGGAATGGAAAAAGAGAAGATTTTATTCATGAGAGTTTATTATATTCTGACATTTGGCCTCGACTTGAAAAATTGCACTTGTCAGAAAACATGCGTGCAAAAACTGATCCAGCCTTTTGTGAATATTTGATGAGAATAGGAAATGGAAAAGAACCTCTTACTTCTGAAAACAAAATTGAACTTCCAAATTCATTTGTTGTCCCTTATACTACTAAATATGAATCTTTGAATGCATTATTTGAAATAACATTTCCTAATATGCATGCTTTCTTCCGTGATGCATCTTATGTAACTTCTCGTGTTATTTTGACGACGAAAAATGATTTTGTAAATGAAATAAATGATATGCTCATAAGCAAATTTCCAAAAGAAGCTAAAATATTTGTTGCAATTGATGAAACATGTGATTCGAATGATCAAAGTCAGTATGAAGATTTTTTGCATTCTTTAAATCCTGCCGGTTTACCTCCTTATAGGTTAACTTTGAAAAAAAATTGTCCAATTATATTATTACAAAATTTGAATCCTTGTGAAGGTTTATGCAATGGCACAATATTGACATGTTGTGATTTTAAAACCCATGTTATAAGCGCAAAAATTACAAGCGGCGACTTTAAAAACACACATGTGTTTATTCCGAGAATACCATTGATGTCATCAGAAGATGAAAAAACACCAGTGCAATTTAAAAGAACACAATTTCCAGTAAAATTGTATTTTGCTATGACTAAAAATAAATCACAAGGTCAAACATTAGATTTTGTTGGTATATATTTACGAGAACCAGTATTTTCACATGGTCAACTTTATGTTGCATTGTCGAGAGCAAAAGCTGCCAATTGTGTTAAGATATTAATTCGGCCGCCAAACCCAAATAGCGATGACGATCATTCTACATACAATATAGTTTATGATGAAATCATTCAAAAGGATTTCTTGTGAATCTTTTACATGTTACTATATAACTTCTATTGAAATAAATATAGTTGAACATACAGTTTGAATATACAATTTCAGCACAAGAATACCCATTTTGTTTGTGGAACATGTACTTCGAAATTCGTAGAATAAAGTTAACGCACGCAGTTAAGCATATTTATCATTTTATACACATGATGGTGATTTTTTTTTTTTGATTCTCAAAATTTATTTTTACTGAAGCAATGATCGCGCCGATATTGGCCTGTAAAGACAGTAAAATGAGGATAGACAATGGGAAATATGTGAAGTACATTCCTGAGTAGGTTCGGAATTTAGAGAGATTATATCATGAATGTCCGAAACTCAGTTCACTCCGTCATCAGCAGCTGATTTGGGAGTGTTCAATTCTGTGCAACATTGAGCCAAAACAAATCAAGGTTTGGTTTTAGAATAGAAGGTATCCACCAAAATTATCATGTTATATTTTGAAAATTATTTTTCTTTCTTTTTCATACTTATTGGATTGAACTATTCAGATGATTATTGTGTTGTATTTGTGCAAGTGCGGATGTAAAGAGAAGCAATGTAAAGAATCATCGCGTCTTCGAGTCGTGCGCAGAAAATTAACAACAATATAAACTGTTAATGAAGGAAAATGATAGGCTGCAGAAGCAAGGTGTATGACAATAGGTTTTTTCCGCCAACAGAGTCAAAGTGTAAGCAATCTATTCTTACTTGTCTATTTCTTGGATTTTCTAAAGACTGTGCTTTGAGTGTTACTTAAGCCAAATATTTCTAATTACTTAGAAGATTGAAGAGAAGATTTGACTTACCTCTGTATTTTCGATTAAAAACAATGTGTTTATCAGTACTCAGTATTTAAATGAATACTACTCTACCTATGTTCTCCTGTATTTGCATATTGTGATATATATTCAGATTTTCTTAAGTGATTATTAGTATGTTACCAACAAAAATTCGGATTTTTTATAGGTCGATACTATATTCACTTATCTTAGCACTGTTAATAAAATATTATTTATTTTCTGAACTTTCTGTTGTGTCATTCTTTTATCCCTACATTATATCTTCATATATCATCTGAGGCTTAGTGATAATGCAGGGGCTTTATAGCTTATGCTATGACGACCCGGCCCGTCGTCACGGGAATTACCACCCTGTTATGTTGTAAATACATGTTTTATGCTTTTATATCAGTGTTAGAGTCTATCGAGTAAGTTAGGAGTGAATTTGATTGAAAATGAGGCATATAGCCTTTTTGAAGGAAACTTGAATATGGAAAGTCAACCCATAGTTGACTATTGAGTTAGAGGGATCGAAATCGGATTCTGATGATCCGGTTAGTTTCGGGAGGTGATTTGTGATTTAGGGGATCAATCGGAATTGAATTTGGAGGCCCGGTGTAGAAATAGGCTTGAATTAGCTAAGGTTGAATTTTGGGGAAATCCGAACGGTAGGTGAAATTTTGATTCGGGGTTCGGAATGGAATTCCGACAATTCCTGTAGCTTCGTTATGTGATTTTGGATATGTCCGCAAATTTTCAGGTCATTCGGACGTCGTTTGGTCGGGTTTTTGATTGATTGTGTAATTCGGAATGTTTTAAGGAATTTAGGATTGAATTCGATGTGAATTATGGGTTTTGATGTTGTTAGACGTGTTTTGAGGATTGGAGAAAGTTCGAATAAGGTATTAGGATGTGTTGGTGTGTTTGGATGGGGTCCCGGGGGCCTCAGGGTATTTTCGGATGGCTAAACGAGAGAAAATGTGGAAAATTGCAGGTTTAGGATTCTGGTTCTGTTGTTTTCGCTCCTGCGGAAATGGGGGCTTAGGAGCGAGTCCGCAGAAGCGGATACAGGAGTGCAGAAGCGTTGTTGATCGCAGAAGCGGAGTTTCGTCCGCAGGAGCGGCACCGCTAGTGCGGAAAGTGAGCCGCAGAAGCGGAATTGGCCGGCTAGGCCTGGAAACACATAAGCGACCCTCTAGTCGCGGATACGGGCTCGCAGGAGCGGACTCCTGTCCGCAGAAGCGGGAAGGACCGCAGAGGCGGAGGGTATTCCGCAGAAGCGGTTCCGCAGGGGTGGAAAATGGCCTGCAGAAGCGAAAATCACAGTGAGTTAAGTGTATCAGAAGTTGGAAAATTTCCGAAACATTTCACACATTTGGGTCTCGGCTTTAGAGGCGATTTGGGCGATTTTGAAGAGAAACTCAAGGGAAATCATCAGGTAATCAACTATGGACTTAAACTATGATTAGTGTTGATAATATTATGCAATTATATCATGAAAATGGAGGAATTTGGGGTGATTCATGGAAGATTTAACCCTAGGATTGAACTTTAGAAAATTAAGGTTTTGAATGGGAAAATGGAGTCCGAATTTGGTAAAATTGATATGCTTAGACTCGTATTGAGATGAGGGTTCCGAATATGTGACTTTTGTAATTTTTCGACAAGCGTACCGAAAGTCGGGTTTTGACAACTTTGAGAATTTTGATATAAATTGAGTTGTATTGATTGGGTGTCGTTCCATTGGCCTAATTATTGTGTTTCTACTGTATTGAGATGTGGGTTCCGAATATGTGACTTTTGTAATTTTTCGACAAGCGTACCGAAAGTCGGGTTTTGACAACTTTGAGAATTTTGATATAAATTGAGTTGTATTGATTGGGTGTCGTTCCATTGGCCTAATTGTTGTGTTTCTACTGTATTTGATCAGATTCTACGCGTGCGGAGCTTGATTCTCGTGGCAAGGGCATTGCGGAGTAGTCGTCGCGCCGTATTGAGGTGAGTAATAGATGTGGGTGATGACCGGCGGGTTCGAAACCCCGGTATACCACTTTGTGACGCTGTATAGCGGCGAGACACGTACTCCCTTGTGAGTGCGGGGTCGATTGTGATTGGGGACTACGGTTTAGTCCGACTCGTTGATACTGTGTTATGACATTGGCTATTCTTGAGCAATCGGACCTCCTCCTCGGATGGTTGCATACTATATATTGAGATATTGGCCACTCTTGAGCCGAGGAACCCCCTTCTTGGGCGGTTGAGTATACTTGTGACTCGCGAGTCCTAATAACCTAGAGCTCTGATACCAACTTGTCACGACCCAAATCCGGTCGTGATGGCGCCCAACAATCAAGCTAGGCCAGCCAGACCAACAATTTAATTAACACAAAGATATCGGTCCCAAATGGACAACCCAAGAAGAATATATGAGTTTAAGAACTCCAATAATAATAGTACAGAACAAAATACTGACACTCCCAAAGATCCGAGTCACAAGTCTAGAGCCTCTAACAAACCCAACAGGAAAAGAGAGTACGATATAGAAGTACTCAAGTCTGAATACCAAAAATACAAAATAACAACTGGAAATGAGAGGAGAAGCTAGGTTCTGCGAACGTAGGCAGCTACCTCAGCAACCCGATATGACACCGCAACCGCTGGAATTTCCCGTCTACTGCTCCTGAGTACCTGAGTCTGCACACAAAAGGTGCAGGGAGTAGGGGTGAGTACTAAGTACTCAGTGAGTAACAAATATATATATGTAGTTGACAGTAAGAAATCCACAAAATACCACAATATGAAGCTACACTACAGTCCGAATCTCCTACGAACTAGCAGCAACAATACAATACAGCAACCACAGAGTAATTCAACAAATATAGATGCTATGCAATGCACATAACCGCTACGACGTGTAGCCCGATCCAATTTAACGTCGACGTCGCTCACTGGGGGTGTGTACAGACTCCGGAGGGGCTCCTACAGCCCAAGCGCAATACTACTGCGGCGTGCAACCCGATCCTCATATCAACCACTGCGGCGTGCAGCCCGATCCCATGCTCAGTCCACAATAAGCAATTAAGTCACAAAACAGTTCATTTTCCTTAATTCCGGTTCTCAATTCATAATTTATGAAAAATACTTTAACTTTATTAAGTTTGTAAAAGCCGGTGACTTAGCATTTCAAAATTGTGATTTCAATTTCCAGGACTGAGATCAGTGATTTAAGCAATTTTAGCTATCACATAAATATTGTCCTCTAAGGACGCTACAGATCGGCGCAAGGCCCCAAACAAGGCTTACAGCCCACAAATATATCAAATACAGTGTATTTCCAACACTAACAACATATTATTCACTTCCGGGATGGACCAAGTCTCAATCCCCAATCACAATCAATCTCGCACCTGCCACGGTGTGCGAGCCACGCCCTATTAGCGTCACAATGTGCTAAGCCGGGGTTTCGAACCCTCAGGCTACTATATACACAAACTACTCACCTCTAGCCGGTCGTAGACTCGTCCGCGATGCCTTTTCCTTTGAATTTCGTTGCCTCGTGTGTAGAATCTAGTCAAATAACAATAATTATATCAAATACGGGTCAAAGAATCATAACCCACTTCAATTTATATGAAATTCGCATAATTACACTAAATTGGTAAAACCCGACCCCGGGCCCCACTGCTCGAAAAATTCCGAAATTAGTACCAACGCGATCCTTATCTCGCCACGAGTCCGTGCATATAAAATTTATCGAAACCGGAGTTCAAATGGCCTCCCAAAACTCAAAATCCCGTTTTCAATATTTGGGTCACATTTCTTCAAGATTTCAACCCAATTTCATGAAGATTGATGTTAATACTACCATAAAATGATGTTTTTGAGTCAAGAATCTTACCTCCGACGAATACCCGATGACTTCTCGGTGATTTCCTCGAGTTTTCTTCTCTCTAGGGCTCAAAATTGTGTTTTGGGGGTGTAAACCCGTAACCCCTCTGTTCTGCAATTTAATTCACTGCCAGAGACCTTTGTTCTTCGCGTTCGCGTGAGCTCCCACGCGTTCGCGAAGAACAGTTCCTCCTTACTCTTCGCGTTCGCGTCGCTTACCACGCGTTCGCGATGCACAATTCTAGTTACCCTTCGCGAACGCGACGCCTCCCACGCGTTCGCTATGTTCAAGCTCCCAGCCGCCCAGATTTCTTCTACGCGTTCGTGATACACCTCCCGCGAACGCGAAGCACAACACCACGACCCTACGCGAACGCGACCCAAACAACGCATTCGCGATGCTCAACACCCCTGGCCTACGCGAACGCAACACCCTGACCGCGAACGCGATGCTTTAATCTTCCTGGCCTTCGCGAACGCGACCCATGCCACGCGAACGCGAAGGTCAAAATGACTGGGCAGAAACCTGCAGTTTTCTGCATATTTTGCCAAGTCCCACAAGCCCGGTTGATGGTCCGAAATCATCCCGAGGCCCCCGGGACCCCAACGAAAACCACCAACGCACTCCAAAACATGATACGGACTTGTTCCAATCATAAAAACACCATACTAAACATCAAAATCTCTATTTACTCACGAATTCAAGCCTAAGTTTTTCAAAACTTTCAAAACTAACATTCAATCCAAAACCCGGTCAAACGATGTCCGAATGACCTGAAAATTTGCAGACACATCCAAAATCACATAACGAAGCTACAGAAATTGTCGGAATTCCATTCCGACCCCGGATCAAAATATCACCTACCATCCGGTTTTCGCCAAAATTCAACATTCGCCAATTCAAGCTTAAAACTACACCGGACCTCCGAATTCAATTCCGATTGTTCTCCTAAGTCATAAATGATCCCCGGAACTAGTCGAATCATCAGAATCCGGTTCCGAGTACTCTAACTCAATAGTCAACTCTTGGTTGACTTTTCATATTCAAGCTTTCTTCAAACATGCTATTTGTTTCATTTTCAATCCAAATCACTCCTAACTCCCCCGATATACTCTAATACTGTTTTAAAAGCATAATATATGTAAATGCAAGGTAACGGGGTGGTAATTCCCGTAACGACGGGCCGGGTGGTTACATTCTCCCCAACTTAAACAAACGCTCGTCCGCGAGCGGGTTAAGAAACATACCTGGAGTATCAAACAAGTGTGGATATCTACTTCGCATCTCCTGCTCGGTCTCCCAAGTTGCTTCCTCCACGGGACGACCTCTCCACTGCACTTTAACTGAAGCTATGTCCTTAGATCTCAGCTTACGAACCTGTCGACCCAAGATGGCTGCTGGTTCCACATCATAAGTCAAATCCTCATCTAGCTGTATCGTGCCGAAGTCCAACACATGAGACGGGTCTCCGACATACTTCCGGAGCATAGATACATGGAACACCGGGTGAACTCCTGACAAACTGGGTGGCAAAGCAAGCATATAAGCCACCTCCCCAACTTTCCTAAGCACCTCAAAAGGTCCGATGAACCTTGGGCTCAACTTTCCTTTCTTTCCAAACCTCATAACACCCTTCATAGGCGAAACTTTCAGCAACACCTTCTCACCTACTGAATAAGACACATCTCGGACCTTCCGGTCTGCATAACTCTTCTGACGCGACTGAGCTGTGCGAAGTCTCTCCCGAATCACCTTCACCTTATCTAAGGCATCTTGGACTAACTCTGTCCCTAACAACCTAGCCTCGCCGGGCTCGAACCAACCAACTGGAGACCTACACCGCCTCCCGTATAAAGCTTCATACGGTGCCATCTGAATGCCGGACTGATAGCTATTATTGTAAGCAAACTCCGCCAAAGGCAAATAATCAGCCCATGAACCACCAAAATCAATGACACAAGCACGCAACATGTCCTCCAATATCCGAATAGTACGCTCAGACTGCCCATCCGTCTGTGGATGAAATGCTGTGCTCAACTCTACCTGTGAACCCAACTCTCGCTGAAATGTCCTCCAGAACTGAGATGTGAACTGGGTACCTCTATCTGATATAATAGAAATGGGAACTCCATGCAATCTCACTATCTCGCGGATGAATATCTCTGCCAACCGCTCTGAGGAATAAGTAGTACACACTGGGATGAAGTGAGCTGACTTGGTCAACCTATCCACCACCACCCAAACTGAATCGAACTTCCTCGCTGTCCGAGGGAGTCCACTAACAAAGTCCATGGTAATCCTTTCCCACTTCCACTCAGGAATATCAATACGCTGGAATACACCACCGGGTCTCTGATGCTCATACTTGACCTGCTGACAGTTTAGACACCGAGCCACATGGCTCACAATATCTTTCTTCATCTTTCTCCACCAGTAATGCTGCTTCAAATCCTGATACATCTTCGCGGCTCCTGGATGAATAGAATACCGCGAGCTATGGGCCTCTTCCAATATCAATTCACGAAGGCCATCAACATTGGGCACGCATATCCGGCCCTGCATCCGCAATACACCATCACTATCAATAGTGACATCTCTGGCATCATCATGCTGAACTCTGTCCTTAAGGACAAGTAAGTGTGGATCATCATACTGGTTGGGTTTATATCCCCAGCAGAGTCGCCAGAGCTGTCACACCTCTTTTTTCCGCACCCGCAAGGATGCGAAGAGTTTTTCCAATTAAAGGACAATCGAGACGGGATTTATTTAATTATTTCAGAGTCGCCACTTGGGAGATTTATGGTGTCCCAAGTCACCGGTTAAATCCCGAATCGAGGAAAAGAATGACTCTATTTAACGGTCCGCGAACCAGAAATCCGGATAAGGAATTCTATTAACCCGGGAGAAGGTATTAGGCATTCCCGAATTCCGTGGTTCTAGCACGGTCGCTCAACTGTCGTGTTTGGCTTATCTATCTGCTTTTTACAATTATGTACTTAGTGCAAGTTAATATCCCTTTACCGCTTTTATTATTGGTTGTGATTTACGAAAGAGAAAGTTGCTTAAAAATATGCTTTCGAATCACGTCACATGAAATGCACCCGGATCCTCAACCTATTCTTATTCAACATTCGGGGTTTGGATTTGGGTCACATGAAATGCACACCCGTATTCAAAAAGGTAAAACTAAAATATGCGCCCGGATCGACTACTTATTTACACTGTCGAGAAAGGCGTGATATTCGTTAAGAAACGACGCATCTCGAAACCTAAGTATTTATATGTACATTTACGACGGCTATGTGATTAGTGTAACTATTGGGCGAGGCGTACCTTTGATTCAAACCTAAAGCGAACTACATCTCACCGTATCTTACCTGAGAGTTGATTCCAAATTACTTAAAACTTGCTACGAACCCCATCACATGAAATGCGCATGTGGTTCTTAACATGCTTTGTTTACTCTTGCCCGAAATTGGGGTCGGGTCACATGAAATGCACCCCCGACTCTTTTTAATCTAATTATGTCATTCCGTTGAGTAACAACTCTCTAGCTAATCTTGCTTGTGACATAAGGTCTATCATTTAACAGGTTTGGAGATTACACACATGAGTAGGGAAGATTGAATAGAGATACGAAGACTAATTCGGGTTTACATGCTTATCTAACGACAATGTATCTTTGGCCTAGCTACGCTTTTCCATAACCAAGACTAACCATACAAGCTTAATTGGAGAATAACAGAATGTAATTGAACATAAGGCGACTACATGTTTCAATAGACTTTATGCATAAGCTTCAAACTTCATTCTTGTCGAACCAAGGAACTACAATAAAAGAGGTGTGTACCTGGAATGCGGAAGAACAAGGAAGA